>CAUOFW020005691.1:133877-372018 GCA_963454935.2 Ilex paraguariensis | reverse complement strand
TTTGAGGGGTAGAAGGGGTAGAGCTGGTGGTGCTAAGGGAGCTGGAGGAGAGGAGTAGATTATTTCTGTTCTTGAGGAGTAGTGATTTCTGTTCTGAGTTGTTTGTTGTTTGTTAATTCTTCTTTGAATAGTCTTTAGGAGATTTTTGTACCGTTGTGAAACATTTTCTTTTGATAATTCTTGTGGATGTTTTGTGAGTATTGTGGACACTTGTATATGGTTGTAGATAGTTGAAGTGATATTTTGAATGAATGAATTGTATCATTGACATTACTATAAACGAGTATCTTTTATGCAATGAATGATTCAGTTTATCTCTTCTATTTGTTTAAAATGCATGTATAGGGTTAGCACTCTAATTCTTGTTAATAACAAAACACATGTGAACGTTAAGAATACTTGTGAAAATGACTAAGCACCTGATCGGTTTGACACTTCAACTTAACACCCACGACTTAAAACCTTATTTTTTGGAACAGTGATGCTATCTTTATGCTTAAATTGTCAAATGTACATAAGTATTTGTTATTCTTAAAGTACAAGGTGATCAGACTCGAAAACGGAATCATTATATAACTAACATTCCTTGAAACACCCAACATGACCAGTGGAGATGACAAAGAAAACCATGGTAAGTCTTGAGCTTTACACTACTTTTTGAGAGGATATCGACAATTACTCAAAGTAAGCTCTTTCACTTTTGATCTCTTTCAATAAGCTCATTTAACTTGCTTTGATTGATGCAACTAAAGTGATCTATTTTTCATAACCCACGGGGAGTTTTTGCATACACGTATATATGCACATACTTGAGAAAAGATCTTAGGCCATCTTTGGATTGACTTTGAGCCTGAGCTAATTCTTTCATAAAGTATATTCGTAGTCAACCATGCTTGAGCCTTCAATGAATGAATTCTTTTTCGATAAGAAACTGTGTGATGACCGAGCCACAAAAGCATTGATTTATCATACCTTGCTATCTAATTTCTTGTACCCTCTTGCAAATCAATATGATACAGAAAGGCAAGAAAAATACAAAAGAAAAAGGTGGTCATCGTTCAATAATAGAAAAATCAATGAAAACAAAAGAAAAGATACAGTGAGATAGAGGATTGCCAAGAAAGTGAAAAATGGGAAAAATGAAAGAAAGAGATCCCAACCCTAGGCAGAGTGTCAAAAAGTTAGAAAAAGGTGTGTTTTACTCTATAAAAAGATAGTTTTTGATCACCTTGACGTCATTTCATTAGCCACTGACCTCTGGCCTCATTACAACCTTCAAAAAGTCCTAGGTGATCTCATGGGTGATGCATATGTATGTGATCTACTACAAGTGGGGTATGTTAACTAGAATTTCTTTATTTACATCAATATTCTTCCATGAGATTATACCAAAGTAAAATTTTTTTTCCTCAAAACATCACTCTTATACTAATGATGCATGAGATTTTTTTCAACTGACCATCTTCTAATCACATGCCACCTTTGAGAGTTATGCNTATATCATTTCTGTTCTTGAGAGGAGTAGTTGATTTATGTTCTGAGTTGTTTGTTGTTTGTTAATTCTTCTTTGAATAGTCTTTAGGAGATTTTTGTACCGTTGTGAAACATNGTTTTGCTGAGAGCATTCCTAGAGAGACTTGTGTAATCAAAGCTATCCATAGAAGGTGGAAAAAGGGAATGATTGTTATATACCAACCCTTGTCNTTCTGAGTTGTTTGTTGTTTGTTAATTCTTCTTTGAATAGTCTTTAGGAGATTTTTGTACCGTTGTGAAACATTTTCTTTTGATAATTCTTGTGGATGTTTTGTGAGTATTGTGGACACTTGTATATGGTTGTAGATAGTTGAAGTGATATTTTGAATGANATGATTGTTATATACCAACCCTTGTCTCCAGTATGACCATCCTACTACTCAGAGAATCTCAAATGCTAATGCGACAGGTGCTAATTTTTGCATAAAGAGAGTACCAATGGCAGAGAAATGTAGGTAATAAGTCACGATTGAGGGTTGAGTGTCCCAACGACCATGATGCTAATTCATTTTTCAATCAATAATCTTGCACGCACATTTGTTCGACTGAAGTTTGCGGGTAGCTTCACTGAAAAACCTCACGAGACAACACTCGTCCACTAGGGTAAACCTAGCGGTTCAACGGCTTGTTGCATAAGCTAAATGCAACCGGATGACCAACGAAAAAGGCATTAGGAATAGATTTACATTTCATTGTCATTGTATTACTAGAGACTAGCAATATTTAGGTTGGGGGGTGTGATTCGTGCGTAAAGTTAACAAATTTTACTATGCCTTTTTGGACTAATTGTGCTTTGATGGAGTTTAAGTAGTGACATTTCAGGTCCTAAAGTGAACGAAGGCCCAAGAACAACAAAAATCACTCTTGAATGTAACACCAGCACTAAAGGGAGAAAAATGCAGAAGGTTGGAACAAAGCAAGGAGGTTCGAACGTCATCTGAAACCCTGCCAAGACCAGCTGCTGAGACATGGCGTACTGCAGTCAACAAAGGGAAATGCTAAGGTACTTGAGTACCACGTTTGAACACCACTCCACGTTCGAACATCCTTTGGAATCATGAAAAGACTACACCACTGGAACCTGACATGTTGCAATAAGAGAGAAGAACCAGAAGCACTTGAGTACAACGTTCGAACGTCACTCCACGTTCGAACGTTGTCTTGAGTGACTAAGTGTTCTGTCAATGATGTCAAGATGTGTGGAAGTGACTAAGCTAGAGACTAAGTCAGGGACCAAGTCAGTGTGACCATAGGCCACTTGAGTGGAAGAGACTTGACGTTCGAACGCCATTTAACGTTCAAACGTCCCCCTGCAGACTGCCTGCAAAATGGTTGATTCCCATGGGTGGCAAACACTATTCACTCATCCTCACCTATCTCCTACCCCCCCTTTTCCCTTCCTTGCCTGTAAATACTCCCTTGTTGGGAGCTTAAAGGGCATTCTTCCTCTTGTAGAGTAAAAAGGGGAGCAATCTTTATTCTTGTAAGAATGTTTAGTAATCTAGTTCTTGAATACTTCATGTTTATGCTTTCATTTTTCATTTATATCAACCATGTTGGAGGCTTAAACTCCCCTTGTAGTTGAAGTCTTTCACTTACTTATGCTAAGTCTTTACATTCATGTTATGACAACCATCATGGAGGCTTAGACTCCCCTTGTAGTTGTACTTGTTTTCACTTACAAGTATCAAGAGAAGTAGTTAATCTTTTGGTTGTGGTGGAAACCCTCCAAAAGTAACTAGTTTTCTTCTACTTTTCTTGTTCATGTATTTCACTTCCATTGCTTAAGCATCCTTCAATTTAGAAGAGTGAAACTCTTCCACTTTTCTAGAGCTTTATCAAAGTCGTGAAGGGTGGGACGTGATTCACTTATTCTTCAGTGAAGATTAGCTTTTCGTTTATTGTATTCTCACTAAGTAGCTCCTCCAATTGGAGGGATGAGTATCAATCACTTGTCTAGCATGACCAAAGCCATGACGAGTGAGTAGTTCCACATTCACTCTTTAGTAAGAGGTGATGAATATGTAAAGATTATCCGAAAGTTATGTTTGTGCAACTTCTTCATGCTTTAAATGCTTTATATTCCACTTGTTCATTGGATGACTGAATGCATCTAGAAAAGCTAAGGTACTTTGTATAACCAAAGGTTCCTTCTATGATACAGATGACTCCTGCATAGAAAGACCCAGTGGCTCAAGGCAAGCACCCCGGCTAGCTCTTCATGACGTCTTTTCAATCTCCAATGTTATTGTGCTTTATTCAAAGAATGGACCATCAATGCCATGGTTGAAGACCTTCTAGAAACACTTGCTTGTTTGTAGATGGGTTAAGTCTCGACATAGACAATTCTTGTAAACTTCTAGAAAGGCATCGGAATCATGTGCTTAATCCTTACAGTCCATCTTTATCCTCCGATTAACTTACTGTTGACACGGGAGTTAATTAAGTCATACATCACAAACATAATAAACCGGATAATCAATTACATGTTCTAATCCTTGAGCTAAAGGGTGGCTATTATATTTTGTCTAGAAAACTCTTGAAAGGAATCTTCTAATCAAGAAAAACCCACCACTCCAAACACGCGAAATTTCCAGAAGTTACTTGGTCTCTATTACTGCTTGCTTCAAAACACCAATCATAGCTCCCTATGGATTCGACTCCGGACTTCACCGGATTATTACTACAGCTGGACCGCCTGCACTTGGGTGTACACATTTCGAATCAAGACAGTAGGCATGGCCTGTCCTTCCTTGTGCAAGTATCCAATCCCTTCCCGTGCATGAAAAGCCAGCTCTCACAGACTTTGGAAGGGGTCATGGACGAAATTGGGCCATTCTTACACCATTATTTAGCTACACAAGCTTTTAGAGAGAGAAGGTCCCAAGGAAGAGGTGAAGTTCTAGAGAGAGAAAGTTAGGTTTTTGCATTTTCTTCTCCATTTTAGTTGTAGTAAGCTTTAAATCACTTGTAATCTTTACTTCTTGCACTTTAATCGCCTTTATTTCAAGTGTATTCATGTTTAGCTACATTTTCTAGCATTTCAATTTTTACATTTGGGTATTGATTTCCAATCTTTGTATTTTGACTATGAATGCATTTTTCTTGTAGTTTAACTCTTTTCTTGCATTAATACAAGTTCCATGTTTCATTTCTTCACCATGTCTCTTTACATTATGAATGTTTTTACTTTGACTATGGATAGCTAAGTTTTTAGTTGGATAATCCAAGGAAGATTTTCTCTTAGGCATGCTTAATCAACTCTTCGTCATTCTTTCTCGTAGTGTAAGGTGTTTGGTTTGACTAGGTTGAGTGCGGACGTGGTTATGAGCTCTTGATATACTGTAGACTTGTCATGGGGTATACTTGAGCCTACACTTCATCATTAGTCCCTCACTTCCTACGAATCAATCAAGCACCGAGACACCATTGGTAGAATTGTGGTGAAGGTGATTTTACTTTGAATTGTGGTGAAGGTGATTTTATAAAAAAATGAAAAATGTAAAATCTTGTAATTGTGTGTTTTAGTGAGTGGAGTTTTTGATAAAAATTAAATGAAAATAAGGTTGGCAAATCCGAAGAGGTCATTCCAATGGGAATGCCAAATCAACTCAAAACATTCTACCAATGGTGTCTCGGGTAGATTACCTTGGAATACTCATTCAAAGTAAAACAAGACACTTGCAAGACTCTCTTCACTTGGGGACCAATTTTGCTCACACACACATTTTCATTCACACACATGTTTTTCCCATTTCTAGTATCGAACCTGAGGGAGAATGACACTCAGCTACCCAAATAAGTCATATATACATTCAAGGGTTCGTGTTTGTTTGTTTGTTTTCTGGTGGTTGCCTCGCAACTATGTTTTTCAGTTGGTGAATTTATGAGTTGTGTTAGATTACCATAATTTTTTTTTCTTTACGTACCGTTCAAGTAGTATGTACCTGTTATAGATTATTTTTTTGGTGAAGTACTCCTTAATCCTTTCAGGTTCTGTGATTCTTCAGGTGCCATTTAGATATTTGGTTTGTTTGTCATTTTTTTTGGGTAGTTTACCTTTCTTTTTTTGTTTTTCATGTTATCTTTGATTTACCGTCTGCAAATTTGATGTAGATACTACCCATCTGGATTTTGATACACTACAGTTTGGTTTTATAATTTTTACTGTAATAAATTACGTTGTTTTTTGGTTTTGCTCGAAGGATTTTGACATTGGTCAAGGGTCATGATTTTAAAGATACCTATCCCAATTTAAAAACAAAATAGTGAAACCCACTCCTGTACATCTACTCGAGCCTTCAACGGCTCCCTTAACACATGCACTTGCCATGTATGAAAATCGGGCTTTCTAAGCCCCCATCATTGACATTACACATCAAATGACAATTTATAAACAAAATCATGTGTCTTTGTTGAGTAGCAGAATTTTTGTGTCGCACTGTTGGCTCCGCACACCGATACACTTTTTTGGACATGCACCGTCGAAAGTGTATAAACCAGCAATTGGGTTTTACACCCGAGGGAGTGTCAAGCCCTACTTGCTATACCCGACACAAGTTTTTCATGCAACCCTGCGACTCAGTCGGACCTAGGTCCAAGCTTCCCAAGCCCACTTATCACTCGCAAAGGATGGTGTTTGATCAAACATGCACGCACACACACACCCACACTCACGCCTTATGCCTATAAATGTGATGCCTCCGCGCAAATGTGAAACACCCCAAAACACACCCTGGACGGCATTACAATCTAAAACCATTCATATCACGAGAGCACTAATATAATCCCTTAAGAAACAAGACTTCATTTGTCATCCATGAATATTTACAACATTATCCAAAAGAATAAGCCCAAGTCATGGCTATTACATCTCAAAAATTAATTAAAGAAGTGCAGCGAAATAAACGAAAAAAGCTAGACTACACAATATTCCAAAAGAATGTCCTAGTCTAGTACAAAAGGAAAGGAGGTCGCTCTATGCGTCCACCTCGGGATCCACACTCCCGTCCAGTAGAGTCTCCCAAGTAGCGGGCTCCTCGACCCTTACATCCTCGTCCTCAAGCGGATAATCTGAAAAATGTTAGCGATAANGAACTTGAGCTTTGATCTTGAATCTACCCTTAAATCTCTTGTTTTTCCCTTCCTTTTCTTCCTCTCTAATGCTCTCTAGGATTCCACGAGGTGTGGGGTGAGAGTGGAGTGAAAAAAATGAGGGAAAATGGAATGAAAATGGGGTTTAAAACACCTCAGCCCCGAAATTCACTGTTCACAGCCTGTTTTGATTTTCTCCAAAATTACGGTTTTGCCACTATGAATCTCCAATTTGATCCATATGACTACCCTAAGGTTTTTTGACANACAATTCTTTCGGTAGGTGGCATACTTTGTGGTAACCTCCACCCCCTTTAGGTCACATTTGATTCTCAAACATCCTTACCGGGAACCTCTTGAGAATAGATGAGCATCCTTACATGGAACCTCTCACCAATCACTACATTATTTTCCAAGCATCCTTACCGGGAACCTCTTGGGAAGGGGTGACCAANTTTTAATGTTATTTTAACTTAAAAACATTTATTTTTATGATTTATCTCAAAATCAAAAGTCAATGTACACTCGGNTGAGAATAGATGAGCATCCTTACATGGAACCTCTCACCAATCACTACATTATTTTCCAAGCATCCTTACCGGGAACCTCTTGGGAAGGGGTGACCAACCTTACAAGGAACCTCTCACTCATGTGCATCACAAACAACCCAACCAAGCATACAATTTTAACATTTATCTCAATTTACAAGCATCTATCCAAACTTCCCAAAATATTTCATGTAACAATTCCACAACCAACTAAGAAAATACATGAGATCAGAATAACATCATTTTTCTACCCAACACAAAGCACTTAGGTTTCGAAATCCATAATAAAGAAAGCATTTAGGAAAGAAATATATCACTCTCCAAAAATTAGGTTTTTAAAACTAGAAAGGAGATTTCATGGGTATTAATCTCTACTTTGTTCAAAACATGTAATCCTTGCAAAAAAGCCTAAGAGATGATGATTGCATAGCATATATATATACGATTGGTAGCCAAAACATACATATATAAATAACCTAGTCTTAATGTAAGTGAATGAGAGAAAACCCTTACTTTGAATCCTTAGTTTGTAGGAAGAACTTGAGCTTTGATCTTGAATCTACCCTTAAATCTCTTGTTTTTCCCTTCCTTTTCTTCCTCTCTAATGCTCTCTAGGATTCCACGAGGTGTGGGGTGAGAGTGGAGTGAAAAAAATGAGGGAAAATGGAATGAAAATGGGGTTTAAAACACCTCAGCCCCGAAATTCACTGTTCACAGCCTGTTTTGATTTTCTCCAAAATTACGGTTTTGCCACTATGAATCTCCAATTTGATCCATATGACTACCCTAAGGTTTTTTGACATTTTGGATTTATTTTTAATGTTATTTTAACTTAAAAACATTTATTTTTATGATTTATCTCAAAATCAAAAGTCAATGTACACTCGGAACACTAAAGTTTCTATTTTATCCATCCGAACCGGCTATTAATGAAGTTTTGCGTTGTTTGCAAATAAAAGGTGATAAAGGGTGCTTCTTAAGGCCTTTTATACTTATTTGAAGCCTAAATGTACTCATTATTCTTATATTTTTATTTAGGATGCAAATGACGGCGTTAAAGGCAAAACGAAGCTAATTGGACTGTTTCAACATCACTTCGTTATCTGGGCATAACTCTCTCATCTAAGCTCCGATTGAGATGAATCAAAATGATATGGAATGATAAGAAAGATCTCTAAAACTTTCATGTTTTGAGTTTTGAGAGGTATTGACTGTATCAAGGTCTAAATCGGGCTTGAATTTGCAGCCAGTATTNTATCACTCTCCAAAAATTAGGTTTTTAAAACTAGAAAGGAGATTTCATGGGTATTAATCTCTACTTTGTTCAAAACATGTAATCCTTGCAAAAAAGCCTAAGAGATGATGATTGCATAGCATATATATATACGATTGGTAGCCAAAACATACATATATAAATAACCTAGTCTTAATGTAAGTGAATGAGAGAAAACCCTTACTTTGAATCCTTAGTTTGTAGGAAGAACTTGAGCTTTGATCTTGAATCTACCCTTAAATCTCTTGTTTTTCCCTTCCTTTTCTTCCTCTCTAATGCTCTCTAGGATTCCACGAGGTGTGGGGTGAGAGTGGAGTGAAAAAAATGAGGGAAAATGGAATGAAAATGGGGTTTAAAACACCTCAGCCCCGAAATTCACTGTTCACAGCCTGTTTTGATTTTCTCCAAAATTACGGTTTTGCCACTATGAATCTCCAATTTGATCCATATGACTACCCTAAGGTTTTTTGACATTTTGGATTTATTTTTAATGTTATTTTAACTTAAAAACATTTATTTTTATGATTTATCTCAAAATCAAAAGTCAATGTACACTCGGAACACTAAAGTTTCTATTTTATCCATCCGAACCGGCTATTAATGAAGTTTTGCGTTGTTTGCAAATAAAAGGTGATAAAGGGTGCTTCTTAAGGCCTTTTATACTTATTTGAAGCCTAAATGTACTCATTATTCTTATATTTTTATTTAGGATGCAAATGACGGCGTTAAAGGCAAAACGAAGCTAATTGGACTGTTTCAACATCACTTCGTTATCTGGGCATAACTCTCTCATCTAAGCTCCGATTGAGATGAATCAAAATGATATGGAATGATAAGAAAGATCTCTAAAACTTTCATGTTTTGAGTTTTGAGAGGTATTGACTGTATCAAGGTCTAAATCGGGCTTGAATTTGCAGCCAGTATTCTATTCACGTGCACTGTTCAAGCTAATTGGGCTGTTTTGACATCACTTCGTTATCTGGGCATAAATCTCTCATCCGAGCTTCGATTGAGATGATTCAAGATGATATGTAATGCTAAGAAATATCTCTACAACTTTCATGTTTTGAGTTTTGAGAGATATTGACTGCATCAAGGTCAAAATCGCACTTGAAGTTGCAGCCAATGCACTATTCACGTCCTATTTCATCCTTTTTTCATTTCCAATCCATTCCTAAGCCAACCAAATCTATTCCAAACCTCTCCAACACATATTTCTACACCAAATTTATTTAATACAAGTTCTAGGACCTAAAATTTTATATTTTCACTTATTAAAACCAAATTTTAACTATTATTTCCGCTAACATTTTAAATCTCTACTTTTTCAATCTACCAAATTCAAACACACATCACTACACATATCCACATTTTTACCAAAATTATTTACTATATATCTATATACATATATATAAAAAAAATGTGGGGTGTTACAATCCACCCCCCTTAAAAAAAGTTTCATCCTCAAAACTTACCTCAAGTAGCGAACAAATATGGATACTTTTCCCGCATTTCTTGCTCTGATTCCCATGTAACTTCCTCCACTCCATGGCGTTGCCACAAAACCTTCATCAATCTGATAAATTTTTTGTGAAGCACTATTTCCTAGGCGTCGGGAATTTTTACCTGTTGTTCTTCATAGATTGCTCCGTCTTGAATTTCAATCTCCTCCAAGTTCATGACTGGAGTTGCATCCGAGTGACACCTTCTCAACATGGACATGTGTGGAACACATTATGTACTCTGGATAGCTGGGCTGGTAGTCGAAGTTGATATGCTGTCTTGCCTATCGCTTTGATTACCTTAAACGGTCCGGTATATCTTGGCGCTCATTTTCCCTTCTTGTCAAATCGAAACACGCCCTTTTTGGGTGACACCTTGATAAATACGTAGTCTCCCACCTTGAATTCTAAGGGTCTTCATCTGTGGTCCGCATAACTCTTCTGTCTACTTTGCACTGTCCATAGCCTCTCTCAGATGAGTTGAATCTTCTTCGTAGTTTCTCGAACAATGTCCGGTCTAAACAAACTACTCTCGCCGGCTTCTAACCAACACGTCGGTGATTGGCATGGTCTTCCATACAATGCTTCATACGGTGTCATCCCAATACTTTCCTGATAGCTATTGTTGTAAGCAAACTCCACCAATGGTAAGTGGTCGCTCCAACTCCCCTTGAAGTCCAATGCGCAAGCGTGTAACATATCCTCCACAATCTATATCACCCTCTCGGATTGGCCATCCGTTTGGGGATGAAAAGTTGTACTGAAGTGTAACTCCGTCCCCATCGCTTGTTGTAGACTCTACCAGAATCTCGCCACAAACCTAAAGTCACAATCCGACACAATCAAGAGTGGAACGAGCAGTGTAACCTCACTATGTCGCGGATATACAGCTGGCTCAAAGTCTCANACAAACCGAGAGTCACGATCCGACACAATAGAAAGCGGAACTCCATGTAACCGCACTATCTCACGGATATATAACTGGCTCAAGGTCTCGAATGTATCCGTGGTCTTCATACTCAAAAAGTGAGCGGACTTGGTGAGTCTATCCACAATGACCCACATTGCATTATGCCCGCGTGACGTTCGTGGTAAACCCGACACAAAGTCTATGGTGATGTGATCCCACTTCTACTCTGGAATAGGCAAAGGCTGTAGAACTACTCATGGCCTTTGATGCTCAATCTTCACCTGCCGGCACACCGCACATTTTGCCATNACCCGACACGAAGTCCATAGTAATGTGATCCCATTTCCACTTGGGAATAGGCAAGGACTGTAGGACTCCTCCTGGCCTTTGATGCTCAATCTTCACCTGCTGACACACCGCACATTTTGCCACATATTTGGCCACATCTCGCTTCATTCCCCTCCACCAGTATTGACGCTTCATGTCCCTATACATCTTTGTACTACCGGGGTGGATAGTAAACTTGGAGCGATGACACTCTCCCGNCTATACATCTTTGTGCTACCGGGGTGGATAGCAAACTTGGAGCGATGGCACTCTCCAAGTATCTCCTCCTTTAAGGACGAATCATCGGGAACACATAGCTTCTCCCCATATCTCAACTCTCCATTCTTCCAAGACCATCCTTCAATCGCTTCTCCATTCTCTAATCGGGCTCTAATCCAATCGAGTTTCGAATTCAGGCTTTGCAACTCCACTACCCGNCTCTCCATTCTTCCAAGACCATCCTTTAATAGCTTCTCCATTCCCCAATCGGACTCTAATCAAATCGAGTTCCGAATCTAGGCATTGCAACTCTACCACCCGTCGTCGAAGCGTCGGTTGAGCTACAAGGTTGAATAAATATGGTTGGTACTCCGGTCCATCCACCCATAGATCGTACTCCTCCAAAGTATCAATCATTTTCCACCTATTTATCGCGAGAGAATTGATTTCACCCCGAGACTTCCTACTAAGAGCGTCGGCAACTACATTGGCCTTCCCCGGATGGTAGTTGAGCTTGAACTCATAATCTTCCAAGTACTCAATCCACCTTCTCCGCCGGAGATTCAAGTCTTTCTGTATGAAGATATACTTTNTGTGAAATCATAATCTTCTAAATACTCAATCCACCTTCTTTGCCGTATGTTCAAGTCTTTTTGGGTGAATATGTACTTGAGGCTTTTATGGTCCGAGAACACTTGAAATTTCTCGCCATACAAGTAACACCTCCACAACTTAAGAGCAAAGACCACCGCGGCAAGCTCCAAGTCGTGAGTGGGATAGTTCTGCTCATGAATCTTGAGTTGCCTCGAGCCATAGGCCACTACCTTCCCTCCTTGCATTAGAATGCATCCCAAGCCTCGTAGTGAAGCATCAATGTAGACATCGTAGCCTTCCCCACTGCTAGGAATAATGAGGATAGGTGTCATCGTCAACTTCTCCTTCAAGGTGCGAAAAGCTAGTTTACACGCTTGAGTCCACAAAAATTTCTCCCCCTTCTTTTTAAGGCGAGTCATCGGCATTCCAAGCTTGGAGAACCCTTCCACAAACCTACGATAATAGCCGACTAACCCCAAGAAACTCCGTACTTTCGTTACATTCTTCAGTGGTTCCCATTTCATCACGGCCTCAATCTTTGCGGGATCAATCGCTACTCCTTACTCAGACACAACATGGCCAAGGAACNCTTCGGTGGTTCCCATTTCATCACAGCCTCAATCTTGGCGGGATCAACCGCTACTCCGCGCTCGGACACAACATGGCCAAGGAATTTCACTTCCTTCATCCAAAACTCACACTTGCTCATCTTCGCGTATAGCTTATGTTCTCTCAATGTTTGTAGCACAATAGAGAGATGACGAGCATGTTCCTCCTGAGTCTGTGAGTAGATCAATATGTCATCAATGAACACAATGACAAATTGATCGAGGTAAGGCCGGAAGACTCTGTGCATCAAATCCATAAAAGCTGCAGGGGCATTAGTCAATTCGAACGGCATCACCGTATACTCGTAATGACCATACCGGGTACAGAAAGAAGTCTTAGGAATATCCTCCTCCTTAATCCGCAGCTGATGATACCCCGTGCAAAGATCAATCTTGGAGTAATACTTCGAACCCTTCAACTGATCAAATAAGTCATCAATTCTCGGCAACGGATACTTATTCCTCATGGTAACCCGATTCAACCTCCGATAATCCGTGCACAACCGTAGAGTCTTATCCGTTTTCTTCACAAAGAGGACTGGGGCTCCCCAAGGTGAAGTGCTTATACGGATAAACCCAATCGCCAACAAGTGATCCAACTGTTTCCTTAGCTCCTTCAACTCCAAAGGTGTCATCCGGTAGGGAGCAATGGATTTGGGTTCGATTTTCGGATAGAGATCGATCTTGAACTCAATTTTCCTATGTGGCGGTAATCCGGGTAATTCTTCAGGAAAAACATCTAGAAACTCTGATACAATTAACACCACATCCGTATGGATTTTATCCCTGTCATCTCCCATCAAGCTAGCTAAGAAACTCAAATGACTTTCCGATTTCGCTTTTAAGAATCTACTACTCGTAGTAGGAAATGGATGAGAAGAATCTCGGTTATTCACAAAATTGAAAATGACTCCTCCCGGCAACTGAAAAATAATTCACTTGCGAAAATAATCCATTACCGCCCGGAAAGCGGACAACAAGTTCATCCTGAAAATCACATCATACCCCTTTATCTCTAAAGCAATCAAATCTACAATCAATTCATGATCCCCAATGCGAAGAGCGCAACCCTTGCAGACTCGGCTAGTATCTAACCGTTCTCCCGTGGGTAAGCTAATGTTCATAACATGCTCTAACTTTGTGAAACTCAATCCCAAATCAAGTGCATATGTCGTGCGTACAAATAAGTGTGTTGCATCGGGGTCAAATAATATTTGGACCCAAGAATTGTAAATAAGGACGATACATTCCACAACAGCATTGACAATGTCCTCCTTCGGCTGAGTCAAAGCAAATACTCGCCCTTGGTTGGCGCCACCGGGGGCTTGATCTTGTATCGATCACTACAGTGTAGGCCTCGGTGGTGGTGGTTGGGCTGCTGGTACCTGTTTAGCGGTCTGGATAGGCCCCTGAGGTGGAAAAACTGGGCAATGCATCCGAATATATCCCACACCTCCGCATGCAAAGCAGGATCGTGGGGTAAAATCGGCTCTATTCTGAGTGTCTCCCTCTCCTCAGGCTGTCAAAAGTCGCTATCCACTTGTCTGGTCTGGGCGATGGTAAGGTGTCGGTCTCTGTGCCCCACTAGTGCTAGCACCCGTCCGGATCGGACCTCCTCTCGAGAAGCCCTGTTGTCGCTGGCTATCCTCTATGTCTCTCTCTACCAGTACAACTCTGTCCACCAAGTCCCCAAAATCATGGATCCTGAGAGCCACAAACTTCTCCCTAATGATCGGCCGTAGACCCTGCTCGAAGTGCTTGGCCCTATTGGCCTTAGTACATATAAATCTGGTAGCATAACGGGAGAGCTCGTCGAACCGCCTCTCATACTCAGCCACGATCATACTACCCTATCATAGTGCAAGAAAATCTGCCTTCATTCGGTCTCTGACCGATTCAGGGAAGCACTTATCTAGGAAAAGTTGATCAAACTCTTCCCAAGTGAGTGTATCGGTGTCCCTTCTCCTCTTTATGGCATCCCACCAATAGTCGGCCTCCCCTCAAACAGGTAGGTCGCCAAACCAACTCTCAACTCCTCAGCAACTCTCATGCCGTCACAGATCTTCTTCACTCGGTGGAACCATCTATCCGCCTCCAAAGGATTGGAGCTCCCTTGAAAATTGGGTGGTCGTTGTCTTAAGAATTCCCGAAGAGCTGTCATCCTTCCGTCTCTCTTCCCATTGCCCGGTACTTGAGCGAGAGGATGAGCTCCAACATTGTGGTTATTGTTACCATTTTGGTTTTGTACCAAAGTGGTGAGCTCCCTCAAGCATTGATAAATGCCTTGCATGGCATCTGGAGGTGGAGGTGGTGGTGGTGGATTCGCTTGACCTCCACGGCCAGGCCCACGTCTGCGTCCCCATCCTTGTTCGCCATTCATCCTGCACATCAATTCACAACTTAGTTCATGGATATACAAAATACCCTAAATATTATATTAAGCTAAGGCATAGAATGTGTATAAAATTTCACCCAAGGATTTGATTCACCCTAATCCTAAAGTTCTAGAGGTGATTCTATAACCTACAGCTCCCATGTAAAACCTAAAGCCTAAACTCTTATACCAACTTTGTAACACCCCAAAACACACCCTGGACGGCATTACATTCTAAAATCATTCATATCGTGAGAGCACTAATATAATCCCTTAAGAAACAAGACTTCATTTGTCATCCACGAATATTTACAACATTATCCAAAATAATAAGTCCAAGTCATGGCTATTACATCGCAAAAATTAATTAAAGAAGCGTAGCGGAATAAACGAAAAAAGCTAGACTACACAATATTCCAAAAGAATGTCCTAGTCTAGTACAAAAGGAAAGGAGGTCGCTCTATGCGTCCACCTCGGGATCCACACTCCCGTCCAGTGGAGTCTCCCAAGTAGCGGGCTCCTCGACCCTTACATCCTCCTCCTCAAGCGGATAATTTGAAAAATGTTAGCGATAAGGGGTAAGCACGAAGCTCTGTAGAAAAATTCTCTCAAACCCATACAAAGTTTAGAAAAGCATTTAAAACAGTCGGTCTCAATTTTAACATAACATAGATACATAATTTGAAATAAAGCAGTGACATTTAAAAAGGATCTCAAGTTTATTTAAAAGCATTACTTAAATGAATAAACGAGCACCACATACAAATAATAATCATTAATTGCCATAACCAATTCCCAACAATTCTTTTGGTAGGTGGCATACTTTGTGGTAACCTCCACCCCCCTTTAGGTCACCTTTTGATTCTCAAGCATCCTTACCGGGAACCTCTTGAGAATGGATGAGCATCCTTACATGGAACCTCTCATCAATTACTACAATGTTTCCCAAGCATCCTTATCGGGAACCTCTTGAGAAGGGGTGAGCATCCTTACAAGGAAC
The DNA here is from genome assembly GCA_963454935.2 of Ilex paraguariensis. Lineage (NCBI taxonomy): Eukaryota > Viridiplantae > Streptophyta > Magnoliopsida > Aquifoliales > Aquifoliaceae > Ilex > Ilex paraguariensis. Next base: position 356,036 of record CAUOFW020005691.1, on the reverse strand, counting down.
CTCTCACTCATGTGCATCACAAATAACCCAACCAATGACACAATTCCAACATTTATCTCAATTTACAAGCATCTGTCCAAAATTTCCAAAATATTTCATGTAACAATTCCACAACCAACTAAGAAAATATATGAAATCACAGTAACATCATTTTTCTACCCAACACAAAACACTAAGGTTTCGAAATTCATAATAAAGAAAGCATTTAGGAAGGAAATATATCACTCTCCAAAAATTAGGGTTTTAAAACTAGAAAGGAGATTTCATGGGTATTAAACCCTACTTTGTTCAAAACATGTTATCCTTGTAAAAAAGCCTAAGAGAGGATGATTGCATAGCATATATATATACCATTGATAGCCAAAACATACATATATAAATACTCTAGCCTCAATGTAAGTGAATGAGAGAAAACCCCTACTTTGAATTCTTAATTTGTAGGAAGAACTTGAGCTTTGATCTTGAATCTACCCTTAAATTTCTTGTGTTTTCCTTCCTTTCTTCCTCTCTAATGCTCTCTAGGATTCCAAGAGGTGTGGGGGTGAGAGTGGAGTGAATGAAATGAGGGAAAATGGGATAAAAATGGGGTTTAAAACACCTCAGCCCCGAAATTCACTGTTCACAGCCTATTTTGATTTTCTCTAAAATTACGATTTTGCTACTAAGAATCTCAAATTTGATCCATATGACTACTCTAAGGTTTTTCGACGTTCCGGATTCATTTTTAATGTTATTTTAACCTAAAAACATTTATCTTTATGATTTATCTCAAAACCAAAGTCAACGTACACCCAAAACACTAAAATTTTTATTTTACCCATCCGAACCGGCTATTAATGAAGTTTTTTGTTGTTTACAAATAAAAGGTAATAAAGGGTGCTTCTTAAAGCCTTTTATACTTATTTGAAGCCTAAATGTACTCATTATTCTTATATTTTGATTTAGGATGCAAATGGAGACGTTAAATGCAAAACGAAGCTAATTGGACTATTTTGACATCGCTTCGTTATCTCGGCAAAACTCTCTCATCCGAACTTCGATTGAGATGATGCAAGATGATATGGAATGATAAGAAAGAGCTCTAAAACTTTAATTTTTTGAGTTTTGAGAAATATTGACTGCATCAAGGTCTACATCGAGCTTGAAGTTGCAGCCAGTGCACTGTTCACGTGCGCTTTTCAAGTTAATTGGCTGTTTTGACATTACTTTGTTATTTGGGCATAATTCTCTCATCCGAGCTCCGATTGTGATGATTCAAGATGCTATGGAATGCTAAGAAAGATCTCTACAACTTTGATGTTTTGAGTTTTGAGAGATATTAACTGCATCAAAGTCGAAATCGCACTTGCAGTTGTAGCCAGTGCACTGTTCACGTCCTATTTCACCCCTTTTCCATTTCCAATCCATTCCTAAGCCAACCAAATCCATTCAAAACCTCTCCAACACATATTTCTACACCAAACCTATTTAATACAAATTGTATGACCTAAAATTTCATATTTTCACTTATTAAAATCAAATTTCAACTATTATTTTCACTAACATTTTAAATCTCTAATTTTTCAATCTACCAAATTCAAACACACATCACTACACATATCCACATTTTTACAAGAATTATTTACTATATATCTATATACATATATAAAAGAAAATGCGGGGTATTACAAAATGCAATGTAATGAACCATTGCAATAACCAATTCATGTCCAATATGCTATGAATGTCAAATCAACCAATGTAAACACCTATCCACATATTCCATGGTAAATTATATCATAAGCATATAATTTCCATAAATTATCACTATGCCAATATATCATAAAGCATATATTAACAATCACACCCAACAACGAATCCTAAGTATGTTATCACGTTATCTATGCAATTAAAACACACTTAATTTGATCTTGGCATTTAATCAAACACTTTCAAGACACCCAATCATATAATCACATACATGTCCAATTTTCATCACATAGTTCAAGAATCACATTAGGTAACTTCTACTTACCCAATTTAAGATAAAATTTATTCTACCCATTTTAGGTACCCATTCCAAATCACATTTCTAAGTTGAAAATAAATCTAGTTAGGATGAAAATCCTACCTTTTGAAGTATAAAACGAATTGAAGAACCTTCAAGAACACCACTCAATCTCAACCTTGAATTTTCCCAAAATCCCGTCTCGGAAACTTTGGTGGAATCCGTCCTATTTGGTATGGACGCGTAGCCCTTGTCAAGGAGAACAATTTCAATACTTGGCTCAAGTTGATTTGAGCGACGCAGAGGCGTAGATCGTAGAAAGAAGTTGAATTTTTTTTCTTTTCTCTCTCTTCTCTTTAACGTTAAAACCCAACTGATGAATAGGGGAGAAATCTGATTTTTCTCCCCTATTTATACTCCTAGAATACTTGGCCCATAATGCACCACACGGCCTCCTTTTTTCGGGTCGGTTTTCTTCCCAAAATGATTAAATTTTGCTCCGTTCAAGTTCAAATATTTTTATTGCAAGTTGCATTAAATTATTTTTTAAATTTTAAAATTTTATTAAAAATTTCATTTTTTGGGTCACCCGAGACCTGACCGTTTCATAAAACGCAAAAAATCTGACTATTTCAGAATTCAAAGAAATTTGACAGCATAACTAGATTTTAGGAGACGAATCCAACGGTGACGTCCGTTTCTTCATCCGAGCTCTAGAAAAATTCAGGTTTGCAACCCGTACCGTAGTAACAAATTATCATTTTGCCCATTTTTCATAAAAGTTTAAATTTACCCAGATTTTACGTAATACCTATTAGAACTCTAATACAATGATTATTTCTACCAAATTAAAGGTTTATTAACATATGCCATGATCCATAAATTTTATTTAGAGTGAGCACTTTAATTATACACTCTAATTTTTTTTACTCCTAACTAATTACTCTATATGATATATATGTATATTTAATATATCATATTTGATACATGAATTCTATTTAACATAAAAGGCCAAAAAATAATGTATATTGTATATGTATCAAAAATTGACTAATTATCACCATTGTAAAAAAGTGAAGCTAATTATCATTTTTATAATTAGAAAATATAAGTTATTCACTAACAATCCATTAAATTTATTCAATAAACAATGTTTTAAACATTATCACTAAAATATTAGCATAGTAAAATTATTAAAAAATTAAAAATCGATTGGCACATAATAAAGACTCTAATCAATACTCAAATAAAAATAAAAGATAATTTTTGTCGAAAAAATAAAGTCAATTGCAGTTCATTTGAAAGAACTTTCACTTGCAAAAATTCATAATAAAGTGGAGGTCATCTGAAAAAAAATCCTTATTAAAATAAAAAACACTAAATAATTGAAATAAGAAAATTATAAAATAAGCACAAGTAAAAAAATGTGTAAATATAAATATAAATATAAAATGCCCATGTATGGCATCTTATATATATATATGATCCTATTTGAATTTTCATTCCTTTCACATCTCTCTCCTGTCTCTCACACATTTTAAACACATATTATCATCTCTTATATAACACTATATTTATATCTACCTCATACTCACACGCACACTCTATTTTTATCCTAAACGCATATAATAATAAAGTAATAAGAGTTCAAGAGTTTTGGTCTGCACGGTTATATATATCTAATAATAAAAAATATATAAATTTAATACCTATTAAAACTCTAATCTCTCTCTCTATATATATCATACTATCATCTCTCATAAGTTTATCTCACCTCTCATATAACTCTCTCTCTCTCTATACACTTGCCAAAACACACACGTCAATATCGATTTCTACCAAAACAAAAAAAATATTTTTTAGGTATAATGATTAAATATATAAATTGTGTATATGTTGATATTTTTTAGGGGTCATGTTTTTATAGAAGTTTTTGTCAAAATATTTTAGAAAATAGTGTTTTCAAATTAATTTTGAATTGTGTAAATAAAGAAAATAATAAACAAATAAAGTATTGTTTAAAAATATTTATATTGAATGACCAGTGCTGGAGATTTTTTGAGTTACTTAGTGACTTCAGGCACAGGTTATTACTAGTCTATATAATAAAATAGCTAAATTGTTTATCTTGTACTTTTCGCGGGTCATATCGTTTGAGAATTATTGATTCGATAATCGTAATATAACTTTTATTCATTTTACAACTCTAAGACTCTCATATCTTCTATAACTCTCTCTTCATATCCTACACCCAACTCTCATTCTCTATCTCATATCTCTTTTAAATACACACTATATATATATATATTCTATCTCTTAAACATTTTAAACACACTCTTCCTAATGCACACTCCCATCTTTCATATAACTCTATATCTATGTTTCACTCACATACACACACACACTCTCTCTCTATCTCATTCATTCACTTTTGTGAGTGAATATTATCTGTATTGTTAGTTTTTACTCAGTTTGCAGCTTTGATATGATTTTACTATTGTTAAATGTTAGGTATTAAATGTGCTATTACTATTTTCGGTACTTCTTTACTCATACATTTGTATGATTTTATAGATGACAAAATATTAAATGTTAAAAACAATTTCCCAGGTTATAGACATTCAAAACCAAACTAATCACAAAATAAAAATAAAATTCAAAACCAAGCTAATCTCCAATTCAAAAAAATAACAAATGATACCAATTGCACTTAAAAAAATTTTTTTTTTTTAAAAGTCAAAGTCAAGCTAATTATCAATAAAAAAAATAACTAATAAACAAAATAAGTGAAACCAATTGCACCAAAAAAATAATATTCAAAACCAACTATAAAAAAAAATCTCAAGTTATAGACATTGAAACCCAAGCTAATCACCATTAGAAAAAAATAACAAAGCCAAATATTTGATAAATTTTATAGAATAAGAAAATATTTGAATGCTAAAAAAAATTTCCTAGGTTGTAGACATTCAAAGCCAAGTTAATCACTAATAAAATAAACAAGGGAAACACTTGCACCAAAAAAACAAAAAAAAAAAATCAAAGCCAAGTAATCACCAATAAAAAAAAGTGAAACCAATCACACAAAAAAAAAAACCCCCAAAGCCAAGCTAATCACAAATAAAAAAAATAATATGTGATTGAGTTTATAATTATGTTGTGTTAGTAGGTTGAATGGTGACAACGGGTGATAAATTCATACGTCTTATAAATGAATAAGATTTTATGTATATATGTGATGTTGTTTTTAGAAATTTTTTTATACATTTTGGTGATAGTTCTATTAATATGGATGGTATGTTCGGCAGTATATTTCAAATCATTTTTAAAAAATTGGTATGAATGTTTTCGTGTCATTTTCTTTTTCCAGCTGGACATTACTTATGATTTTATATATATATATATATATATATATATATATATATATAGTGTCTTTAGGTACGGGCAATGACTAGTGAGTCAACATTGACATTATTGCTAGATAAGTTAGTGTATATTCATTAATCCAAAGCAACTGCATGCAAAGCTTCTAATTTAATTCCAGAAAACGTACAATTACTTTGGGTTAGCTTTTAGATGTAATTGTTGGTAAAAGAAAACTTATTTGATTGGTCCTTGCACCATGGTGTTACTCGGCATGTATACATGGCTTTATCCACTGATTAAGAAAAAATAGCAGAGTACAACGTATAAGAAATACTTACCGAAAAAAAAGTATAAGAAATAAAAAAAAAAAATGATATGACATAGCGAACCCTAATATACTGAATATATATTGAGAATACAATAAATTAAAAATATTATTTTTTCTATGAAACTACATTAAGCACATGGAAAAAATAAAAATAAAAAACTACACAATCAAACGCACGCCAGTACATGAAAACACTAAATGAACTCAACTTAAAACTCATCTTTATGCATTCAACAAAAAATAACACATTGCCCCACCCCACCCCCCCAAAAAAAAACACTTTACTCCCAATTTCTATTGGTCATGACAACAAAACCTTTTGGCAAGCCAACCATTATCAATCTTTGCGATCAGTAAGACAGGTGCATATATATTGTGTGTTTGGGATGGTTTATGAAATCCAAAAAATATTTTTTTTATAAATGTTTATCAAAAGTGTTTATAAGAAAAACACTTTTATTAAATAAGTATTGTTTAGATGTTCAAATTTTAAAATAAGTAAATTAATGTATTTTTATAAAATGTACGTTTGGATGTGAAAATACTTATTTGTGTCAAATTGTTAATAGTATTGAATGCACATATACAAACATACACTACACATATAATGATACATGATGATACCTTAAATATGCTTAAGGTTGACCTCGGGAATTCAAGTCATGCATTTCTAGATCGGGAGCCCAACTCACCTGAAGCTCGAAGTCAGACCTCCCATCCCTGCAACTGTGTCTCAAGAAGGATAGCACAAAAGATAGTTGGCTTTCACCCAAGCGTCACCTATATAGTAACTGTAAAACCCGAGCATGCATGTGTACAAAAAACAATATAGGCAAATATTTTTTTTTATATAGTGCATGTTTAAATAGGTTTATAAATATAAAAAAATGAAATTGAGTTATTTTCGAAAATGCCATTCCATGGCATTTGTTTCCAAGATGCTGCCTGGCAGAAAAAGAGTTCTCTTCAACCTTTTTCGAGCTTCCAAAGTGATTGAGGAGTTGCTTAAGAGTTCAGCAAGTCTCTGGATAAGGTAGAACCACCAAGAGAGGAGAGAGGGAGAATAGAGAAGCTAGAGAGAAAAAATAAAATTTGGAATTTTGGATTTACTGAAGAAGCTACTTCGAATGATTAAAGGTATGCTACTAGGCTAATTTGAGGGCTAGGAATCTCCTGGTATCATTAGAATTTCATATCATGTAGTACAATTACTCGAATTCATGTTTTAAATTGTCGGGTTCTAAGTTTTTATGAAATGGGTTTTGAGTTTCAGGTCATTTTGGTTAATCTGGTTGGCATGGCTGTGTTGTGGGGAGGTAGAGGAGTATTTTGGTGGTTATTTCAAGGCTTGCCATGGTCGGAGGTGATGGGGTGGTGGTGATGAAGTTTCGGCCATGGTGGGTTTTTGATCTCTTGATTTTGGGGCTTAAGCTTTAGAGGAAAGGTTGTTCCTAGTTAAAATGGACCTTAGGAATCAGTTGGTGACACCTTAGAAATGGATTCAGAAGTTGTTGAGATGGTTAAAGTGCAAATTACAGGTCTGACCATAAACAAAAACCCTTATTTTTGGATTACTTTGACCAATTTTTCCTATGGGTTTAAGCTTAATTTGAAGCTTGAGAATTATGGGGTTTATTAGAGTGATGTGTTGAGTTTTTAGGATCAAAAATTAGGTGAAAATTTTTATTGAGTAGGGAGAAATAAGGGTGAGATAAGGAGGTTAAGACTGATGAGAGAAGCTTAGGGTTTTGGTCAAAGTGACCTAGGAAGAAGATGAAGGAGGAGGAGGTACACCAGTGCACCCCGATGGTATGTGAGAGAGCGTCTGACCTCTGGTTGATGCTAAAAGTCCCATAACGTCCGTGCAGAGGTCTCGGTAAAATTTCAAGTCGATTCAATGGCCGGATCAAAATGAGGATTAAAATAACTATTTTGACCTCTGGGGCCAATTTGACCCAGTTTTTGGATGATTTTGGAAAATAAATTTTATATTCATTCTTAGATATGTTAATTGAGTATGTGTATGAAATTTCATTGAAAAATAACATCGTTTTATTTTTGGCTATTTCGGATCGAAAAGCAGCGCATGATAGAATTTCTCAATTCTGGATCAGTCAAAGTTTTTCAAAATTCATTTTGAAATCATGTATTACAATACTTATGAATTATTAATATATTTTAAAACTTATGATTGATGATTTTAAATTTGGACTGGAAATCATATATCCGGATTAGGGTTTTGAATGCGGTAACGCACAGGGGTCGGAAACGATAGAATTGTGGTGAATATGAAACGTTAAGAAATACATTCTTGGGCATTGATTTTCATTAGTTAAGCTATTTTTGATTCGATACTCATTCGAATTAATCCATGTGTTAATTGTTAGGGTCAGAGGCTACTATCTCGATTATGCATAGGGATTGACCGTAAAGAAAGGAAGGGTATCTGTCAGTTGTAAAGGTGAAGTGTACTGCTTCATAATACTTGGAAATAAAAGTATATGATATACCAATTTTATTCTCTTATATGTGAGAAATCAATTTTGCATAATCGATTTGAGTTGTGTTGCTTAAGTTATGGATCAAATATGTTTTGTTGAGAAGCTTATGATTTGTTGAAAAGCTTGTGATTTGAGTAGTATCCGCTGTGCTAGAGTTGTTGATAGCTTGACATGGCTTACATGTTGTTGATTTGGACACTACGCAATTGTCGTGAGATAGCTTGACATTACTCAAATGTTGTAGATAGCTTGACATTTCTTAAATATTGTTGATAGCCTGACATTACTTAAATGTTGTTGTTGACTCATAGAACATGTGGACTATTTATTATGTTGTTATATTGACAAAGATTATGAGATTTCAAAGTGATTTGAAAACACTTTGATTTTGACGTTCTCCTCTAATTGTGAACATATTTTAGTGAAATGATATTTGATCCATATTTTTAATATTTTCATTTATTATGATACGAAGTACACTCAAAAAAATTATTGGTTTTAGGATGTCGAAGTCTAGAGTGAGGTCCACTACTACACTAGCATGGTAGAGATGAGGGAAAAACTAAGGAAATCTGGTTATGTACATACTGTACAGGAGTGTCTGTTTTTCCTGTTGTTTGTTGTAAAGGGATGGAATCCCTAATCCTTTATTTTGGCAAAAATGACACCGTTATGTACCCTGTTATATAGTTCTCTATTTTGATGGTGGCATTATTGATTTTTAAAATGCATTACTGCATTACAAATGCATGTATTGCCACGTGTAGAGTTACACTTCCATCTCTAGAAAACCAAAGAGGGTCTCTCGGGATGGGGTGTGATAGTAACGATCGTATATCCAGGTAGAAGAGGCGCAACTACCCCAACACCCTCCACAATCACTGCATGACAGTAGCAACCGTTACAGGGAAGAGTAAGGATCTTGCCAAAGATCAAGCAAAGCTCAGGATCAACTATAAATAAGGGGCATAACCCTTAGCAAAATGGAAACAAGCAATTGTAATTATAACAACACTTTGTAATCTCAGTTCTTATGAATACAAGCCCCAGGAGCAAGTGTGACACCCCAAAAATCAAGGGTCCTTTGTCAACCCATTGATCACCCATCAACCCGCGGAAATACTCATGGATACCGTGTAAATCAATATCACACGTCATGCCCCATTTACTGGGATCCCTAATTTAACAAAATTAGGACAGAGTCTCCTTTGTACAGGGAGCTCTACCCAAAACCCAACTTGTGCACCATACAATCACATGACCCATCCGAGGTCCAATATACAACGTTGACCACACCGGGTCTATTTATAAGTAAACATTGACCACGTCAGGTCCTTTTATAAGTAAACATTGACCACACTGAGTCCTTTTATAAGTAAACATATAATAGCATGCAAAATTACATTAAAATAGTCCAAAAACTAACTTAGCGAATGTTTTACAAAAAACATAGTTTTTGACAATAAAACTCTATATATACAAGTTCCATTGCAAGTAATTCCATATAATTACATGTCCAAAAACATAATTTTACAATAGTTTTACAAAAACTCAGTTCAAAAGCCACAACCCGGCTTTTATTCATCTTTGAGACCCCGAATGATAGTCATCTACCAGGGTATAACCCGCACTTGAAATATGATCCTGTATAGGGTGAGCTATGCCTAGTAGAGTTTTTCCTACTGAGGCTACTCCCCAACCTAAGTACATAAGCAATGTTCACATGAAACATTTAACAACCACAATTCATTTCATACAAGAACATATAATTGTAAATGGAAATTCTACCATGTCATGTCATGATATGAGATGATACTCGCTCACGCACTTTAACCCAAGTCCTCACAGACTCCCGCAACACAATGCAAATGCCAATGTGTAGAAAATCTGTCATTCATGGACTTCCACCAACGGTTCCACGTACACCGACACACTTTATGGACTCTTATACCACTGGAGTGCGTATCCAAGTCACCGGGTCTCTCACCCAAGGGATTTTCCAAGCCTTCTTGCTAATCCCGACCCCATATTCATGCAACCATGCGACTCAGTCGGATTTTCAACCCAACTTTCCCGAGCCGCCCACCCACCTAATGNGACTCAGTCGGATTCTCAACCCAACTTTCCCGAGCCCACCCATCAATCACCAAGTATGGTGTTTGATCACACCATGTATACCCACCCACCTAACGCAATGTCTCCGTGCAAATGCAATGAAATGAACCATTGCAAAACAATGTCAAGTCTCATATGTAATGAATGTCATATAGATCAATTAAACCACAAACTTCAATATATTTCATGGTAATTTATATCTAATGCATATAATTACCACAATTTATCATGATGCTAATATATTAACAGCATAAATCAATTACCTTTTTCTCAAACATGTCATACATAAATTATTTCATAACAAGCTTAATTCTCTCATAGGCATTTAGCAAAACACCTTTAAGGCACCAAACATGTTATCACATAACCTATGTAAATAATTCATTTCTTTCTCAAGGCACAATATGACACATAGCATGCCCACACAATACCAAGCTCCAAGAATTTTCACATGGAACTTTAGATATCAATTTCAAACTGGAAATTGATTAAATCATTTATACACCTACTCCATAACCATAGGCAAGTGAAATAAATAATTCCATAAACCTACCCATTTCCATTAAACTAACTATAATAGGAAAGTTTTAAAATACACCAAAACAGCCCACATAAACCCAATTCCCAAGAGTTTACACCAATAGCTTCCATAAATCAAATTTAAGCTAGAAGTTGCTCTAAGACATTTCTATATCGAATTCCTCACTTCCACAACAAGAGGAAAGTGACATGTATGGTTCTATCAACCTAACCCATAACACATAACACCCAAGGTTAGCAAATACGACAAAGTAGGAGGAACCCTACCTCTTGGAGCGTAAGATGAAGGCTAGAACTTAAAAACACCTCTCAAGCCCCAAAACTCTTGATTTCCCCAAATTCTCCTCTTAGATCTTCGGTGAAATCCTTCGTTCTTGGTATGGTTGTGTAGCCCTCGTCAAGGAGATCAACTTGGATTCTTGGCTGGAAGAATTCTAATCGGCGAAACTCCGTAGATCTGAGAAACAAGTCTTGAAATTTCAATTTTTCCTCTCCTCCTCTCTCCAACGTGTACACACTGGTTTCAGCAGAATATTCTGCTAGAAAATCAGATTTTTATGAATATTTATAACCCTTAATGGTTGGTGCACGTCACGCCACACGCCCCCTTTCCCAAGTCTATTTTTTCTCTGAAACGATTAAATTTCATACCGATTTAAGTTCAAAATATGTTATATGAACTTTATTTAAATTATTTTCCAAATTTTAAATTTTTTTATAAAATTTTGGTTTTTGGGATCATCCGAGACTCGATCACCTCGTAAAACGCAAAAAATTCAACTATCTTGGAATTCGACAAAATTTGTCTGAGTAACTAGATTTCATGAGAAGAATCCAACAGTGAGGTCTGTTTCATCATTTGAGCTCTAGAGAAATATGAGTTTTCAACTCGCACTGTAGTCACAAATTACCGTTTTGCCCTTTTTCATAAAAAGTTAATATTTATCCAAGTTTTACAGCAAGAGACTCTTTTAAGAGTAAATTAGTCGAGCTCCTGAGTTAGTTGAACCAGTGTAAACTATCTATGTGGTAATCCCCTTTCCCTTATCTAAATCTTAGGAGCCTAGGAGCTCAGACTGAGTCACGCAGTTCCTATCAATCTCTTATCTCTGTTTTATTGTTGCATACATCATCAATACACCAAAAAAAAATTATACTCAAAAAATATCATATTAATAAAGGTATCATACGAAAAAATTACATAGTCCAACTATCCCAATGACATACTAAAGTAGCAAAACATATGTTAAAAGTAAATACAATCAAAAATCATGCTTTATTATCCCATAGAATTGTTGAACCAATACATTCTCTCTTCCTATTTATTAGATTTGTATCTAACAAATCAATATTCACTTCAAAAGCAGTTTGGTTTACATTGCCTTCCTCCTCTAACTCTACGTCTTCATTAGCATACCTTTCAAATAATATGTCTCTGATGCCATGAAGCCTTATGTAATTGTGGCAAGTCATGCAAGTAACAGAAATAAACATTTTCTTAATGCAATCAAAACTGAGCATTTGTTGTAAAATAAAAATATTTTCTTTAATACTCCAAAACATCGTTCAATCACATTCCTTAATGGAGAATGTGCATGATTGAACAACTCCTCCTTCCCAAGAGGTCTTCCCCTCTACGACATTCGGGTAGATGATATCTTGTTTCCCTATAAGGAGTAAGATAACCATCCATATTAGGGAAGCCATCGTCTACAACATAATATTTTCCTAAAAAAAAACAACAAAATTATTAGTTATTCTATGTAGTTAAGAATGTAAAAAAATTTAATCAACACATTATGTACTCATACCTGTAGGTGGTTTTGGAAAGTGTAAATGCCTATTACGAATGAAATGTAGTAGCACTCTGGAGTCATGAGTCATTCCTTCCCACCCAACATTGACAAATGTGAAAACCATGTTAAAAGAACATGTTGTCAAGACGGTATGTGTGCATACTATCTTCCTACCTCTAAAAGAAATCTATTTTGAGGTATTAACATGAGCACTAACATGTGTGCCATCAATTGCCCCTATAAAATCTTTGAGATATGGATAGTATTTAGGATTCAATCTGATCTCTTGAGTGATGCAATTGAAATTTTGATGAGGCTTGATGATTTTCATTCAAAGTTTGGCCATCTCCAATAAAACATCATTGAAATGTCAACTTATTGTCTCCCCATAATATTGAAATCATTCTTACATCATTCTATTTCGCTCATTGTGACCAATAGTAATTAAAAATATAGCCAGCTTCTCTTGACTTGACACGTTTCTACTATCACACAACAAGTTCTTTTCTTTCATTAACTTGCATAATGAAATAAACAAATGTTTTTCCATTTGAAATTGTTCAAGGGATACACAATAATAGCCATTAAGAATCTCTAACACGTATTGACGACTAATTAGGGTAGAAGTCTAACATGGCATTTTACTCTTGCGCATTGCAGCTCGTTTTCTCAAAAGTTGTATGGCCAGTATGGTAAGGCACATAGTTTTTAGATTCATTCTGCACAACACATCCAAAGCAATGAAAAAAATATAAGCATTGAAATTTAGATAAATTATAGTAGCATATGTCTATCCAAGATTCCAACATATACATCAATATAATAAAAATCCAAAAGTCATCAAAACAAAAGCTCAAGTATTACCATCACAGAAAAGCTCAATGTTCAAATAAGCTCAGGTAACCAAATAGCCATAGTAAAGAGTAGTGTTCAAAACAAACAAAATATTTGAAACTTTATCCAAAAAAAGCACCTCAACAAGTCCACTTTTGAAAAGACACCCTGCTAACTAGTGTTCCTTTTGTCCCTCATATACTCCAACCATGCAGCCCGAACACTAGGTTTAAGAAAATTCATCCATGTTTCCCTATTGATGACATCCCGAAAAAAGAACAGGAGCATGCCAATACAACTAGGGGTGCAACTTGGGTTGGGCAACCCGATTTCAACCCGAGCCCAACCCGAAAAAATTAGGACTTGGGCAAGAATTTTTAATATTTGGGTTAGGCTTGGTTCAAAAAATTCCAACCCGAATTCAATTTGGGTTGGGCTCGGGTTAAGACCTCGTGAACCCGAGTTCAACCCGAACCCGAATTCAATATATGTATATGTATATATATATATATATATATAAACATTAGCACTGGTTTTTTATTTTTTTTCTATCATTCCCTGTCTCTTTTGTTCTCTTTGCCTCTCTCGTTCTCTCAGCCTCTCTCGTTAAAAACTTGATTGAAGTTATTGGTTGTTAATATATGTATTAGGTTTAGAACAAGAAGTCTATTTTGGGCTCTACCCGAATTAAACCCGTAAACTAACCCGAAATCAACCCAAAATCATCAACTCGTATTCAACCCGAGCCCGCCCGAATTAAACTCGGGCAATGCTCGGGTTGAGTTCCCCAACCTGAGATAGGGTTAGGGTTAGGGTTAGGGTTAGGATTGAAGATTATATACCTAGAGTTGGGCTAGAGTTGATTGTCTAACCCGCCCGAGTTACACCCCTAAATACAACGGGCTACCATACAGAATAAGGTCATGCATTTGGTGAAGCTCTTGCATGCATTCCTTGATTGTGGACGACATTGGTGCAATAGTGTTGTGTATTGCCTTGCACAACTCTGATAGTTGTTTGTCCAATTGTTTTCTGCCACTCACTTTTTGATGTCACTTTGAAGATGTAGACCAATCACATCCGTGATGCTGACCATCTATGTCACTACCTTCCTCTCTTGTTGGTACAACTCTATCGGGAATTTGACTTTCACAAGGTGTTTCCAATTGTAAGTCATGATAGTCACCACCACTAGATATAGCACAGCCTTTCATCCTCAAATGGATGGCCAATCTGACAGGGCAATACAGATTTTGGAGGACATGTTACGTGCTTGTGTATTGGACTTTAAGGGAAGTTGGAGTGATCATTTTCAATTGGTGGAATTTACGTATAATAATAGTTTTCAATCCAGCATTTGTGTGGCACCTTATGAGGCATTGTATGGGAGACCATGTAGGTCACCGACTTGTTGGCTAGAAGCTGGAGAGGGTAGCTTGTTTGGGCCAGAAATTGTTCAGGAGACTACGGAGAAAATTCAACTAATTTGGGAGAGACTACGCATGACACGAGTAGACAGAAGAGTTATATGGATAGAAGGAGAAGACCATTGGGATTCCAAGAGGGGGACTATGTGTTCCTCAAGGTGTCACCCAAAAAGAGAGTGTTTCGTTTTGGCAAAACGGGAAATTAGCTCCAAGGTACATCGGACCATTCAAAGTGATCAAAGCAGTGGGCAAAATGGTGTATCAACTTCTGTTACCAGCTCAGTTGTCAGTAGTACATGACGTCTTTCATGTATCAATGTTGAGAAAGTGCCAATCGGATACAACGCATGTCATGAATTTAGAGGATATTGAAGTTCAAGATGGAGCAACATATGAAGAACAACCGGTGAAGATTCTTGATACCAAGGAGAAGGTGCTTCGCAATAAAGTCATCCAGCTGGTGAAGGTCTTGTGGCAACATCATCAGGTGGAGGAAGCTACTTGGGAACCAGAGCTGGAGATACGAGAAAAGTACCCTTATTTATTCTCTACTTAAGTTAAGTTTTGAGGACGAAACTTTTTTTAAGGGGGGTGGATTGTAAACCCCTACGTTTCTTATCGTTATATAGTAATGTGATTATATTTTTTTGAAATGCTAAGATATGTAATGATGTATGCATGAACTATGGATAATGTAAGAGTAGAAATAAAAATGTTAGTGGAGGTAATAGGGTATGTTGTAGAAGTTTGGAAGTATTCCGGAGTGAAGAATTTGGGTACAAAGAATTTTGGACATTGTCTAGTATTTGGACCATAACTTTTTATTTTGATGACCATTTGATCTGAAATTTGTACCATAGACTCTAGACTTCTAGGGCTACAAAAAAAGTATTTCACAAAATATTTCCAAATCGATCTCTAAATGGGTCAACACATCACCGGAAATTTCAGCAGAAACTGGAATGACGTTCGAACGTAAATCGACGTTCGAACGACAGTAAGTCCCAGTACTTTGGTTTCTGCAGAGCTCTGATGAAAATGCAAAAGTACTGGGAGCAACCGATGTTCTAATGCCAAAGTGACATTCGAACGTAAAATAGTAAATTGCATTACTAACGTTTGAACGCCAAAGTGATGTTCGAACATGACTTACGGATCTGGGTTTCAGAATCGCTCACAAGAGACCAATTTTCACCCTATAAATACTTAAGCACACCTTCATTAGCCCCATTTCAACATTTCTAACCCTAGAAAGGCTTAGAGAGGAAGAAATAAAGGAAAATATAAAAGATTAAAGGGTTGATTCAAGTTTGGGAAAGATCAAATCTTCAAGTTCTTCACACAAAGTCAAGGAAGAAGAAAGGTAGGGGTTTTCTTCCACTCTTGTTCATTAAAGTTAAGGCTTATATATACATATGTTTTGAATCTTAATCACATATATTTGTTATGGAATCCTTGATTCTTGATGTTCTTGCAAACCTTACCATGTTTTGAAAGAATTTATAGTTTGATAACCCTAGAAATTCATGTTCTTGATGTAAAAACCTAACTTTGGAAAAAATGGATTTTTCTTCTTGATATCCTCTTGTTCTTGATTCAAAAACTTTAGTGCTTTTCTTGGAACAATAAAAGGCTATCTTTTGATGATCTCTTGTTTATTTTATTGAATTGTTATGTTGGAAAAATACTTATGAAATTGGGGGTTTTGAATTTACTTGTGATTTGAGAAAATGGTTGGTATTGCATCTCTTGTATGGTTTGTTGTGATAGACTTGAATTACATTCGAGAACTGCCGTAGAGTGTTAGAGGTTAGTCTATCCCAGTGGGGTGAGATGGTTTCCTAACACTTGTAGTGGATTGTTATTTGTGAGAGCAACTACTATTGTTCACGTAAGTTCAAGGCTGAGGAATAATATACTTTTCCTTGGAAGGATTCGTCAATGCCGTGGAAGGCAATATACGCCCTTCCTAAATTGGTTTGTGTGGTAATGATGGGTGAACGAGGTAGAATCGCCGTATAGATTCATGGGAAGCAACCAACATACATGAGAATATGGGATGATGCTATTGAATGATTAAATTGATTTCTTCACATGTTTATTCCTTTCATTTAACTTATTGTTATTGTGTTAACTTGAGATTGAATAATTTGTCACTGTTTTATTTCAAGTTATATATGATATTTTGAAAAGTGAGACCGAACTGTTTTATATGTTTTCTTAACCTTGTTCAATTTTGGGAGGATGTTGCTGCAGAGTTTAGTGCTGACCCCATACAAATATTATTTATTCTCAGATGTCGGTTTAGATGAAGAGTTCGAAATTGACGAGCAGGTAGCTTGGGAAGCGCAATTGGATGGAAGCATGGATCTCGAGGTGGATGTCTAGAGTTGATCTCTCCATAACCTAGACTAGGAGATGCATTTTGATACAATGGATAGATGTTATTTTGTTTATTCCGCTGCAAGATTAAGTTTGATTTTGAGATGTAATTGTTAGAGTTTGACATAATCATTTTGGATGTAGATGGCATTGTTTGGCATATTCTTTTGGATAATGTTGTAGATATTATGTATGATGAAAGAAATTTGCCTTATTTATAGACTTTATTAGTTGCTCTCATGATGTGAATGGTTTTAAATAGTAATGTCGTTCAAGGTGGATTTTGGGTCGTTACAGGGTCAATTGGTTGGACCAGTTTTATAATAAAAAATATATATATAATAATTATAAAACATAATAATACTGAATATTTTGAATGAAATTCAATATTATCAATTCCCAATCCCACAATCTCAACTCACAATTTACAAAATTTCACAAGTATCTGGAAATGAGAGCCTTTTTTACACAGATATTAATTCACAATTCACCAAGTTCTTCTACTACGATTGTGTCTTTTCCATTCTTATGAATGATCAAATAATAGCTAAAGCAGGAGGGACAAAGAGTTATCAGTTGTAAGACATGCACTTCCAATTTTTGAACAAGCTCTTTGGCATTTGGTGCAAAGACGAAAATGTCACACTGTGAAGGCTTTATGAACCCATCATCCACAGCTTTGTCAATGAATCTAACTCTTCTCTGTGTTCTCTCTCTCATTCCCTCCTTTTTTTCCTCGCTTGAGTGGTGGCTTGTCGCTGGTCGCTGAGTTGTGGAGTGCGAAAAGGGGATGGGGATCTGTGATTGATTTAGGGCAAATGACCCAAAAAAAGTTTTTTATTTATTTTTATTTTTAATATAGCGCTTGAAATTCCAACTGACCGAGTTAGCCAAATTGTTCGGTTCACGGGTTTGATCCTAAATCGGCCGGTTTAGCGGTTCCTAGACAATTTGCTTTCTTATGCAGTCTAACTAGAGAACCAGACTGTTTTAGGTACTGATTCCAGGTTGAACCGACCGGTCTGGTCCGGTTTTAATAACTCTGCTGCTGGGTATGTTTGTATTTCCTTCTCTCTCTACCTTTCTCTATCTCCACACACACACACACATATATATACACACACACACAATAAAAGGGTACTCAAGTCTTTCCAATAAAAGGGTACACAATAATTCGTGCCTAGAGGCACTAAGTAACTCAAAAAACTTCGAGCATCGGTTATTTAATATAAATATTTTCAAATAGTACTTTATTTTTTTATTATTTTCTTTAGTTACACAATTCAAGATCAATTTGAAAACACTATTTTCTAAAAAAATTTGACAAAACTTCTCTAAAAACACAATTCCTAAAAAATATCAATATGTATGCAATTTATATATTTAATCATTATACCTAAAAAATATCTTTTTTTTTGTAGGAGTCGATATTAGCGTGTGTGTGTTAGCGGGTGTATAGAGAGAGATAGAGTTAAATGAGAGATGTGATAAACTTATGAGAGATGAGAGTATGATATAAAGAGAGGGAGAGATTAGAGTTTTAATGAATGCTAGATGTATTTTGTTATTACTAGCAGTGCACACATGTGGAAATTTTCATTAAAACATTTGATAAAATACATTTAATTACATAGCTAAATTAGATATTATTTCATGTTAATCATATATAAATTGTTTGTATTGTGGATGATGAGAAAAAGATACATATATCATTTTTTTGGCACTGAAGATGACATTGCATCAGTGAAGTTATCAATTTGTATTTATATTGGAATTTTTGAAAAAAATAATAATGTTTTTACTTAAAAATTTTGTAAATACAAGAGAGATTTACATGAAATGCTAGACTTTAGTTTGTTATTTAAGTACAAAGAGATATAATGGTAATTTAAATATTTAAATACAAAATGAGTCTTTATAGCTTTTTATAATGGTAAAATAGTGCATCAAAAAAATTTCATGTTAAGGTACTTTTATTAATAGTATAGAGTATATAGAAACAGTCGTCCAAGCCAAACTTCTAACTCCTATTACTTTGTTATTATGTCTTTAGGATAGAGATAGAGTAAGTGTGTGTGTGTGTGTGTGTGAAAGTATGAGATAAATAGAAAGATAGAGTTACATGAGAGCTGAGGGTGTGCGTAGGAGAAAGAGATGTAAAAAGAATGAAAATCCAATTATAATCATATAAATATAGATATAAATAGATAGATATATATAAGATGACATATATGGGTAGAGCTACATAGGGGCGAGGGTGGGCATGGGCCCATCCTCAAATTTTTTTTTTCCTAAAATATAATATGTATATTTATATTTATATATTCTAAAAATTATGAACATATTTTTTACTTGTACTCACTCTATAATTTTCTTATTTCAATTATTTAAGTCTTTTTTATTATAATAAGGCTTTCTTCAAATGACCTTCATTTTATTATAAATTTTTGCAAGTAAAAGTTCTTTCAACTAATCTTCATTTGACTTTGTTTTTCTACGAAAAAATTATCTTTTATTTTATTTGAGTATTGATTTATAGTCTTTATTATGTGCCAATCAATTTTTATTTTTTTTTTACTATATTTACCTCTTAAATTTTAGTGTAATAGTTTTACTATGCTAATATTTTAGTGACAATATTTAGAACATCATTTATTAAATAAATTTATTGGATTGTTAATGACTAATTGATATTTTTTAATTATAAAATTTACAATTAGCTTCACTTTTTTACAATGGTGATAATTAGTTAATTTTTTATAGATATATAATATACATTATTTTTTTGGCATTTTTATGTTAAATAGACTTTATGTATCAAATATGATATAATAAATATAAATATATTACATAGTGTGATTGGTTAGGAGGAAAAAATTTAGAGTGTATAATTAAAGTGCCCACCCTAAATAAAATTTCTGACTCCACTCCAGATGACATATGTTAATGAACCTATAATTTGTTAGAAATAATCCTTGTTATTAGAGTTTTAATAGGTATTAGATGTATTTTGTTATTATTAGGTATATATATAAAGATAGAGTTATATGAGAGATGAGAGTGTGTGTTTAAAACGTGTGAGAGATAGGAGAGAGAGTTGTATCACTTAGTATGAGATAGGGAGAAAAAGTTAGATGAGAGATAGGAGCCTTAATAAAATTTTGCATGAAGACCATTGGATCAATAATCATCAGGCGATCTGAGCTGCGAAAAGCTCAAGACGAACCTTTCTAGCTACATTATTATTATATATATATATATATATAGAGGAGTTATAATAAAACAAACACCTAAAATTTAGAAAAATCAAAACTCATAATAAATCCTCTCCATTTTTTTAGGGATATTTTTCAAATTTTTTAAAAAATTTTGAAATTTGACAACTAAAATTAAAGAATTTTAATTATCTTATATTAGAAAGTACTAAAATTAAAGAATTTTGATTTTACATTAGATTTAATTTGGTCATGTCACGTCCCAAATTTCACAAAAGCGTGATTAAAAAAATTACTTTATTTATTCCAAAAACACATACCGGTTTGTTGTAAAAACATCTAGAAAAGTATCTATTTAGTTTAAATAAATCTTTTATTTTTATAAAATATTTCGGCAGAGTTTTCTTTAAAAATCGGGCATCAAGATAATTTGTGAGAGCTATCTGTGAAAGCATTAAACTTAATAATTATACTTAACTAGTCATTCATATCATATCAATCATATACATCTTATGAGATCCTGGTGTTTCACATCGGTTAAAGAGAGAAAAGTTGTTGGGCTTATTAGTAAGCCCCTTGCCTTACATGTCATAAGGTCTTTTCCTAGGGGTACTGGGAGAAACAAAGCCGTGAGGGCCAGTGGGCCCAAAGCGGACAATATTATGTCATGTGGAGAGTTGGGTGTTACAAGTGGTATCAGAGCCAACCCTCCCCTGAATCGAGTGTGGGCCCCTATCGTGCTCGCGTGCATGTGGGCGAGCAGTTAGCTAGCGAGCTACTGGACAGGGACGTGCAGCCCTAAGGGGGGTGGATTGTGAGATCCTAGTGTCCCATATCAGTTAGGGAGGGGAAAGTTGCTGGGCTTATTAGTAAGTCTCTTGCCTTACATGACATAAGGTCTTTTCCCAAGGGTACTAGGAGGAACAAAGTCGTGAGGGCCAGTGGGCCCAAAGCGGACAATATTATGCCATGTGGAGGGTGGGGTGTTACACATCCCTTCTCATGATATCCACAAATAAGTCATTACCGTTCAATACCGGGATGGCAAATCGAGGCCCATGAAGTCCTCCCAAGCTTGAGTTATAATCTAATTATCCAAAATTCTTCTTCATGAACATAATATACACAATATCTAAAATCTTTATAAGTAAAACATTTAAAAGGTCCCAATCTATACACATTCTCTCAAATTAACCAACATATGAATCACTTACAAATCCTCAATAATATACATCACCGTACATTGTTCTTTACATAATCTAACTAAATATATAAAAATCATAACAACTATCTTTTGCCTTGATACTTTCACTATGCAGCCCACCAACATATGCCCACAACTGAAAATGTTAAATGATAGGAGTGAGCAACCACATGCTCAATAGGATAATCATTTTCTCAATCATTTACAAAGTTTTAAATATCAACATGTCACAAACCATACGAATAAGTAATGAAAACTTTCTATAATTTAGTATAGGAACAAGATAATAAGTAGAGCATTTATAAAAATCTACCAACACATCATCATTAGAAATATTCAATGTATAAATTAAAGGTTTATACATTTTAAGCCAAACCATCATGAAAAATATCATGCATGCCTCGCATACGGATAATATAATCAATCAGACCGGTTCACGCATGAACTATCTCTGGGGAACCTTTTGGGTCTTGCACCCTAGGGTCTCATCGCCCTTCTTGATTTTTAAAGGGAACGTGTAGGGCAAAATTTGTGACACCACATAGACAATCACCGAAAACCACTATCATAACCAATTCCCCTTAGGACTAGTAACCGCTTTGGCAACCCACTCAATAGGGTCCAATTGTTTACTAACCCTCTGCCTGTTAGTATCGAGCATACATTTTTCAAAAATCATTATTTTCTATATCTATAAATCTTTTTGAAAACACATGTCATAACCTTGACAGTTTATCAAACATATAGTAGACTCAAATCTCAAAATTTGTATTTTCAAAGTAATATAACCATTTCCAAGAGAATAAGTCATATATATATATATATATATATATATATATGTCTTTTATACACATCTATATNNNNAAGACGGCATACGAGATTCTGACATGTGTCTGGAGTTCAGACGTGTGCTCTTCCGATATATATATATATATATATATATATATATATATATATATATATATATACACACAAAATCATAGTATACTTCAAAACTCCCAAATCATAGGTTTAATCAAATAACTACTAAAATCAAACTAGAATTTCAAACCCATAACAATAAAATCATTTTCATTTTCAAGTGAATTAGTCATATATATTATATACCAATTATAACATACTTCAAAACTCCCAAATCATATATTTAATCAAATTCCCATAACTAAAATCAAACTAATGTTTCAAACTCATAACACTAAAATTATTTTTATGTATGTGGATTTACAATTCATGGTATACTCAACACTAAATCAAGGTTTATAATAAGTATTTTGCCATCAAACACATATTAAGCTTTGATTAAAGAAAATACATGAGATACACAATGTAAATATAAGAGGGAGGAAAACCCACCTAAGAATCAAGAATTTCAAACCAAGTTCCTAGGATTTTCAAGCAAAACCCAAGCTTTAGGGACCTTCTTCTTCTCTTTTCTTTTTCCCTTTATCTTCTCCTAGGGTTCTAAGAGATATTAGGTGAGAGTGGAATGAAATAATGGGAGAAATGGGGCTGAAATTGGGGTTTTAAACCCAACAGTCTCAAATTTTACTGTTCATGGGGCAAAAAAATGTATTTTTCTCCAAAATTACGGTTTTGTCACTAAACATCTCCAATTTGATTCTTATGACTAGTCTAAGGATTTTTTACGTTCCGGATAAATTTTTAATGTTATTTTAACCTAAAAAAATTTGTTTGTATGATTTATCTCAAAATCAAAGTCGATTTTCACCCGAAACACTAAAGTTATCTTTTTATCCCTCCAAACCGCTATATGAGCTAAATGTCTATTTTAAGATTTTCGGACTTCCCAGATTCAATGGGAATGTTATTTTGACCTAAAAAAATTAATATATTTACTCAGTTACCCTTATCAACCTCAAACAACTCAAAAATTAAATTTGACCCAAAAGTCAATATGCTTGTAACTCAAACTTATGTGTCTATTCCTTTAACAACGATTCGAAGTTTTTCTCATCATTTTAAAAATACTATCAAGTTAATAGCATTTGTATTTATATGAAATTTGAGATCTCACAGGTCGAATATATATGTGTTAATATATATATATATATATATATATATATATATATATATATATATATATATATATATGTATATATATATATATAGACACACACACACACATTAGGGATAACTCGTGCCTAAAGGTACGATACAATGTGAATGATTTTGAGTGGGATGTTGGTGGCCGTTGAGTGTGTCTACCTTATTTTATAATATATATATACTGCGAAGTCACACTATGAAGCCTAGTTTATATTGCTGCTACACTGTTTTGCAACACTGTATTGATACATTTTAAATTTGTGTAATTCTTAAACCCTAGTTTCTAATACTCATACATTTGTTTCCTACACTGTATTGAAACGTGTTAAATTTTTGTAAACATATCAGAATTATATAATTCTTGAACACTTTTTTCTAGTGGTGATTGTAGTTGATTTTTTGTTGGGGTAAATCACATATATTATGATTGTGGATGTACACAAATTAGACATTTAATTTCATAAACCCTTTAGTGCAACACTGTATTGATACACTTTTAAAGTATGACTTCATATGAATTCAAATTATAAAGTAATTTGATGTACACTATGTAATTATGAATTAAACAATATATAACATCTGTTAGCCTAAAAGAAACTACCATGAAAATAACATACAAAAGTAGATGAAAGCACAATTTATAATTCAATCAACAGTCATTATTGTAGTGTCTAGTATTGAAAAACAACACTGTAAAAAAAAAATTCATAAAACACAAAAATAATAAAATTAAAAAATAATTATTTGAAAGATGAAAAGTTAACAAAAAAATTGACCACTCAACACAATAAGTATAAATGAATACAAAATATGTGAGGAAAAAAAAATTAAACTAACTAGAAGTTTGTGGAGCGAACAAAATTAAAAAAAATAAAAGAAAGCATAAGTTTAACCTAATGGTATGTGAACATTGTAGAAGAAGAAGTATGATATGTTTGAGCTTTTCCGTATTCGTCAGAGAACAATAAGAATGATAGATTTGAACTTTTTTGAATGTTAATGGCTGATAATTTAGAGAAGAAGAAAGAGATGTTTACTGGCAACGATACTGACGAAAAAAATTAAAATTGAAACTGGTAGAGATATATGTAATCAATATTATATGCAAATCTTGTGACAATATAATTCTTTCATTATATTAGGAAATATTTAATACAATAAAACAAAATCAAAAATCTAATTAACTAGTAAAAGAAATATGCATGATTTAAAAGAGGACAAATATGTCAAAAGAAAATCACAGAAAGTCAAATTGTGTACTTTGATATAATTAAATTCTAAAAATAAGGACTTAATGGCCTAACATTAAGAGCTATGTATTTTTTGACAAATAACTATAATTTTGTGTATCTCCTTACAATTTCTCTAATTTTTATTATAATAATTTGAGTTCATGATCCAATTCATAACATTAGAAACTTAAAAATCATAAGTTGAAAAAATAAAAAGAATTCAAAAGTCAAATCATATTTACCCTTACCCACTCTTTTTCTCTCTTTCCCTCTCTAAACATAAGTAAAAAACATTAAAAAAGGTTAAAATTAAACTCTTTCTCCAGTGAAAAACAAAAAATAAAAGTTAAAATATTTTCTCGGTAACACTAGCACGTCCTTCTTTTGTCTCTTTCTCACATAATAAATTAAAAATAAATTAGTTTTTTTAAAAAAATTAATATTAAAAATAAAAGAGCCTCATTTATTGTTTAGGCCTCAAATTACCTTGAATCGCCCCTAGACAAAGCACCCAGAAGGCGTTTGATCAAATGCGGAAGAGATAACTAAATGTCCCTAGTCGATGCCATATTGCTACTTCTCTCTCCCATTGATTAGTACTAAAATTTAGCATATTACTATGCCTTTTTTAGGACTAATTGTACTTTGATGGAGTTTAAGTGATGACATTTCAGGTCCTAAAGTGAACAAGAGCTCAAAGAACAATAAAAATTACACTTGGATGTAACACCAGCATACTGGGGACAAAATTGGAGAAGCTTGAAACAAAACAAGAACGTTTGAACACCAACTCACGTTCGAACGTCCACTTGAACTATGAAAAGACCAGATTGTTGAGACATGGCGTGTTGTAACAAAGAAAGAAGACCTTGAAGTACTTGAGTACCACGTTTGAACACCAACTTACGTTAGAACATCCACATGAATTGATTGAACACTAGGGTGATAAGTGCAAAGTGCCAAGTTCTGCATAGAGTGTGGAAATAGGTTTCCATAGAAGACCACATGTAACTTGAGTGAGAGGGTCAAACCCTATCTGGTGTTTGAACTGTGAAACCCGGGAAAAATTTTAACCTTTTCTGAAAAAAAAATGGCAAAATGGTAATTTGCCATTATAGTGCGGGTTAAAATAAAACTGGTATTTTTATAGACGTTGGATGATAAAACAGACCTCACCGTTGGATTCGTCTCACGAAATCTAGTTACCCAGACAAATTTAGTCGAATTCTGAGATAGTCGGATTTTTCACATTTTTCGAGGTGACGGGTGTTCGATGACCCCTAAAAACGAAATTTTTAAAAAAATTTTAAATAAAGTTCATATAAAATATTTTGAGCTTAAATCGGTACGAAATTTAATCGTTTCGGGGTGAAAACGGACCCGGACAAAGGACGACACTTGGCGCGACGAGAGCGAAGTGTTTAGAAAGTATAAAAGTGGGCAAATATCCGAAAAATCAGATATTTTATCTTCATTTGGGTGGCTGGATCAGACCCAAGAGCAAAGAAGAAGAAAATATAATTCTTCAAACTTTCTTTCACTGATTCTCGGAGTTCCGTCGGTCGGAATTTGTCGGGCCAAGTATTAAAGTCGATCTACGCGACGAGAGCTATGCGTGGGTACCAAAAACAAAGATTTTCACCGAAAATTCAAAGGGAGGATTTTGGAGAAATCTAAGCTTTGGGCTTCAATCTTGTTCTTGAGGCTTCCTACAAATTATTTACGTTTCAAGAGGTAGGGTTCCTTCTACTCGGACCTATTTCTAACCTATGGTGTCCATAGGGTTTATGTGGGCTATTTTGGGTATTTCTAATATTTTTCCATTATGATTGGTGCTATGGAAATGGGTAGGATCAATTTTAGTGTGAATTGGTAGTTAGAAAGTGCTAGTTTGTGATTTCTTGAATGTTTAGATAATTGGTTATATAAAAATCATATATTCTGATTTTTATTTTGTTTGAATGATCCATATAAAATCTTGGCTTGATTTTGGTATATGGAAGTATTTATGTAATCCCTTGAAAATTGGGATCATGTGGGCATGCTTTGTGTTTTATATTATGCCTTGTGAATGAAATGTAATATTAGCATGTATTATGTGTTATCATGTTGATGGAGTGTTGATATATGCTCTTGGATATATTGAACTTGAAATGGTTATGTGATTATATGCAAATGATATTAATTGTCATGGTATACAATGATATTTAAAAATTGTCATTTGGCATGCATTGCAATATGGACATGGAATTAACATCACATTCATGGGCTACATGCATGAGTGTGGGTGTAGGGTTGCATGAGGTGATCAACACCAACATTAGTACTTGATGGAAGGCTCGAAAAAGTGGGATGAAACGTCCTACGGAGTCGCACGGTGACATGCATAAGAAAACTTGTGTCGAGTATAGCATGTAGGGCTAGACACTCCATCGGGTGAAAAACCCAGCCACTTGGTTCAANGAGTCGCACGGTGACATGCATAAGAAAACTTGTGTCGGGTATAGCAAGTAGGGCTAGACACTCCCTCGGGTGAAAAACCCGACCACTTGGTTCATACACTTACCGGCGGTGAAATTCTAGAAAAGTGTAATGGCGTACGGAGCCGGAGGTGCGATTCCTGAATCCGATTCCCCNTGTGTCGGGTATAGCAAGTAGGGCTAGACACTCCCTCGGGTGAAAAACCCGACCACTTGGTTCATACACTTACCGGCGGTGAAATTCCAGAAAAGTGTAACGGCGTACGGAGCCGGAGGTGCGATTCCTGAATCCGATACCCCATAAAGGCACATGATTTTGATATATAAATTATTCATTTGATGGGAAACATCCAAGAATGAATTAGTTTTATGACATATGGTTAATTTCAAAATGATCTTTGGACGTGTTTCATCAAAAATGTTTGTTTTACACGTAAGTGTCGCATTGTGTTGTGGGAGTCGGTGTGGGCTCGGGATAGCATGCATGGGTGAGTTTCATCTCATTACTTGGCATGGCATCATGATTTTCCAACATTGTATTATATGTTATTGTTGGAGGGAATACTTGTTGTGAAATGTTGCATTTATACATTGCATATGCATTTTAGGTGATGAGTAGCCTCTGTAGGGATTATTCTACTGGGCATTGGCTCACCCTATACGGGAAACATTTCAGGTGTGGGTCATGCACCAATGGACGGCTCACAATCAGGGTCACATGGTTGAAGAAAAGCCGACTTGTGGCTTCCAATCCCTTTTTTTTTTTTGTAAAAGTAGATTTGTAATTAAATTTTGGCATGTAATGTGTAAAGGAATTGTAATAGAGTCTATATGGACTGTTTTAATATAACCTTGCATATTTTGATATAAATATGATGATTGGACCCGGTGTGGTCAAGTTTTACGTATAAAATGGACCCTGTGTGGTTATGGTATTATATTGGACCTCGGATGGGTCATGTAAATGTTGATTGCACAGATTGTGTTTTGGGGTAGAGCTTCCCGTACAAAGGAGACTCTGCCCGAATTTCGTTAAATTATGGATCCCGGTAAATGAGACACAACGGTGCGATATAGAGTTATACGGTATCCACGGACATTCCGTGGGTTGATGGGAAATTAACGGACCCCATGAATTTGGGGTGTCACATGAACGCCCATAATGCAAAGACAGAAACCACGTTCGAACGTCAACTCACGTTCAAACTTTCTCCACAGATAAACTGCAGAGTGGTTGGCTTTCATTTGGACTTAGGCGGTATACACTATTCTTTCACCACCCTCTCCTCCTCCTTGCCTATAAATACTCTCATTGTGGGAGCTTCATGGAGACTTGGATAGATAGGGAGCGTGATGGAGGCTTAGAACTCCCACTCATGTAGCTAACTTTAGAGATATATTTGCTTGTATCAAGGGAGATAGTTCATCTTTTGGTTGAGGAAGCAACCCTTCATTTCATGGTTGAGGAAGCCACCCTCTAAATGTGACTAGCTTTCTTCTACTTCTATCGTTCATGTCTTTCACTTCCATTGCTTGAGCTTCTTTCTTTCTTAAAGNATATTTGCTTGTATCAAGGGAGATAGTTCATCTTTTGGTTGAGGAAGCAACCCTTCATTTCATGGTTGAGGAAGCCACCCTCTAAATGTGACTAGCTTTCTTCTACTTCTATCATTCATGTCTTTCACTTCCATTGCTTGAGCTTCTTTCTTTCTTAAAAGAGTGAAATCTTTCCACCTTTCTAGAGCTTTACCAAAGCCGTGAAGGGTGTGACATGATTCACTCATTTTTCATTGAAGATCAGCTCTTTGTTTATTGTGCTTTCACATTGTAACTCCTCTACTTGGAGGGATGAGTATCACTCACTTTTCTAACTTTACTCAAGCCATGAAGAGTGAGTAGTTTCTCATTCACTCTTCAGTAAGAGGTGATGAACATGTATTGATTATCTGAAAGTTATATTTGTGTATTTTCTTTATGCTTTAATGTTTTATATTTCACTTATTGAATGATTGAATGCATCTAGCAAAGCTAAGGTACTTTGTATAACTATGGGTTCTTTCTATGACACAGATGACTCTTGCATGGAAATACCTGTTGGTTCAAGGTAAGTACCCCGGCTAGATCTTCATGACAACATTTCAATCTTCAACATTATTGTGCTTTATCTAAAGAATGGAGCATTAATACTATGGTAGGATGCCTTGCAGAAACACTTGCTTATTTGTAGACGGGTTGAGTCTCAGAATAGACAATTCTTGTAAACTTCTAGAAAGGCATCGGAACCATGTGCTTAATTCACATGGTCCATCTTTATCTTTCTATTAACTTGTTGTTGACACGGGAGTTAATTGAGTTATAAAGCTCAAGTATAACAAACCGGATGATCACTTACATATTCTGATCCTCAAGCTAAAGAGTGATTGTTTCACATTTGAATTTATCTTATATTTTGTCTAGAAAACTCTTGGAAAGAATCTTATATTCTATTCAGGAAATCCCACAACTTCAAACTCTCAAGGTTTCCAGTTACTCAATCTCTGTCATTGCTTTCTTCAAAACACTAATCATAGTTCCCTGTGGATTCGACTCCTGACTTAACCAGATTATTACTACAACTTGACCGTCTGCACTTGGGTGTACACATTTCAGATCAAGTCATTCACCAAAATCAATTTTAAAAGAACATCAACAAACTACAGATATTAGTATTTGGGAATCGAACTTTACTAAATACAGTAGGAGTGTGTTTGGGGTTATTTAAAAAAAAAAGTGTTTTTTAGAATTTTAACTTATAATAAATGCTTTGATGGAAAAAAGTAGTGTTTGACATTAATTCTTAAAAGTAATCTTAAAAAAAGTTAAAATTGTTTTATGCATTAAATAAGTCAAAAAATAAATTAAAAAAAAAGACTTTAACTTATCAAAATGACTTCTACCCAACTATTTTTTATCACACATTTTCTCTGGACTTTCTTGATGCTCCTCTTCCATGATGGCTATGAAGACTTCTTCAACTCCCTGATTGTCGATGATTGTGCCGCCAGAAAGTTTGGTGATCAGCAAAGACATCTCCACAANTGTTTTATGCATTAAATAAGTCAAAAAATAAATTAAAAAAAAAGACTTTAACTTATCAAAATGACTTCTACCCAACTATTTTTTATCACACATTTTCTCTGGACTTTCTTGATGCTCCTCTTCCATGATGGCTATGAAGACTTCTTCAACTCCCTGACTGTCGATGATTGTGCCGCCAGAAAGTTTGGTGATCAGCAAAGACATCTCCACAGCTCTCTTTTCTCACCCTTCTTCTAAAGTTATTGCCAATCTGACCAATCTATTTCGAATAGGTATGAACTAATTTTTTTTTTTTTGGCTTTTCCAGCTTCTATTGCATTTGGTTTGTCCTAGTTTATATATTTTGAGGAACATATTTTTTATTTAGTTGCCTCTATCTCTCTCTATTCACCTCTATTTTTACTTTTTTTAGAACCCTAATTACTACCAACCTCACTATTATATGATAGTTAGGGTTCTATGATGTTATTAGATGCATGAAATTTTAGCATTAAAAAATTGTTTTGTACCATATTATGTTGTAGGAGATGAAATTATAAGATTTTGTGCTGATGAACTCTTAGGGATTTATTATGCCCATAAAGTGTTTGATAAAATGTCTGTTAGAAAATTTAGATTTAATTTGAGCTTGTGCATTGGTCCATTCCTTTTAGTTATTTTCTGTGTACACTAGATNTGTCTGTTAGAAAATTTAGATTTGATTTGAGCTTGTGCATTGGTCCATTCCTTTTAGTTATTTTCTGTGTACACTAGATCTTCATTTGATTGTCTATCAACATTTTCCTGAATGTTAGTGTAGTTCGAATGAAGTGTTTGTGGTCTAGTTGAAAATGGTTAATACATTGGCATGTGCAAGGATCTGCCAGATTTCTACAGCTCTAATTGGAAAGTCAACAAGCCAGGTTTTATGTCTCTACCTCCCCAACATTAGACTAGATGAAAAAATTGTTTGGGAAACTTTGATGAGTTTGCAGCAAAAGAATCTTCAAAAAGAGTAAGCGTGAAGCAAATGTTGAGGTTGAAATTTATTGGTGCTTTTCTGTGGAAATGAATTTTTTCTTCACTAAGGCTTCAATCTTTGCGGGGTCAATAGCTACACCCTGTTCTGACACAACATGACCAAGGAATTTCACTTCCTTCATCTAGAACTCACATTCACTCATCTTAGCATACAACTTATGCTCTCTCAATGTCTATAGCACAATCGAGAGANTCTAGAACTCACATTCACTCATCTTAGCATACAACTTATGCTCTCTCAATGTCTATAGCACAATCGAGAGATGGTGTTCATGTTCCCCTTGTGTCCGTGAATAAATCAATATATCATCAATAAACACAATAACAAACTAATCTAGATATGGTCGGAATACCCTGTGCATCAAATCCGTGAAGGCTGCAGGAGCATTAGTTAATCCGAATGGCATTACCGTATATTCGAAATGACCATACCGGGTATGAAAAGCTATCTTAGGAATATCCTCCTCCTTGATCCGTAGTTGATGGTACCCTGTGCGAAGATCAATCTTGGAGTAATACTTAGAACCCCTTAGCTGATCGAATAAATTATCAATTCGTGGCAATGGGTATTTATTCTTCACTGTCACCCAATTCAACCTTCAGTAGTCTGTGCATAACCGAAGTGTTTCATCATGCTTCTTCACAAAGAGGACCGGGAGCTCCCCAATGTGAAGTGCTTAAATAGATAAACCCAATAGTCAAGAGATGGTCCAACTGCTTCCTTAGCTCCTTTACCTCCAAAGGTGCCATCCAATAGGGAGCAATGGATATGGGTTCAGTTCCCGGATAGAGGTCAATCTTAAACTCAATCTCTCTCTGTGGGGGTAACCCGGGTAATTCATCTAGGAAGACATCCGAAAACTCTGACAGTATCAATACCATTTCCGATTGAAATTCGTCATGATCATCACCCATCAAGCAAGCTAAGAAACTCAAATGGCTCCCTGCCTTAGCTTTCAAGAATCTACTACCTATAGTAGAAAATGGGTGGGAAGAATTTTGATCATTGATGAAACTGAAAACTACCCCANGGAATTCATCATGATCATCACCCATCAAGCAAGCTAAGAAACTCAAATGGCTCCCTGCCTTAGCTTTCAAGAATCTACTACCTGTAGTAGAAAATGGGTGGGAAGAATTTTGATCATTGATGAAACTGAAAACTACCCCACCCGGTAATTGAAATGAAATCCGCTTATGAAAATAATCCATTACCGCACGAAAAGTGGATAACAAGTTTATCCCAAATATTATGTCATACCCCTTCATGTCTAATGCAACCAAATCTACAATCAATTCTTGCTCCCCAATTCAAAGCACATAACCTGTACACACCCTTCGAGTATCCAACCGTTCTCCCCGTAGGCATGTCAATACTCAAGGCATGTTCTAGCTTTTCAAAGTCCAATCCCAAATGAAGAGCATATGTAGTGCGTATGAATGAATGAGTGGCACCGGGATCAAATAAAATTCAGACCCAAGAATTATAAAGAAGAACGATACCTTCCACAACTGCATTGAAAATGTCTTTCTCCGGTTGGGTCAAAGCAAACACTCTTCCCTGATTGGCACCGCCTAGGGCTAAAGC
The DNA here is from genome assembly GCA_963454935.2 of Ilex paraguariensis. Taxonomy (NCBI): domain Eukaryota; kingdom Viridiplantae; phylum Streptophyta; class Magnoliopsida; order Aquifoliales; family Aquifoliaceae; genus Ilex; species Ilex paraguariensis. Next base: position 322,876 of record CAUOFW020005691.1, on the reverse strand, counting down.
TGTTAATGGTCTTTATTGTAGTGGCTTCTGTAGTGGTGGCTTGTTTGCATTTACTTGTCCTGCTACATGATTGGTCTTTGTTGAAAGCAATGAGTAGTTATTTCTGAAATGCTCAAACCCTCCACATACGAAGCATTGACGTGGATCAGTGCCTGCCCTATTTTGAGTAGCCCCATCTCCTTGAACTGTCTGAAGTCTCTGTCCAACCACCTGGTTTGGGCGACGGTATGGTGCCACCCTCTACACTACACTATTACTAGCACCCGTCCGAATCGGACCTCCCCTTGCAGAGTTCTGTCGCCGCTGGTTATCCTCCATGTCTCTCTCCACCAATGCAGCTCTGTCACAAGATCCCCATAGTTTCGAATCTTGTAAGCCACAAGCTTCTCCCTGATAGTAGGCCTCAAGCCCTGCTCAAAGTGTTTGGNACACTACACTACTACTAGCACCTGTCCGGATCGGACCTCCCCTTGCAAAGTTCTGTCGCCGCTGGTTATCCTCCATGTCTCTCTCCACCAATGCAGCTCTGTCAACAAGATCCCCATAGTTTCGAATCTTGTAAGCCACAAGCTTCTCCCTGATAGTAGGCCTCAAGCCCTGCTCAAAGTGTTTGGCCCTCCTCGCCTCGGTAGATATGAACTCCGTGGCATAGAGGGATAGTTCATCAAACTTCCTCTCATAATCTGCCACCATTATGCTATCATGTTGTAGAGCAAGAAAATCTACACTCATCTTGTCCCTGACCGATTTAGGAAATTACTTGTCTTGAAAGATCTGATCAAACTCCTCCCAAGTAAGAGCATCCGTGTTCCTCCTTCTCTTCACCAAATCCCACTAATGATCTGTCTCCCCCTCTAGTAGATATGTAGCTAAGTCGACCTGTAAATCCTCGGCTACTCCCATGCCATTACANACCATGTTGTAGAGCAAGAAAATCTACACTCATCTTGTCCCTGACCGATTTAGGAAATTACTTGTCTTGGAAGATCTGATCAAACTCCTCCCAAGTAAGAGCATCCGTGTTCCTCCTTCTCTTCACCAAATCCCACTAATGATCTGTCTCCCCCTCTAGTAGATATGTAGCTAAGTCGACCTGTAAATCCTCGGCTACTCCCATGCCATTACATATTTTCTTCACCCAGAGAATCCATTTATCNCAAATCCCACTAATAATCTGTCTCCCCCTCTAGTAGATATGTAGCTAAGTCGACCTGTAAATCCTCGGCTACTCCCATGCCATTACATATTTTCTTCACCCAGAGAATCCATTTATCTACATCCAAGGGTGAGAGCTTCCTTGAAAAGTAGGTGAGTGTTGCCGCAGAAATTCTCGAAAAATTACCATCCTTTGATTTTCATCCCGGTTACCCGGTACATGAGCTAATGGATGACACCCCCCGTTGTGGTTGTTGTTTCCATTCTGGTGTTGTACCAGAGTGGTTACCTCCCTTAGGCATTGATAAATGTCATTCATGGAATCAGGAGGTGGTGGTGGTGGTGGGTTTGCTTGACCTCNGGTGAGACCTTCCTTGAAAAGTAGGTGAGTGTTGCCGCAGAAATTCTCGAAAAATTACCATCCTTCGATTTTCATCCCGGTTACCCGGTACATGAGCTAATGGATGACACCCCCCGTTGTGGTTGTTGTTTCCATTCTGGTGTTGTACCAGAGTGGTTACCTCCCTTAGGCATTGATAAATGTCATTCATGGAATCGGGAGGTGGTGGTGGTGGTGGGTTTGCTTGACCTCCACGACCACGATCACGACCACGACCACGTTTACCATTCATCTTGCACATCGATTCACAATTTAGTTTCTTTGATGTACAAGACATCCTAGCTATTACTTTAATCTAAAGTATAAGGCTTGTATAAGCTTTAAGTAAATAATTCATTCGACCTAGTCCTACCTCTCTAATGGTAATCCATAACCTACANCAGGAGGTGGTGGTGGTGGTGGGTTTGCTTGACCTCCACGACCACGATCACGACCACGTCCACGTTTACCATTCATCTTGCACATCGATTCACAATTTAGTTTCTTTGATGTAAAAGACATCCTAGCTATTACTTTAATCTAAAGTATAAGGCTTGTATAAGCTTTAAGTAAATAATTCATTCGACCTAGTCCTACCTCTCTAATGGTAATCCATAACCTACAGCTCCCATGTAAGACCTAATTCCTTAACTCGGATACCAAACCTTGTAATGCCCCAAAATCGACCTTGGACGACATTACTATTTAAAACCATTCACATCATGAGAGCAACTAATAAAATCTATAAATAAGGCAACTTTCAATCATCATACATAATATTTACAACATTATCCAAAAGAATATGCCGAACCATGGCATCTACATCCAAAAAGAATATGTCAAACTCTGACAATTACATCTCAAAATCAAACTTAATCTTGCAGCGGAATAAACAAAATAACATCTATCCATTGTATCAAANCAAATAAAATCTATAAATAAGGCAACTTTCAATCATCGTACATAATATTTACAACATTATCCAAAAGAATATGCCGAACCATGGCATCTACATCCAAAAAGAATATGTCAAACTCTGACAATTACATCTCAAAATCAAACTTAATCTTGCAGCGGAATAAACAAAATAACATCTATCCATTGTATCAAAATGCATCTCCTAGTCTAGGACATGGAGAGATCAACTCTAGACATCCCTCTTGGGATGCATGCTTCCATCCAATTGCACTTCCCAAGCTACCTGCTCATCAATTTCGAGCTCTTCATCTAAACTGACATTTGAGAATAAATAGTATTTATAGGGGATGAGCACTAAGCTCTATAGCAACATCCTCCCAAACTTGAACAAAGTTTAGAAAACATATAAAACAGTTCGGTCTCACTTTTCAAAATATCATATATAACTTGAAATAAAATAGTGATAATTTATTCGATCTCAAGTTAACACAATAACAATAACTTAAATGAAAGGAATAAACATGTGAAGAAATCAATTTAATCATTCAATAGCATCATCTCATATTCTCATGTATGTTGGCTGTTTCCCATGAATCTATACGGCGATTCTACCTCGTTCACCCATCATAACCACACAAACCAATTTAGGAAGGGTGTATATCGTCTCTCATGGGATTGATGAATCCTTCCAAGGAAAAGTATATCATCCCTCAGCCTCGAACTTACTTGAACAATAGTAGTTGCTCTCACAAACAATAATCCACTACAAGTGTTAGAAAACCATCTCACCCCCACTAGGATAGACTAACCTCTAACACTTTATGACAGTTCTCGAATATAATTCAAGTCCATCACAACAAACCATACAAGAGATGCAATACCAACCATTTTCTCAAATCACAAGTAAATTCAAAACCCCCAATTTCATAAGTATTTTTCCAACATAAAAATTCAATAAAATAAGCAAGAGATCATCAAAAGATAGCCTTTTATTGTTCCAAGCAAAGCACTAAAGTTTTTGAATCAAGAACAAGAGGATATCAAGAAGAAAAATCTATTTTTTCCAAAGTTAGGTTTTTACATCAAGAACATGAATTTCTAGGGTTATCAAACCATAAATTCTTTCAAAACATGGTAAGGTTTGCAAAAACATCAAGAATCAAGGATTCCATAACAAATATATATGATTAAGAGTCAAAACATATGTATATATAAACCCTAGCATCAATGAACATGAGTGGAAGAAAACCCCTACCTTTCTTCTTCCTTGACTTTATGTGAAGAACTTGAAGATTTGATCTTTCCCAAACTTGAATCAACCCTTTAATCTTTTGTTTTTCCCTCTCTTTCTTCCTCTCTAAGCCTTTCTAGGGTTACAAATGTTGAAATTGGACTAATGTAGCTGTGCTTAAGTATTTATAGGGTGAAAAATGGTCTCCTGTGCGCGATTCTAAAACCCAGATCCGTAAGTCACGTTTGAACGTCACTTTGGCGTTCGAACATCGATTGCTCCCAATACTTTTTCATTTTCATCAGAGCTTTGCAGAAACCAAAGTACTGGGACTCACTATCGTTCGAACGTCGATTCACGTTTGAACGTCATCCCAGCTTCTGTTGAAATTTCCGGTGCAGTTCTGACCCATTTAGAGGTCGATTTGAAACATTTTTGTGAAATACCCTTTTGTAGCCCTGGAAGTCTAGAGTCCACTTGCAAAAGTTCAGATCAAATGGTCATCAAAATAAAAAGTTATGGTCCAAATACTAGACAGTGTCCAAAATCTTTTTTACCCAAATTCTCTCTAAAGTGTGTTTTCACTCCGGAATACTTCCAAACCTCCACTAACATTTTTATTTCTACTCTTACAATCTCCATAGTTCATGCATACATCATTACATATCTTAGCATTTCAAAAAAAACATAATCACATTACTATATAACGATAAGAAAACGTGGGGGTTTACAACCCAAAGGTTGAACCAGTGAACCATTGACCTGAACCCTTTTTTGGTTCGATGACCGATCCAGTTCTGATAACATTATCTAGTAACGGCATTGAAGGTGATGCAATTAGGCTGTTGATGGTTGTCGTTAGCGGTGGCTATTCAGCGGCACAAAGAGAGAAGAGATAACAGGCAATGGACTAAGAGAAAAGATGCGGCTGTTGAAGGCAGAGGACAGTTGGTTATTAGGGTGAGAACAAGAGAGTATTCCATTTGAGGTTCTAATTTGGATGAGAGAAAGAAGATTTGAAAGACATGGACGGGGGAAAAATATGTGATTTATGATGATGTACAAATCGATATTGTGCAAGTTTAGCAATCGAGTATATGAAGAGATGTAATCAATAAACAACTAACAAGCAATCAATGACAATTAAGAGCTAAAGCAGTAAATAATGGATCAACATAAAGATTTATAGTGCTTTGGTCCGGGTGACCTACTCCATTTTCGGGAACGACAGTAGTGGCCTGAGGTGTTTATTAATGAATAATGTAATCAGGAGAGTAACTCCGAGCGTATTACAATGCTTTGGGAGAGGGAGAGAGCAGTGTGTATAAGAGGATGTGTAGAGATTTTTGAAGCGTGCCCTTATTGTTGAGAGGATGTACATTATATAGTTAGGGTAAGGCAGTGAGGCAGTGACGTGAGGGAGAGGGTTTCTACTATTTTGGTAAGTATAATTACAATAAGTTTAGATCTCCATCCCGACATTCTCTCCCATGTGCTCCTATTCAATCAAAAGAAGACCCTGAGCTAGATTGGACTTGATCCTGAGTCTGGACTGGCATTGAAGTGGGCTGGACTTAAGTTGGAGTGGCTAGCAGAAGAGAGTGAAGGAGGCACCAGGGGGCAGTGTTGGGAGGCACCTGGATTGGGGATGACTTGGGCGACGCCCTCTAATGCCTTGGGTGGCGCCCTCTTGGGTGCTTCCTTTGGCTTGGGCTCCATTTGATTCCTTCTTGATTTATGAGCAAATCCAATTCCCTTTAGGCTCTGGTGATTTAGACTCATTTTGACAGGTTGACCCAGCTCTGATTGGACTTTTCTTTGGACTTTCTTGGTTTATTTAGATTGAGCTTGGCCCAATAAAATTCGGGCTCATCAATTTATGCTAAACAAAATGGAAAGTTTGTTGGTTGAGGCTATTCTCACCCTTTAAATCTCTTTTCCCACCCCATTTAATTCTTTTACTTCAAACTATCAGGTTCGCTTCATCTATTCATAGTTATTAAACTCACCCTATCTATATTCACTAATTAAAAATTAAATTCAATCTATTTTATTTCACCTTAATATATCGACAGTAATCAAAATTTTATTTTGATGTATTATTTTGATATGAAAATATTTCAGAAGCAGAATAAAAGTTAATAATTACTTTTAAAATAATAGTTGAAATATAACAAAATATCTTAAAACACTTCAAAATATTATAAATATGTTAGTAAAAATATATCAAAATATCTTAAAACACCTCGAAATAATATAGATCGCATCAAAAAATTGAAATTTCATTTTAATTACTACTTTTGTTTTGATTTTTTTGATATATATTTAATAGTTTAATTGAACAAGTATAAATGAGATGAACTTAGTAATTAATGATGTAAGTATAAATGAGATAAACTTATTAGTTTGAATTAAGAGATTAAATGGGGTGGGAAAAAAAAATTAAGTGGTGGGAATAGCTCCACCCAAGTTTGTTTTGAGCGTGAGAATGATAGGGAAAAATCAGATTTTTAAGAGAGAGGGAGAATATTGATGATAGACGTGATTTAATGTGTACAAAATGGAAAGGGTTATATAGGTGAGAAGAAAAATTGTAAGATTCATTGTAGTTCGTCAGATCAATAAATTTTAAATGATTTGAACTATTTTTTATGTCTTTGTTTTGTCTATATCTGGTAGATATATTTTTATTTTGTCTTAAAATAATCTGAACTTGTCTTTGTCTATGAAATTCAACACTCCATATCCTTATTATTTAAATAGATGTCCATACGATTGCTGATGGAATCATAATTGTCAAATCGCGTATTGGAAGACGTATCATTTTTCAAAAATAATGTAACGTAAGTTACGCGTAATTTAATTTTTAAATAATTATATATATATATATATATATATCATTTCATTAATATTTCACAAACTATTCAAGTTCTCAACATACTTTATTAATATCAAAATACAAAGACCCCTAATTGAAACATCTAACATCAACTGCTTGAATAACTTTAATATTAATCAGAAATTTTAAATTCAATTGATTAACATTTACAACATATTTTATTTTATTTTTTTAAACCACAACTACTAAAACAACGTTGTTTCACTGGCAAATAATTTAAAAATAAATCTTAGGGTAAAATAATGTCATTTTAGCCACAAAAAATAAAAAAAAATAGAATCGTCATATATCGTACGTATTGGACGTATCATATTATATCGTAAATATCATATCGTATATCGTACGATACAGTGTAAAAATAATACAAAGACACTATATATTATTTTTTAGGTGTATCGTATAATATATATCGCATATTATACGATACTAATAATTATAGATGAGACAAAATACTGATAAATTTTTCCTTTCTTTTTTTCAAAGATCCGATAGTTGGAGAGAAGGGAATGGGGATCGGACACGCGACCCACGCACACAGTAACCAATGGCCACCCATTCCGTGTCAACGAATTGACTCTTTTGGTCTCGCAGAAGCCGTGTCACTGTCAGAAACGAGGGACTGGCTAGCTGATTCCAAGCCGCCAGATTTGGAATGCGTTTTAAAAACCTAAAAGTGAACATGGGTTGGCAACTCCTATCATGAATCCTCCCAAACTAAGATTCAGTACTGGAAAAGCATATGGCATCGAAAATCATAGCTTTAATTATAATTTTTTAAATGTAATGTTACAATTGTTTGAGTAAATTCATAATTAATCATAAATTATCATTAAATAGTACGATCGATCATAAATTATTTTAATTAGTTATAATTTTTTTTACGAATTGTACTTTAGTCTTTAAAAATTATAATTTTTTTGATCAATCATAATATTTTAAAATCGACCATATCCTTTGAAAGTTATAATTTAAACTTAAAAAAATTAAAATTGTTAGTATAGTGTCAAAAGCGGCCTCCCTCTAAGTATGTCCTCCTACTTCAAATCGGACAAAAACTTTTCATGTCTTTGCTTCGATTAATTAAATGAAGAAAACATTCTACCGTTCTTCACAATATAATTTAGGACAAGGTTTAGTAGTTCCCTGATTATCATTTTTTATGTTTCACCACTAGAATTTGATTCTGAATACTGTGTTCTCAGTTTAATATGAGATGTTTTTTAACTTATGCAAGTACCTGTCAAAATGAGTTCCATCCATTACGAACGAAAAAAAGTCAGTGACTCTATTTGTATTGTTTTATCTTATTCTTCTTATACTGTTTCTAGATTTATGTAGTTATTTGTTTAGGGGGAGATTATTCTCCTTCCACAAATATTCATTCTCACCTCATTTAATTTGTTATTATCAAACTATTAAATCTATTCTTTTTATATATATCTCATTAATAACTAAATCTACTGCATACTATCTACATCACTTTAATAAGTACGTTCACTCACTCTAGGAACATTTCTTTAATAATTAAGTCTATCTCGTTGTGTGCTCACTAATTAGTGGCTAAACTCACTCTATTAACATGTTAATATATTATTTAACTTGTAATCATCATTCAATAAATAAAAAAACTACAATCATGAAGTGTCAAAAATTCAAGTCCCCGATACAAAAAAATCGATGGCATTGAAGTATAACACCGGACTGAGCGAACGACAAATGGACCACTAGTCAATATAAGTAGAATTGGTGTAAAAAGTGACAATAGTTTTAGCCTTTGTGACATAGCTGCAGATTTATAGAAAATTAATTGTTGTATTTCATTTTTTTCTTTGCGATGACTTCTTCATTTGTTTTCTTGTTTTTGTCCTTTCTTATTTTTTTATTTTTTTTTTGGGGGATTTTAATAGGTTTTGTATGTGAAATTATTTTGAGTACTTGATATTTTTTGAGACTTTACATAATTCACCTTCAAATAGAAAATATATTTCTAACATTATACTAGAGAAATGTATCATTCATGATATATTAACATGTTAATAGGGTGATTTTAGTCACTAATTGATGAGTACATAACAGGGTAGATTTAGTTATTAAAAATGTATATATAGAATGAGTGAGCATACTTATTAAATGAATGTATATGGCATCGAATGCACTTAGTTACTACTGGAGTGGATATTGATGGAATTGACTTAATAGTTTGATGACAACAAATTAAATTAGGGTAAAAATGAATATTTTGTGGGGGTACAAATAGTCCCACCCATTTGTTTATAATAGTGGAACTATTTCAACTCCACAAATATGTATGTCTATCTTCTTAAACTCCATAATATAAAATTATTAAATTCACCATTTCTTTTGGCATCCATTAATAATTAAGTTCAGACCATTAAATCTACCCCCATAATAACTAGATCCACTCAAATCTAGTTACTCCTTTTGTACATTTCAATCATAAAACTACTGCCAACCCATGTTTTCCCATTACTTTCCTACCCTATTTCACACACCCCAAAAATACACATACTCCACAAGGATTCTTAGTTTCTAGTAAGAATTTTTCAGGTGAGATACATCTTAGTCATAGGAGCTGTTCGAGGGTCAGGGGCAATTGCCCACCTTGAAAAAAAAAATATCTATCTATATATATATATATATATATGATGGTTTAGTCATCTCTGCTAGTAAGATTAAGCTGTTTTAGACCTCAGTGAGGTTCTTTGGATATAATATTCAGCAGTCCACCATAATCCCCATTAGCAGATCTATCTAATTTGCAGACAAGTTCCCTGATAAAATAACTGATAAAGTCCAGTTACAAAGGTTCTTAGGTTTCCTAAATTATGTTTCTGACTTCTATCAGGATCCTGGAAAAACTGTTAAACATCTGTATGACAGACTCAAAGATAATCTTTCTCCTTGGACATCTATTCATGCACCCATAGTAAAGCAGGTCAAACACTATATCAAGACCTTACCTTGTCCTGGTATTCCATAAGTAAATTCATTCAAAATTATCCAAATTGATGCTTCCGACATTGGCTATAGTGGTATCCTACTTCAAAACCTCACTCCAGACTCCCCATAGCAAATTATTTGTTTCCACTCTGGCATCTGGAACAAAGCACAAGTAAATTATAATACTATTAAAAAAAAAAATTAGCTATTGTCCTGTGTATCTCAAAATTCCATGATGATATATTAAATCAGAAATTTTTAGTTAGAGTAGGTTGTAAGTCAACAAAGTATGTTTTAAAAAAAGATGTACCAAATATTACTAGCAAGCAAAATTTTGTCCGATGACAGTCCATTTTAAGTATTTTCGATTTTGATATCAAATATATTAAAGGCAGTAATAACTGTATTCCTGATTTTCTAACCCATGAATTTCTACAGGAATCTCACAACGGACAGGAAAAGTAAACCTAGTACCTCTTCCAAGCCCGGGAGGGATACTGACAAAAATAAACAATTAGCCATACCAAGCCCTAGCCAAAGTTTAGCAATAGTTATAGCTAATCGCTATCAACCCCTTGGTAATCCAATTAGGCCAACCATAGTAAACCCAAGTACTTTCCTTCAAATGGCCCAGCAAAGCCCAATTAGTTCCCTTAGCCCACATATGGCCCAACCCATATCTTCAGCTAAAACTAATCAATTAGTTAATCCATATCCAGAACACTGTTTTTTAGCCAGCCCACAAAAGTCCAAAGGCAAAATACATTAAAATAGTACCAGCTCATAATGTATTTACCATTGAACCATTCCATGCTCACCTAAGCAACACAATTGACCTTGTCAATGCATACCTAGAACCTGGATGGACCTTTATCCCATCTGATTCTGAAAAAACCTTTACATTCTATCAGAATATACTATTCCATACTTAGTCTATTTTTATCAAACTCATATTTGATAGAAATGACCCTAGTAAAGTTATTTACCATTCCCTATGTATATTAAAATTCATCTCTCTTAAAGAATGGAGATCTCATCGTTCTTTGCTCCGATATCTTCCTAACCATCGCAGAAAGTTTAAATACTATGACTACAAGGAGTCACGGTTTAAACTTATCCTTTATCAAGATGAGTTTTATGCTCATTCTTGGTTCATGCAATTCAACAAAGATTTTAAAACCCAGATTCCTTCCTGGTTTGCACAGTGATGGCTTGTCTATGACCCCATTTATGAAATTTTTCCAGCTGATCTCCAAGATCAGATAACTTACTTCTCATATGCTTTTAGGCCTAGTAAACATGAGAGTCAGTTTCTAGTATTATTATTATTTATTAGTAAATATAAAGTTCCCTGGATCTGTAAATGGCAATGGAAAATTATATCTAACAATGTTGCCCGACAGTTTTATGTAAAGTGGTGGCCTAGGTTCCAGCACAGCCGTATTATTGCCCAAGTCAAACAGGAGTTTCTAGTCAAGATTTCAACCCCAGAAGCGGTTCCAGCAACCTTACCTCCAGCAACTCCAACAAAGGTCATGCTTACTCTCAGGGTTTCCATTCCAGAAAAACCTCAAGAGTCTGCACAGCCTCCAGCAGCAAGCAAAAGTAGAAGAAATCCTCCTCTAAGGATTCCAGTAAGCAACCAGACTCCAGCAAGCAGTCAAAAAAAAAGTCTTCAGAGCTAATAGAATTAACACAGAAAACTTCTTCAGCAAGCAGCAAGCCAGAGTTCATCATCACCAACCTTGTCAGAAGCATTTGTCAGCCCATCCATGGATCCTTTTTAGGATGCCCAAGATCCTTATGACGGATATGATGACCTCACTACTCCTTGATCCTTATCCTTATGTGTGATGGCTTCACTTACTACTTTCTTCTCTAAAAAAAGAAAAGAGGTATGTTACATATAATGATATGGTATCAATTAGTACGACAAACTCTTTCCTCTAGTAAAACATCCATTAAACAACATCCAATCTGCTTTTCCACCGAAAGCAGATTGCTTTAACTTGAGTGGAATGCTTTCACTCTTGCTTTCGGTGGAAAAGTGGAAGTGAATTCCTTTTACAATGGTAAATGCTGACTTTGTGCAGAGTGAGTCTATTACATATAATGATATTGTATCAATTAGTACGACATACTTTTTCCTCTAGTAAAGCAGCCATTAAACAGCATCCAATCTGCTTTTCCACCAAAAGCAGATTCTCTCAACCAACAGCAGGGACCCACTCTACACAAAGTTAGCATTTACCATGGTAAAAGGAATTCACTTCCACTTTTTCACCGAAAGCAAGAGTGAAAGCATTCCGCTCAAGTTAAAGCAGTCATAGGAGACTAAAGAGTAATCATTCCAGAGATTCTCCCAGAGGAACCCTTACACCTATATAAGGACTTCAGTTTTCACTAGCAAACCAAGCTTTGTTTCAAACAAAGACTCATTACAAGCCTACATTCATTATCCTTCCCTTCTCTCATATTGTATCTCTGATCTTCATAATGATGCAAATGAAGAAGCAAATTCCCATCCTTAGCATGTTACATCCACTAGTTCAGTAAACTAGTGTTGTAAGTATTTAATATTATCTTTTGTATTGTAATTTCTTTATTCTATGAATATAAAGAATTTGTCTTTTTTAAAAAAATATATCTTTTTTAATTTATAACCAGTCCTTATATCTATCTACAGCTTGTGATTCTCCTCATATGTCTATGTCTTCCACATCTTGTTATATTTTGGTAGCAGAGCCATTTGACGGCCTGGATAGTTACCCATGCAATTATATTTGAATCATCTTACTTGTTTTAAATCTCTTCCATTTCAATTTAGTAAATCATTGTTAAGTTTGATCTACCATTGTCACCTAGCCTTTGTCACCCAATAGTGAGAGTCTAGATCCCTTTTGTAAGTCCTAGTGCGAGGCAGTCGTGGGAAGAAGACAACAAATCTAAGGGTTGTTTGTTATGGGGTATGCACAATGGAGTCAAACCTTAATAATAATTTACATAATTGAAAAATTAGATTTAATAATGAGTAGATTATTCAGATCTAATTCTATAGCTAGCTCATCTAGATCTTCATTAAACACTGTATCAAATATAGTGAATGACGAGTAATATGAGTGTGAGGAACCACAAGTTAGAGTGGATGGAACATCCCAAAGGTGTCCCATAAAGAAATCTATAAAACTAGTTGGCTCCCTAAAGCCTTTAACCAAGAACTCCAGGTAAAGACTATTGAACAAGTCTATGCCTTAAACAATGTTGAAGAGTCGTGTCAATTACTTAATAAAAAAGCTATTAATAAACATAGGAATAAAGAATTTAATTTTATTCACCTTGGTTTAGTTCAAATAGCAATTAAGCCTTTAATCTTTTTAGGTAAGAATACATTAATTCTATTATCACTAAGAGATGCCATATTCAAAAACTATGAACCTAGCATTTTAGGAATAATAGAAGCTGGTACCTCCATCCTCGAACAAGAAAGGATAACTAGTACGGACAGTGTCCTCGTGCTCCCATGTCGCCTCCTCTACTCCTCGATGCTGCCACAGCACCTTCACTAGCCGCACGGTCTTGCCTCGCAAAACCTGTTTCCGGCTATCCATGATGCGCACGGGTCCCTCCTCGAAAGTCCCATCAGCATCAACAACAAGCTCTCCCCAATCCACCACATGAGTCGGATGTGGGGTGTACTTCTAAAGCATAGAGACATGGAATACTGCATGAACACTCGATAGATTTGGTGGTAATGCCAACCGGTAAGTAACTGTACCCACTCTCTCAAGTACCTCGAAGGGCCCGATGTATCTCGGTGACAGCTTCCCCCGCTTACCAAACCGGACCACTCCTCTCTTAGGCATAACCTTCAAGAAGACATGATCTCCCACCTCAAACTCTAGAGGTCGCCGCCGTCTATCAGCATAACTCTTTTGCCGGCTTTGAGCCGTGAGAAGACGCTTCCGAATCAAGTCCACCTTCTCCGAGGTGTCTCTGATCAATTCCGGACCCGTAGAAGACCTCTCTCCTACCTCCGTCCAACAAACCGGAGAACGACATGGCCTCCCATATAGTGCCTCATAGGGTGCCATCTCTATGCTCGCCTGGTAACTGTTATTGTATGCAAACTCCACCAAGGATAAGTGATCTTCCCAGCTACCCTTAAGATCTAGGACGCATGCCCGTAGCATGTCCTCTAAAGTCTGGATAGTCTTCTCAGACTGACCGTCTGTCTAGGGATGAAAAGCAGTGCTCATCATTAATTGTGTCCCCATGGCTCGCTGGAAACTCTCCCAAAAATGAGCCGTAAACCTGGGATCCCGGTTCGATACAATAGATACAGGTACTCCATGCAGCCGGACAATCTCCCGTATATACAACCTGCAGAATTCCTCCAATGTGAAGGTCATCTGCACAGCCAAAAATTGTGCCGACTTAGTAAGCCGGTCTACTATCACCCACACCGCGTCATGACCCCGCGATGTCCGTGGCAAATGGGTCACAAAATCCATCGTGATATGCTCCCACTTCCACTCAGCTACCTCCAAAGGCTGGAGTAATCCCGCTGGTCTCTGGTGTTCAGCCTTAACCTGCTGACACGTGAGACATCGACTGACAAAATCGCCAACCTGCCTCTTCATTCCACTCCAGTAATACTGGCGACGAAGATCATGATACATCTTTGTGCTCCCTGGATGAACTGCAAAACGGGAGCAATGAAACTCCCTAAGGATCTCCTCCCTCAGATCTGCCAATTGAGGAACCACAACCCTTCCTCGATATCGAAGACTACCATCTGAGTGAGTAGCCCAGCCCTCGTCACCCATACCTGCCTGTACACGGTCCCGGATGAACAATAGCTCCGTGTCCTGACTCTGGGACTCAATCACCCTGCTCAGCAGAGACGGTATAGTCACCAAACTCCCCAAAGTACCCTGAGCCTGACCCATATAACATAGCCCGAACTGTCCCACAGTCTCGAGCATCTGCCACTCCCGGGAAGCTACACTAGCTAAAACTCTCTGTGACCTTCGGCTAAGTGCATCAGCCACCACGTTTGCCTTACCAGGATGGTAATGCAAAGTGAAGTCATAGTCCTCTAAATACTCCATCCACCGGCGTTGCCTCATGTTAAGGTCCCGCTGTGTAAAAATATACTTCAAACTCTTGTGGTCCGAAAATACTTCAAACTGCTCACCATACAGGTAGTGACGCCAAGCCTTCAAGGCAAAGACAATGGCTGCTAACTCCATGTCATGTGTGGGGTAATTCTGCTCGTGATTCTTTAGCTGTCGAGAACCATAAGCTACTACCCTCCCAGACTGCATCAAAACACATCCCAGCCCGTCCTTCGAGGCATCACAATAGACCGTGTACCTCTGTCCTCGTTCTGGAACTATCAGAATAGGAGCTGAAGTAAGCCTCTTCTTCAACTCTTGGAATGCATTCTCACAAGAATCATTCCACACAAACTTGACATCTTTCCGGGTCAACTTCGTCATAGGTGCAGCCAATCGAGAGAAATCCTCAATAAACCGCCGGTAATACCCCGCCAATCCCAAGAAACTACGTATCTCGAAGACTGACTTCGGTCTCTCCCAATTCATAACTGCCTCAACCTTCTCCGGGTCCACGGATACACCCGAAGCCGACACCACGTGTCCCAGAAATTTCACCTCAGTAAGCCAGAATTCACACTTGCTGAACTTGGCATATAACTGATAATCTCTCAATGTCTGGAGAACAATTCTCAAGTGACTCTCATGCTCCTCCTCAGACTTGGAGTAGATCAAGATGTCATCAACAAAAACCACAACAAATTGATCTAAATAGGGTTGGAACACCCTGTGCATGAGGTCCATGAATGCCGCTGGAGCATTGGTCAATCCAAATGGCATCACTGTGAACTCGAAATGCCCATACCGCGTTCTAAACGCCGTCTTAGGAATATCTTCCTCCCTAACCCTCAATTGATGGTAACCGGTTCTAAGATCTATCTTGGAATAGACTCGTGCCCCCCTCAGCTGATCAAACAAGTCATCAATCCTTGGCAAAGGGTACCTATTCTTGATAGTGACCCTATTCAACTTTCGGTAATCAATACACAACCGAAGAGTCTTATCTTTCTTCTTAGCAAACAGAACCGGAGCGCCCCAAGGTGAAGTGCTCGGTCTAATAAACCCCTTGTCCAACAATTCTTGCAATTGTACCTTGAGTTCTTGCAACTCAGTAGGCGCCATCCTGTGTGGTGTCATAGAGATGGGAGATGTATCGGGATGCAACTCTATAGTGAAGTCCACATCCCTATGTGGAGGTAATCCCGGTAGTTCATCCAGAAAAATATCCTCATAATCACACACAACCCGAGGTAGACTTAACTCCTGCCTCGCCTCGTCTTCAAGGGTCAGGCTTGCTAGCCAACCCATCAGCTACCCGTGCCATCTGGAGTCGTATACTGCTTGGGGTAAAGCATCGTGTTTATCCCCTTGAAACATGAAACAAACCCCATCCGGTGTGTAAGCAGTGATTCGCTTTCGATCACAATCAATGACGACTCGGTGTGTCGCCAACCAATCCATCCCAAGGATCACATCGAACTCCGACATATCCATGACACGAAGGTCCATAGTGAGTAGAATCCCTGAGATCTCCAACTCACACCCCCGACATATCTGATCAACCCTCACCCTAGCACCTAGGGGAGAACTCACATGCAATGGCTCTTTCAAGGTCTCAACCTCTAAGCCCAAGTCATCCACACAAGATGCAGCAATAAATGAATGAGATGCACCAGAATCAAATAACACTCTAGCCCATAAGCGGGAAAGTAGAAATGTACCCTGTATCATCGACGGATCTGTCGGCCCAGTCTGTGGCATCATGGCGTAGACACGCCCCGGAGTCCCTGAAGTCCCGGCTTGTGAGCCCTGGCCTCTTCCTCGACCCATTCCTTGGCCCATCTGGCCAGCTTGCGGTGTCCCTGCACGAGAAATAGTAGGGCCTTGTGCTGCACCCTGAAACTGGTACTGGCTGCCCTGACCCGTAGTAGGGTAGTGAGGAGCNCCGGCCAGCTTGCGGTGTCCCTGCACGAGAAATAGTAGGGCCTTATGCTGCACCCTGAAACTGGTACTGGCNGTGGAGGTAATCCCGATAGTTCATCCGAAAAAATATCCTCATAATCACACACAACCTGAGGTAGACTTAACTCCTGCCTCGCCTCGTCTTCAAAGGTCAGGCTTGCTAGCCAACCCATCAGCTGCCCGTGCCATCTGGAGTCGTATACTGCTTGGGGGTAAAGCATCGTGCTTATCCCCTTAAAACATGAAACAAACCCCATCCGGTGTGTAAGCAGTGATTCACTTTCGATCACAATCAATGATGACTCGGTGTGCCGCCAACCAATCTATCCCAAGGATCACATCGAACTCCGACATGTCCATGACTCGAAGGTCCATAGTGAGTAGAATCCCTGAGATCTCCAACTCACACCCCCGACATATCTGATCAACCCTCACCCTAGCACCTAGGGGAGAACTCACATGCAATGGCTCTTTCAAGGTCTCAACCTCTAAGCCCAAGTCATCCACACAAGATGCAGCAATAAATGAATGAGATGCACCAGAATCAAATAACACTCTAGCCCATAAGCGGAAAAGTAGAAATGTACCCTGTATCACCGACGGATCTGCCGACCCAGTCTGTGGCATCATGGCGTAGACACACCCCGGAGTCCCTGAAGTCCCGGCTTGTGAGCCCTGGCCTCTTCCTCGACCCATTCCTTGGCCCATCTGGCCAGCTTGCGGTGTCCCTGCACGAGAAATAGTAGGGCCTTGTGCTGCACCCTGAAACTGGTACTGGCTGCCCTGACCCGTAGTAGGGTAGTGAGGAGCATACTGCGTCTGTGGTTGCCCCACTGAAGTCTGAGATTGCGACGACCCATGACCCTGGGATCCCTGCCTCTGAGGACAATCCCTCTTCATGTGACCCGGTTGGTGGCAATGATAGCAAGTCCTCTGGCCAACCTGGTAGGAAGGTCTCTGATTTCTCCCACCTTGGGAGGATTGACTTTGGCCTTGGCCTTGATAACTGCGGTCTTGTACCTGAAATCCTTGTGGAGTAGAAGTCCTTTGCTTCTTCCTTGAGCTAGAAGAAGAGGATTGGCCTTCCTTCTTCTTGTCTTTTGCACCAGACTCCCGGATGCTCCTTGCGTCATCCACCTCTCTCTCAATGGCCAAAGCTGTGGTGACCATCAAGTCGAAGTCTTGTAGTAGAAGACCAACAATTTTACCCCGGATGGATAACTTCAGCCCATCCTCAAATTTTCTAACCTTGGCCATATCTGTGGCCACATATTGGTCAGCGAAACGTGCTAACTCAGTGAATTTAGCCACGTATTCCATCACTGACATCGTTCCTTGCCTCAGATCTAGGAACTCCCGGGCCTTTGCATGCCTCGCAGTCGCCGGGAAGTATTTCCCCATGAAAAGTTCCTGGAACTCTACCCATGTCATGGCCTCCAAGTTCTTGGAGTCTTTCACCCAATCCCACCATACTTGGGATTCCCCCTCCAACTGGAATGTAGCTAGAGTTATCCTGGTGGCGTCAGAGGTGATCTCCATTGCCCTCAAGATCTTGTCAACCTGCCGGAACCAATGATCAGCTACCATCGGGTCCGCCCCTCCCATAAAGATCGGCGGTTGATGTGCCTTGAACTTCTGGAGATGACTGGAGCCTCCTTGGCCCCCACTTGTACCCGTCTGTGCAATAGTAGCGGCCGTAGCACTAGCTTGTGCAATGGTAGCCGCCGCTGCACCAATAGCCTCCATGAAGGCTTGTTGGTCAAAGGCCGGTGGTGGTTGGTTGTTATTCTGCCTACCACCTCTGCCTCGGCCGCGTCCTCTTCCCCTTCCTCTATTTTCCATCTACACACATGTCAAATAGAAACAGAGCATTTACTTAGTATCCCAAGATAGAAGTCAAGTATTTAAACTTGAAGATTTTCCTCCTTGTTTCACTAGTAGTGCGTGTGCCACCTACTAGTAGACATTTACACATAAAACTATACCATTCATTCCTTTTTTTTTTTTTTGAACCCAAGGTTATGTTTTCTAACCCTAGTGTTTGTTTTTTTTTTTTTTCATGTGCCTTTTACCATGCATATCATTCACATAATCACTTAGCAAATAATCATGTTTCACATAACACGTTGCACAAAACATATAACAATTTAAGCACATAAGATGAGATGCACAATGCATGCAATGGTCTAGTCCCAATGCCCAACAAGCCTTAGGTAAATCGTATAACCTAGGCTCTGATACCAAGCTGTGACACCCCAAATTCATGGGGTCCGTTAATTTCCCATCAACTCATGGAATGCCCGTGGATACCGTATAACTCGATATCGCACCGTTGTGTCCCATTTACCAGGATCCATAATTTAACGAAATCCGGGCAGAGTCTCCTTTGTACGGGAAGCTCTACCCCAAAACACAATCTGTGCAATCAACATTTACATGACCCATCCGAGGTCCAATATAATACCATAACCACACAGGGTCCATTTTATACATAAAACTTGACCACACCGGGTCCAATCATCATATTTATATCAAAATATGCAAGGTTATATTAAAACAGTCCATATATACTCTATTACAATTCCTTTACACATTACATGCCAAAATTTAATTACAAATCTACTTTTAAAAAAAAAAATGGATTGGAAGCCACAAGTCGACTTTTCTTCAACCATGTGACCCGGATTGTGAGCCGTCCATTGGTGCATGACCCACACCTGAAATGTTTCCCGTATAGGGTGAGCCAATGCCCAGTAGAATAATCCCTACAGAGGCTACTCATCACCTAAAATGCATATGCAATGTATAAATGCAACATTTCACAACAAGTATTCCCTCCAACAATAACATATAATACAATGTTGGAAAATCATGATGCCATGCCAAGTAATGAGATGAAACTCACCCATGCATGCTATCCCGAGCCCACACCGACTCCCACAACACAATGCGACACTTACGTGTAAAACAAACGTCTTTGATGAAACACATCCAAAGATCATTTTGAAATCAACCATATGTCATAAAACTAATTCATTCTTGGATGTTTCCCATCAAATGAATAATTTATATATCAAAATCATGTGCCTTTATGGGGTATCGGATTCAGGAATCGCACCTCCGGCTCCGTACGCCGTTACACTTTTCTGGAATTTCACCGCCGGTAAGTGTATGAACCAAGTGGTCGGGTTTTTCACCCGAGGGAGTGTCTAGCCCTACTTGCTATACCCGACACAAGTTTTCTTATGCATGTCACCGTGCGACTCCGTAGGACATTCCATCCCACTTTCCCGAGCCTACCATCAAGAACCAATGTTGGTGTTGATCACCCCATGCAACCCTACACCCACACTCATGCATGTAGCCCATGAATGTGATGTTAATTCCATGTCCATATTGCAATGCATGCCAAATGACAATTTTTAAATATCATTGTATACCATGACAATTAATATCATTTGCATATAATCACATAACCATTTCAAGTTCAATATATCCAAGAGCATATATCAACACTCCATCAACATGATAACACATAATACATGCTAATATTACATTTCATTCACAAGGCATAATATAAAACACAAAGCATGCCCACATGATCCCAATTTTCAAGGGATTACATAAATACTTCCATATACCAAAATCAAGCCAAGATTTTATATGGATCATTCAAACAAAATAAAAATCAGAATATATGATTTTTATATAACCAATTATCTAAACATTCAAGAAATCACAAACTAGCACTTTCTAACTACCAATTCACACTAAAATTGATCCTACCCATTTCCATAGCACCAATCATAATGGAAAAATCTTAGAAATACCCAAAACAGCCCACATGAACCCTATGGACACCTTAGGTTAGAAATAGGTCCGAGTAGGAGGAACCCTACCTCTTGAAGCGTAAAGAATTTGTAGGAAGCCTCAAGAACAAGATTGAAGTCCAAAGCTTAGATTTCTCCAAAATCCTCCCTTTGAATCTTCGGTGAAAATCTTTGTTTTTGGTACCCACGCGTAGCTCTCGTCGCGTAGATCGACTTTAATTCTTGGCCCGACGAATTCCGACCGACGGAACTCCGAGAATCGGCGAAAGAAAGCTTGAAGAATTTAATTTTTTCTCCTTAGCTCTTTGGTCTGATCCAGCCGGCAGCAAATGAAGAAAATGAAGAGCAAATATCTGATTTGCTCACTTTTATACCTTCTAAACACTTGGCCCTCGTCGCGCCAAGTGTCATCCTTTGTCCGGGTCCGTTTTCATCCCGAAACGATTAAATTTCGTACCGATTTAAACTCAAAATATTTTATATGAACTTTATTTAAAATATTTTTTAAATTTTCAAATTTTTATAAAAATTTCGTTTTTAGGGGTCATCGAACACCCGTCACCTCGAAAAACGTGAAAAATCTGACTATCTCAGAATTCGACGAAATTTGTCTGGGTAACTAGATTTCGTGAGACGAATCCAACGGTGAGGTCCGTTTCATCATCTGAGGTCTATAAAAATACCAGTTTTTTTTTAACCGCACTATAATGGCAAATTACCATTTTGCCATTTTTTTCAGAAAAAGTTAAAATTTTTCCCGGGTTTCACACCTTCACACCACGGTGCTACCACAGCACCGTCACCAACCTCATAGTCTTGCCTCGTAAAACCTTCTCAAAGGTCCCATCTACATAAACAACTAGCTCACCCCCAATCCACCACATGCGTAGGATCTAGAGTGTACTTCTGAAGAATGGAGACATAGAATACCACGTGAACATCGGATAGATTTGTAGGTAACGACAATCAGTAAGATACTATACCAACCCTCTTGAGTACCTCGAAGGGCCCCATATACATCGGCGACAGCCTCCCTTACTTCCCAAACCTGATCACTCCCCTCTTAGGCATCACCTTCAAGAAGACGTGATCTCCAACCCCAAACTCTAAGGGCCACCACCATTTGTCGGCGTAGCTCTTCTATTGGCTTTGAGCCATGAAAAGTCATTTTCGTATCAAGTTCACCTTCTCCGAGGTGTCACTAACCAAATTCGGACCCGTAAAGGGCCTAGACTGACCGTCCGTCTAGGGTTGAAAAGCAATGCTCATCATCAACTGTGTCCCCATCACCTGTTGAAAACTTTTCAAAAAATGGACCATGAACTTGGGATCCTGATTCGATACTATAGACACGAGCACCCTATGTAACTGGACTGTCTCTCGTATATACAGCCTATAAAATTCCTCCAGCGTGAAGTTCATCTGCACTACCAAAAAGTGTGCCGACTTTGTAAGTTAGTTCACGATCACCCATACTATGTCATGCCCACACGAAGTTCGTGGCAAGTGGGTTACAAAATCCATCGTAACATGTTCCCACTTCCACTCAATCATTTCCAAAGGATGGAGCAACCGCATTGTTCTTTAGTGCTCAGCCTTGACCTGTTGACACGTGAGACATCGACTAACAAAATCTCTACCATGTCTCTTTATCCCAATCCAATAGTACTGACGGCAAGATCATGGTACTTCTTCGTGCCACTTAGATGCACAGTAAAACGAGAATAATGAAACTCCCTAAGGATCTCCTCTCTCAGATCCGTTAACTGGAGAACCACAACCCTTTCCCTGAACCGAAGACTACCATCTGCGTGAATGACTCAGCCCTTGTCCCTCGTACCTAACTGTACCCAGTCCTTGATGGACAACATCTCCATGTCCTATCCCTGAGACTTGATCACTTTGCTTAGTAAGGAAGGCATAGCCACTAGACTCCCCAAAGTGCCCTGATATAACCCATGTAGTGTAGCCCAAACTGTCCTACAACCTCTAGCATTAGTTGAGTGCATCAACCACCATGTTTGCCTTACTGGGATGATAATGCAAAGTGAATTCATAATCCTCTAAATACTCTATCCATCTGTGTTGCCTCATATCCATCTGTGTTGCCTTATATTAAGGTCCCGCTAAGTGTAGATGTACTTCAGACTCTTATGGTCCAAAAACACCTCAAACTACTCACCATACAGATAGTGAGGCCAAACCTTCAAAACAAAGACAATGGCTGCCAACTCCATGTCACGAGTGAGGTAATTTCACTTGTAGTTCTTCAACTACCATTAACCATAAGCCACTACTCTCTTGGACTACATCAACACGCATCTAAATCTATCCTTCAAGGCATCACAATATATCGTATACCTCTATCCCCTCTCCGAAACTGTCAAAATTAGAGTTGAAGTAAGCCTGCCCTTCAACTCTTGGAATGCCCTCTCGTACGAGTCATTCCACTGAAACTTGACCTCCTTCCTGGTCAATCTAATCATAGGTGCAGCTAGTCAGGAGAAGTCCACAATGAAACTCCTATAATATCTCGCCAATCTCAAGAAACTATGTATTTCAAAGACTGACTTAGACCTCTCCCAACTCATAACCGCCTCAACTTTCTCCAGGACAACTAACACACCTAAAGTTGATACCACGTGCCCCAAAAACTTCATGTATGTTAGCCAAAATTCACACTTGCTAAACTTGGTGTACAACTGATAGTCCCTTAAGGTTTGAAGAACAACCCTCAAGTGACCTTCATGCTCCTCCTCAAACTTGGAGTAGATCAGGATGTCATCAACAAAAATCACAATAAACTGATCTAGGTAGGGTTAGAACACCCTATACATGAGATCCATAAATGTCGTTGGGGCATTCGTCAATCCAAATGGCATCTCTATGAACTCAAAATGCCCATATCGCATCCTAAAACACCGTCTTAGGGATATCTGTCTCCCTAATCCTTAACGGATGGTATCCCGTGCATAGATCTATCTTGGAGTAGACTCGTGCCCCTTTCAATTAATCAAACAAATCATCAATCTGTGGCAAATGGTACCTATTCTTGATAGTAACCCAATTCTACTATCAATAGTCTATACATAGCCAAAAGGTCTTATTATTCTTCTTGGCAAACAATACTAGAGCGCCCCAAGGTGAGGTACCCGGTCTAATGAAATCCTTGTCCAACAATTCTTGCAACTAGACCTTGAGTTCTTGCAACTACGCTGGTGCTATCCTATGCAGAGTCATAGAAATGAGAGATGTACTGGGTTGTAACTCAATAGTGAAATCTACATCCCGATGTTAAGGTAATCTAGGTAACTAGTATGAAAAAACATCTACATACTCACAAATTACCTGAGGTAGAACCATCTTCTGTCTCACCTCATCCTCAAGGGTGAGACTTGATAGCCAACCCATACACGGCTTGGGATAAAGCATCATGTTTTCCCCCTAAAACCTAAAACAAACACCCTCCCTTTTTCGATCATAATCGATGACGACTCTGTGTGTCACCAACCAATCCATCCCAGGGATGAAATCAAATTTTGACATGTCCATGACCCTAATGTCCACCGTGAGTAGAATCCCCGAGATCTGTAACTCACAACCCTGACATATCTGATCAATGCATACCCTAACTCATAGGGGTGAATTCACATGCAATGACTCGTCCAAGGTCTCAACCTCTAGGCCCAAGTCATTGACAAATGATGCAGAAATGAATGAATTCGATACACAAGAATCAAACAACACCCTTGCCTATAAACGAGAAAGTAAGAATATACCCTTAATCACCTACTGGTCCACCAGCTCAATCTAAGTAGTGATGGCGTAGACTCACCCCCGGGTCCCTAAAGTCCTAACTTGTAAGCCTTGTCCTCAGCCTCGGCCCATCTGGCCTAATTGAAGAGTCCCCGCTCGAGAAATAGTAGGGGCCTATGTAGCACCTTAGAACTGAAACTGGTTTCCTTGGCCTATAATAGGATAGGGAGGAATGCAGAATGTCTGTGGATGTCCCACCGATGATTGGGATTGAGATGCTCC
The DNA here is from genome assembly GCA_963454935.2 of Ilex paraguariensis. NCBI lineage: Eukaryota > Viridiplantae > Streptophyta > Magnoliopsida > Aquifoliales > Aquifoliaceae > Ilex > Ilex paraguariensis. Next base: position 298,386 of record CAUOFW020005691.1, on the reverse strand, counting down.
ATACCTCTCAGGTGAAATGAAGAATTTCTCTTGCCTCTTTCATGATTTTCTCTTCCAAAATTTGACTTTATGGTGTAAGAGACCATCATGGTGCACCAAAGATATCAATGTATGGTTGGGATGATAAGAGGTGGGCCCTCGAAGTAGGTGAAGTCGCGTGGAAATGTGTTTGGCATTTCTAGACAAAACCTACAAGTGGAACGTCAAAAACATACTGGTAGAAAACTTACAGTAGGTTTTTCTACCAGTAGGTTTTAAGGTTCTATCGGTAGGACGTAAAGGGGATGCTAGCTTAGGATCAGCTTTTGTAAATTTGTCATAACTTTTGATTCCATCGTCCGATTGAGCTGCAATTTTGACACAAGACAGAGGACATATAGATTTACAAATTTCATGTTTTAAAATTTTTCATATTCAAAGTGGATCATGCTCAAAATGGGGAATACGAAGGTACCAATACCAAATAGTGCGGGTACTGGTACCAAAATTCAAGTAGGCATAGATACTGGTACCTATGATACCAAGTACCGCTACATTTTTTATTTTTTTCACTTGAAAGCCTCCTAATCCTCATGTAATGTGTCTATCTCTTCACAACTTATTCACACTTAGTTGCAGGGTTTCGAAAGTTGTAAACCCCCACACTTTTATTTTAATATGTAGCAAGTAAATATATGAAAATTTTTGTAATTGAACTTGTACCAACTATATTTGATGTCCAAATGTATGTCGTATAAGTTTGGGTTGGTTTTGAAAGAGTTGGGAATGGATTGGAACTGAAAAACAAAGAAAACAAGCAAAACTGAACAAACTGTACCGGTACTGCGTACTGGTACGCCCGAAAGTTACCGTACTGGTACGCTACTGTGCAGAGAATTTACCGTACTGGTACTGCGTACCGATACACTCTGTAAGTTCCAGAAATTCTAAGTCGTGATCTGGGGTCCATTTTTCACCCTATAAATACATAATGACGCCTCCATTAGCCCCATTTCAACACCTCAAACCCTAGAAAACCTTAGAGAGGAAGAAAGTAAGAGAAAAACACAAGATCAAAGGGGATTTACGCCTGGAATTGAATCAAAACCCTAGATTTCTTCAAGAACACCAAGGTAGGGGTTTCTCCTATTCTCTTATATTGAGGCTAGGGCTTATATATATGTATTCTTTTGACTTTAAATCTTGTATGTATGCTATGAAATCTTTGATTCTTGATATTCTTGCAAATATTACCATGTTTTAAACAATGTTTTGGTTGAATAACCATCAAATCTTTTTTCTTGCCATGAAACCCTAAATTTCAAGATAAATGGACTTTTCTCTTGATTGTTCCTTCGTTCTTAGTTTCAAAAACTCTAGTGCTTTGTATTGAACAACAAATGATATTTGTGATGATCTCTTACTTATTTTCTTAAATTGTGCTTTTGTAGTGCACATTGTGGAAATTGGAGATTTTGGATTTCATTGTGATTTGAGAAAATATTTGTGATTACATCTCTTGTATGGTTGTTGTGATGGACTTGAATTGCATTCGGGCACTGTCGTAGAGTGTTAGAGGTTAGTCTATTCTAGTAGAGGTGAGATGGTTTCCTAACACTTGTAGTGATTTGTTGTTTGTGAGAGCAACCACTATTGTTCACGTAAATTCGAGGCTGAGAGATGGTATACCTTTTCTGGGAAGGATTCATCAATGCCGTGAGAGATGATATACGCCCTTCCTAAAATGTTTGGGGATTGTGTGATTGTGGTGGGTGAACGAGGTAGAATCAGGGTGTAGATTCATAGGAAGCAACCAACATATATGAGAATATGAGATGATGCTATTGCATGACTAAATTGATTTCTTCACTCGTTTATTCTTTTCATTTAACTTATTGTTATGNAAGAGACGATATACGCCCTTCCTAAAATGTTTGGGGATTGTGTGATTGTGGTGGGTGAACGAGGTAGAATCAGGGTGTAGATTCATAGGAAGCAACCAACATATATGAGAATATGAGATGATGCTATTGCATGACTAAATTGATTTCTTCACTCGTTTATTCTTTTCATTTAACTTATTGTTATGGTGTAAACTTTAGATTGAGTTGTCCCTGTTTTCCCTCAAAAGCTATGTTTATGATATTTGGAAAATGAGACCGACTGTTTTGCATGCTTTCTAAATCTTGTTTGAGTTTGGGAGAATGTTGCTACAGAGCTTGGTGCTCACCCCCTACAAATAACATATTTTTCAGATTATGTGCTAGAAAAGTAGCTAGGAGTAGATGAACAAACACAGTGAGAAGCTCCAATAGAGGGGAACGTGGAACCCAAGGTGGACGTCTAGAGTTATATCCTCTCCTGTTCTAAATTAGGGAATTTATTTTGAGACTATGTAAAGTCTAATCTTTTGTAATTTCGCTGCAAATTAAATTTGATTCTTTTGGGATGTAATTGTCATAGCCTGACATATTCTTTTGGATATAATGGTCATGGATGGCCTATTCTTTTGGGATGATATTGTAAATGTTATATTTGATGAATGAGAGGTTCTTTAATGATGGATTTATTTAGTTGCTCTCATGCTTGAATGGTTTAGATAGTGATGCCATCTAAGGTAGTTTTGGGGGCGTTACAAAAGTCATCATTTACCTTATAATTACCTGCAACATCAAAATTTGCACATTATTCATAAATTTGACTAACTCTAAGTAATTAAATGCAAAGTTGAGTTAAAATGCATGTAATGAGGCCATTAAATATGCAATATTAAGTGTCCATCACTGCTCAATCCACTTTTGTAGAAATCAATCCTTCATCCTTTGATGCATTACCTTTAGTCCTAGGGCCACCACCTTTCTCTCCCATAGATTATTCTCCATCAAAGCCTACATCTTCTCCAACTGATTTTAATCCTCTTTTCTTACCATATGCTCTGTCCAATCCACTTGTTTCACCATGATCTGTCCTTCAAAAAATCTTACCTCTCAGAATTCTTCTAAATCCTTACCTATCTTAGACACTATAGTTTCTAAACCTACATCTAATCATCATTCTATGCAAACTAGATCCAAATTTAGAATTTTCAAGCCCAAACCATTATTTACCAACACTTATGTATCTGTCAGCACTTCTGTCTTTTAACCCTCATCCTTTTGTACTACCTCAAAGCATCCTAAATGGTGTCAATCAATGAAGGAAGAATTCCCAACACTTTAGCATAAAGTAACTTAGTCACTTTACTTCCATCCCAAGATAAAAATATCATTGGTTGCAAGGAGGTATATAAGTTGAAATATAATCCTAATAGCACTATTTCCAAGAATAAGGCTAGATTGGTGGCCAAAGGCTTTCATCAAGAGGTTGGCTTGGATTTTGATTAAACATTTAGTCCTATTGTCAAACACACTACTGTTATATTAGTATTACCTCTTGCAGCTCAATTCAGATGGTCTTTGACACAATTAGATGTAAAGAATGCATTTCATTATGGTACCTTTAATGAAGAATTTTAAAGGTCTTTAGCCCTTATAGCCTTTACAAATGCTGATTGAGCAGTGGATCCTTCAGATAGAAGATCCACCACATGTTTTCTTCTATTTATGGGATGCAATCCAATTCATTGGAGTGTTAAAAAGAAATCCAGAATGTCAAGATCTTCCAGTTAGGACAAGTATAGGGCCTTAGCTACAACTGTAGCTATGCTTAATTGGATCTAGATGTTACTTCATGATCTCCATGTTTACATTTTTGAGATGTCTCTCATTGGCTATGACAATACATCAACCATTACCCTTGCTTCAAATCCTTTATTTCATGCATAAACCAAGCATATCAAAGTAGACTATCATTTTGTTCAACAAAGTTACTAGACAAGAATTGAATGTTGAGCACATTCCCTCTAAACAATAGTTGGCAGATTTATTTACTAAGGTTCTCTCACCAAATAGATTCCGAAGACTAAGATTCAAACTAATGTCCATATCCTCCATCAGTTTGAGGGGGATGTTAACACATCATCTTTAGAACTTCAAGCATCAGCTAGAGTCTCACAAGATAAAGCAATTCCAAAGACCAATCAGCAAGCTTGATTACAACTCATCAATCCTCATAGCATAATGTAATGATGTATTGTACAAGTGCATCATAACCTAACCAACCATTGTAACAAATTCTAGCTATCACTAATTGAGATTAGTTAGTTTGTTAAATTGTTATGCTTTCTTCTTCTTTTTGAGACTAGTACATATGTGTGTAGTCATTGTCTAGTTAATGAATAATAGAGAATGAGATTTGCCTCCATTTCTGACAAACTTTTTATCAGTGATGCTACTGATAATTTGAACCCAATATAATCAAACTTGAGAGTGTCATTAAACCAAAACTACTACTTGTGAGGCAATTAGTTTCTATAAAAGACCCCCATCATGTTGTAAATTATTTTGTTCCAGGCTTTTTCTTATGAATAAACTAGAGCCCTGCCACCTTCCTCTTGATGGAAGAAATGTTTAAGGTATGTTTGTTAATCCTTAATTTTTTTTAGGGGTTCAGATTTAGAAATATAGAAAAGAAATTGACAATTTTTTTGTGTGTGCTTGGGAAGTACTGTTTTACTCAATATTTTTTGGCTTATTAGTTTTTACACATGCACTATTGGCAGTTGGATTTTTTGTTGGTTACTGCGTTGCATAGGCTGTTATTAGTCATTATTGATTATATTTTGTACCGTAACATGTGTTCTTAAAATTTTCTACGAATGAACATTATATCAACATCTTCATATTCTCCTCAAAGGATACTTGTTTGTAATGTAGTATTATGTTGATTGGTGGGTGAAATATTATAGTGATTGTGAGTTTGTAATTGTACATAAGCATTTGTTAAGGGCTTTTAGGATACAACTAATCTCTCTTTTTTTCGGGTGTGTGAGCATTATCGAGTTTTAAGACTTTGAACTTTATGGTTATCTATGATGTTTTAGCATTCTTATTTTGGTTGTATTGAAACATGGTTGCTCAAATAGATAAATCAGATCTACAAATAATTCAAGTTAGGGCATGAGTGTGGGTGAGCAAGATATATATATAATAATATGAGGTGAGACGACATTCAAGATGTGGAAAACAATAATGTATTTTTTTGGTTTGTGCCCTAAGTGGTTGAAGTTATGAGTGATATTCATATGGTCAAAATTTAATAGTACTAACCAAGTCATCAGTCCACACTCAAGAATTTAAAAGAAATATTCAAATGAAGTGGTGGATAAGAAGAACAAATGTTATCATTACAAAGAAGTTGAGATTCCAATCAAAGAAGCTTTGCAGTCAATTTGCTTGGAATGCAAATACTTAAAATAGGAAGAAAGAAAAATAGAGTTTTAGAATGATGGGCGTACTTTCGTGTTCATAATGGTTATTTCTTAATGCTATGGGTTCAATTTGTGAGCTTGTATTTGTAGTTGCAAGTGGTAGAGTTAGGATGTTGGGAGTGTGTTAGATAGATGCTAGTCATCATGAAATTTTCTCGAGGAATTTAGTATGGAAAATATTAATTTGGGATCCAAAATGAGATCCAAAATAAGCCGAGACCCTTGAATGAGTGGGTCCCATTAAAAAGAGTTAACTGGTCTCACTAATCCAAGAATCTCTATGCATTTAGAATCCCTAGCATTTCTCATTTAGAATTGAAACTGTCTAATAATAAACAAATTATGAGTCCATACTGTTCAAATTTGGTCATTATTTGTGACTTTATGGGTTAAGATATTTTGCTTATTTATCAGTTTTAAGATGATTAATGGACCCAACTAGATGAGATATGGGTTTGTTGAGTTTTATCAGTTTTAAGATGGTATCCATAATAGGATTTTTTGGATGTGAGTACAATTTTTTAGACTTATTTGTGGAAAAGTGTATGGATAAGTTTTTTACTCTATTAAGTTCAATTTTAATAAAACATATTGTGTTTAGGTACAAAATTAAATGAAATCAAAAATTTTTTACCTAAATACCCTCCCTTATATTATGCATTCTTGATTGGGAGTTATGTATCTAATCAAATGTGTAAATATTTCATTAGACATTATCATTCTTTTTTGAATTTTGAATTGCAATTTTGTATTATCTTTGCCTTAAAATGTGTTCTTCAACGACTGGCTTCCTTGCAATTTCTATAAGACCCCATATAAAAATTAAAGAAGAATAATGTTATCTTAAGAGTTCTACTAAGATGAATAAAAGGATGGTAGAAACTTAGAATCATAGTTGAAAGATTGATGATAAAGTTTGAGTTTTACGCATATTTACGTTGAGATAAATAGAGTTTTTGAGATGTTTGGATAGAAGGGTATAGCTAAGAATTTTGTAAATATTTTTAGGTTAAAATAAGATTTTGCATTGAATCTAGAAGGTCGAGGAACATTGGAAGAGGTAATATGGGGTGTCTTAGAAGTTAGGAAGTATTCCAAAGTTAAAACCTATTTTGGAGAGGATTTGGGTAGAAAGAAATTTGACACTACCTTAGTATTTTAATCATAAATTTTTAACTTGAGCTAGAAGTGTATTTCACGAAAATTAGATAGTATAAACTAGACTTCAAGGGTTACAAAAGTGTATTTCATGAAAATTTTCTGATTCGGCTCCTAAATAGGTCAAAATCGAGCAAGAAGTTAGGGATATACTGTCACCTGCGTCCAGACGCACTTTGCAGAACGTTGGGTGAAGAAACACGCGTCTAAACAATAAAAGACACGCGTTCGAATGCACGGAACAGAGGGTTTCACGCCCCTGACCTACTTTGGGTGTTATCTCAAATTTTACATTATAAATACCTAATGAACTACCCTTAGGCCTATGTTTAGCAATTGTTCATCCAAGAAAACCCTAGCCAGCTTGAAAGGAAGTAAGAGAAGAGACTCGTGGAGGATTCTCACTTTGGGATTGGTTTAAACACGCTAGGGTTATCTTTAAACATCGGATTAAAGGTATGGGTTTCTTCCTAAACTTGTTCATTGAGGCTAGGATAAATATATATGTGTGTGTGTGTGTGTGTTATGAAATCATTGTTTCTTTGTTTTCTTGCAAATCATATCATGTCTTAAATGAGGTTATCGTTTGATAGCCATGAAAACTGTAATTCTTGATATCAAAACCCTAATTTTCAAGAAATACAAGTTTTAGCCTTGATATTACATTGTTCTTGAATTAAAAACTCTAGTGTTTTATTTGAACAATAAACTTATATTTCTTGATGATCACTTGCATATTTTCTTGAGTTGCTCCATTGAAAAAATACTTGTGAAATTATGGTTCTTGGTTTACCTGTGATTTGGTGAATTGGTTTAATACTGTATCTCTTGTGTGGATGTTTTGATGAACATGGGTGACCGTTAACCGGGTATCATAGAGTGGGTAGATGTGCTTCTTATTTCGAGTGGGTTTGAAGGTTCCCTATCACTCGTAGTGGGGTTGGTGTCTTGCGAGGACCAAACCACTATTCGCTCATGAGTATTGAGTCTGACGGCTAGTATACTATTCTTGAGTTGAATTCGTCACTGTCGATGCGTCAGTATACGCCCTTCCTAAAGTTGTGTATTCTTGTGATGCCCCTAAAATCGGGAGTCCCGTTGACCATCTGTCAACCCGCAGAAATACCCGTGAATGTCGCGTGGCTCAACATCACGTCCATCACATCTCTGTAATCGGGATAATAACTTACACGTATAACCTGTGTTCCTTTAATCATTTAATTCAACAGAGGTCCAATAAGCCTCAATATACCTCATTTAATATCCATTTGTATCATTGGAACTAAAGAAGACAAAGTTCAAAAGGTTAGCAAAATAATTTAAAAATCTCAGATTTTAGGAGACAGTACCGGTACGCTTTTCCTTCTGGGCAGACTGTACCGATACGCAGTACCTATACACTTTATCCAGTTTTGCCCAATTCACCTGTTGTCGATTTTAACTCATTCCAAAACCTACATTTTTCATCCAAAACATACTAAATCATGTTTTTCACATGTAATCTAATATATACAATGTCTAATACAACCCATTCCATACATTTACATGCCAAATGGGTTTTAAACAAAAGATTTTACAAAAATTTGTTTCCAAAATTCACAATCCGGCTTTTCTTTATCGTTGATGCCCCGAATGAGTGCCATCCATCGGAGTGTAGTCCGCACCTGAAATATTTTCCCGTATAGGGTGAGCCAACGCCCATTAGAGTATTTTCTACGGAGGCTACTCCCCAACCTAAGTGGATATGCTATGTTCATATACAAAATTTTCCAACAACAATCATTCCAACCAATATTTATGCAAATCAATGTTGGAATCAACATGTCATGCCATGATATAAGATGAGACCCACTCATGCAGTTTAACCCCGAGCCTTCACCGACTCCCACTATACAATGCAATGCGCATGTGTAATGAATCCGTCAATTCACGAAAAATGCATCTAATGATTGTTTAAAATAAAAGTGATGCATTTGTAAAACCTAATCATTGTGGATGTCACCCATTAAATGGATAATTTTATAAAACAAACTCTCGTGCCTTTGTTAGGTAACGGGTTTTGGAATCTCACCGCCGGCTTCATACTCCTTTCTACACTTTTTAGACTTGCACCGACAGAGTGTATGAACCAGTAGCCGGGTCTTGCACCCAAGGACGTGTCTAGCCCTTTTTGCTATACCCAACACAAGTTTTCTTGTCATGCATCCATGAAACTCTGTTGAATCGAGGTCCAACGATACCGAGCCCACTTGTCATCNCTAATTTTCAAGAAATACAAGTTTTAGCCTTGATATTACATTGTTCTTGAATTAAAGACTCTAGTGTTTTATTTGAACAATAAACTTATATTTCTTGATGATCACTTGCATATTTTCTTGAGTTGCTCCGTTGAAAAAATACTTGTGAAATTATGGTTCTTGGTTTACCTGTGATTTGGTGAATTGGTTTAATACTGTATCTCTTGTGTGGATTTTTTGATGAACATGGGTGACCGTTAACCGGGTATCGTAGAGTGGGTAGATGTGTTTCTTATTTCGAGTGGGTTTGAAGGTTCCCTATCACTCGTAGTGGGGTTGGTGTCTTGTGAGGACCAAACCACTATTCGCTCATGAGTATTGAGTCTGACGGCTAGTATACTATTCTTGAGTTGAATTCGTCACTGTCGATGCGTCAGTATACGCCCTTCCTAAAGTTGTGTATTCTTGTGATGCCCCTAAAATCGGGAGTCCCGTTGACCATCTGTCAACCCGCAGAAATACCCGTGAATGTCGCGTGGCTCAACATCACGTCCATCACATCTCTGTAATCGGGATAATAACTTACACGTATAACCTGTGTTCCTTTAATCATTTAATTCAACAGAGGTCCAATAAGCCTCAATATACCTCATTTAATATCCATTTGTATCATTGGAACTAAAGAAGACAAAGTTCAAAAGGTTAGCAAAATAATTTAAAAATCTCAGATTTTAGGAGACAGTACCGGTACGCTTTTCCTTCTGGGCAGACTGTACCGATACGCAGTACCTATACACTTTATCCAGTTTTGCCCAATTCACCTGTTGTCGATTTTAACTCATTCCAAAACCTACATTTTTCATCCAAAACATACTAAATCATGTTTTTCACATGTAATCTAATATATACAATGTCTAATACAACCCATTCCATACATTTACATGCCAAATGGGTTTTAAACAAAAGATTTTACAAAAATTTGTTTCCAAAATTCACAATCCGGCTTTTCTTTATCGTTGATGCCCCGAATGAGTNTATAAGTTAAGATAAAATAAGGTTGTTTGGGACTCATCCCGATTTCATCAGTCGTAGGTGACCCAATATGAATTGTAACATGCTGTATTTTTTAGTAAAGTTAGTTCCAACCTCCCCCCCCCGCATTCCAACTGTCATCTCCCTGTCCACTTCAACTTGCTTCCCCCTCCAGGCCCCTACATGGGTGCTGCAGAACCAAAAATGCCTATGCTACAGTGACCAAAGATACTACAGAAGTTTCACGCTTTCTGGAGTTACATGGGTAACTTCACAATTAAGGACGGATCCATTAGTGGATTATGGTGGGCTGAAGTCCACAGTGAAAAAAAAAAATTATCACTTTCATACAAGGTTATAAATGCCAGCCCACTAAATCACTAATCATTAGTCCAATTTTCCAAAACCCTTAAGGCTTAAGCTACAATAATCATGAAAAGAAAGAGTTTTTCAAAATTTTCTATTCTTATTTTGATAGGAACAAAGAGGGGATTGCGCAAGAGTGGAGGGACAGCTGGGCTAGGATGGGTAAGTGCCCCCCATCAAAAAAATTTTTTTTATAAGGTATATGTATTATATATTTATATAATATATTATGTGTGTCCTTCTCATTTATATTAGACCCACATTATTTACCCAAAAAAATTAAAAAATTTAACTCATTTAAAACAAAAAAATTTGAGCCCAATATTTTCTACCTAAACTTATTAAAATCTACCCAAACCTATTACAAAAACTTTCAATCCAACATTGAAAAAATAAAATTTTTGGTCCAACGTTAAAAACAAAATTTTTGGATCACATAATATTTAAAAAAATATTTGTATTTTGTTAGTCGTACGAATGTTTCACTTAGCTCAGGATAAACAAAAATTGTCGCTTACCCTTATTCACAATCCAACCCAACAGCCACCTTGTCTACTGAACAACACTTCGGCCATCACATGAAAACCAAGCAACTAAAAAGTTCATCAAGTACAAGAAACTTAGCGTATTAACAAGTGTTTAGCCTTCTAACCAAGAGATTGCGGGCTCGAGTTCGAATATCTAAGTCTTCAAAAGAGGAATAAAACTACTCATTACTTACTTATATTAAACCCTATTATAGACTAAAACACGTACACAGCACAGCCTTTTTGTTACTCAAAAAAGTTCATGCTGTGATCGTTTGTTTTCAATCAATACCTGCCCTTGGCTTTCCTGAAACCTCAAGCCACAAAGTCTGCATGATCACATGTCCAATAGGACCCATTATAGTACGCCTCACTCCATNTAGAGATGGGTCAGTGTGTGGATTCTAAAGTGGAGGCTTAGAGATGTAGTTCTGATTACTAAATTTGGAGAAATTTTTGTGAAACAATGTTTTAGTTAGTTTAATTATTCTGCTGCTAGATACTATTTGGTTTTAAATTGTCAGTTGGAGAAGTTACAATATCTTATTAACTTTAGTATTTATTCTTTGTTAGATTGATGAATAGTTTATTATTTAATAATTATTATAGTTGCTCTCATGATTGGATGATTCTTAGATGGTAATGCCTTCTATGGTGGATTTGGGAGCGTTATAATTTCGTTCAACATCCGACTTGGCGATTTCACTTCTCCACAAATCGCCAAGTTGCGGTATCTTCTTGGTTTATTTTTGTTTGATTTCGAAGTCAATTTTTCTTAATCAATTGATTATTTCTCCGAAAAAAGGAATTGAAAATATGGATCAACATCATCAACTTGAAGATAACTTTTTAATAATCAAGTTTTTTCTTTTATTCGGCCATTTTTACTGGGAAATCGTAATTTCGATTTAGCCAAGGCGTTTTGTTAAATATTATGTGTTGTTCGTTGTTGGGATGCAGGGAAAAANGATCTAAAATCGAGGAAAATTAAAAAGAAAAGTATGGTAGAGTGAATGTCATTCACCCCCCATCAATGGGGAAAAACTTCTAATTGAGGTTTTATGACACTCAGATCGTTTGAACTTTCTTTGAAAATCAAACTATTCTCCCCAAGTACAAAAGATAACAACACACCTAACCTAAGACCCAACAACACATTGGGGCGGAGCCTGGAATTAAGTCCTATGTGGGCACTTTAATAGTAAGTTCTTGGCAACTTTTTTGAAAGGATAAAACAAGGTGATAGGTTTTTATTTTATATAGAGACCAATTGTGGGGGCAATTGAAAGCAATTTTACAAGAAAATGTATGCAAATCATTGACAATTGCAAAAAGAAAGCACTAACATGCCATTGGAGTAAATATATTTCTATCTGTCTGTATTTATGCTACTTTTAAATGTCAACAAAAGTGAAAAATATTTGTTAGATAAAAATAACCTTAACAAGCTAACTAATTTCTTTCCTACCTTTTTGTAATTGATAAAATTATTATATCATAATAATTGTCACAATTATTTTATCATTGGCTACTATTTAAGTTTTGGATAAATGACTATTGGGTTACTAAGAATTTAATATCATAATGAATTATTACAATATCAATTTTTTTCACATATTCACTTTTAAAACTGAAAATCGGCGACTTTTTGTTTTTTCTTCCACAAGTGTCTCTCTTTATCTATTCTCATTTTGTATCAATTCAATAACCAAACTCCCAAAGGAAGATGAAAGTAATCAAGGGAAAAAGAATCATCATTGGTTGTTTTAACTTTTTACCTTTCTCATCTTCGACCTAGTTGAGTGATTATTTTTTTATAGTAGTATATATATATTCTCTTTCTTTTTTTTTGGTATAGGTGTCAGGATCACCATATCTATAACTCACATCCTTAAAAAGGATTTTCCTTTACTCCAATATACTTAGATTGGAGTGTCTTGAAGCTGACTTGAGTGGATATACAGATGCGTGAATATATGTTTTTTGTAGTTTCCATGTGAAATCTTAAAGGATTTGTGTCATTTTTACCCGTGCAAGAGATGAGGACACTCTCATTGAGATTTTCTATTTTGATACATATCAAAACTTATATATGTTATTAGTAGCTTCATTTTATTACATTCTAAAGGTTATGTTTGATATTTTTGAACATTAGTTAAAAGTTAGATTGTAATTCTATATCTTGAATCATAAGCATATATTTGATAACATAGTAGTTATATAATTTCAGCAAAAATAAAAATATAAAAATAAAATTATAATTCAAAATGTCTCATATGCAACAACTAATTCCACATAAAAGTACAAACTGAATTGGTAAATCCTATGTTGTGGGCACAAAAAAAGCTCTATAATGAAATTTTTATATGTAACAACCAAACAACATATAATCTTTAACATACTAATTTCTAGAAATTAAACTTCAAAATCAACCCCACTTTCAAGCTGATTGCCCAAAACTTGTTTGCTCCGTGACATCTTGGATTAGCAGTTTCATGTTAACCTCCGAAGAACCCCCCTCTTCTGTTGCTCTCTTTGCCTTCCCTGCAAATTCTCTAGCTCTTTTTCTTATCTCTTCCCTTTCCTCTCCCTCATCCATCAACCTGTTCACAGCCACCTGAATGGCATCCTTCTTCACCAACAACCCGACATTTGCAGCCTCTCCGAGCATAACAGGAAACTCCACACCCACACTCACTCCGATTTTCAGTACTTGAAGAACTAACTTCTCATTATAAAAATGTTCCGCGTACATAGGCCATGTTACCATCGGCACACCAGCAGATACAGCTTCAAGAAATGAGCCCCATCCACAATGTGTTAAGAACCCCCCAACTGCAGGGTGTGAAAGTATCAGTACTTGTGGAGCCCAACCGCGAATTATAAGGCCTCTCCCTTTGATCCTTTCCAAAAATCCTCCTTCTGTAAACCATTTGTCCAATTCATCTGACAAATAGCCTATGACCCAAATGAAGGGTCGGTTTGAGGTTTCGAGACCAAATCCGAGCTCTATTAATTGTGCTGTTGGAAGATAATATAGGCTTCCAAAGCAAGCATAGACTACAGAACTTGGCTCCTGAGAGTCTAGCCATTTCAAGCACTGGTGATCATCAATTGCAGCCTTCTTACCTCTCTCAGCATTGTCAAGATCCTCTTTGTTGCATTGTGAAACAGGTCCAATACACCAAACTTTGTTACCTAATGCCTTCTGGTATTCTTTCACATACTCAGACTCCATCTCCTCAAAACTATTGACCACTATACCATATGCTGCTTTCTCGGCTTTCGCGATTTCGTCGCTGAGCTCTTTCAAGCCTGCTGTGATTGGATTAGCAGTAATTGGTAGCTGGACCTTGGTTAACTCGATTCGATCCGGGATTCCCGGCACCACAAAGTACTCAGAATCAGAGGCTATGTTATCTAAAATCTTGGACTTCAGGATTTGGTATGTGCAGAAGAGGGGTAAGCAACCAGTTCCACAGAAAACAAGCCTTGGAATATGAAACTTCTCAGCAACATACATGGTCCACGGCAGACATATATCAGAAAGTATGCAATTTGGCTTGGGTTTAAGTTCATCAAACAGTTGTTCCACAGGTCTTTGAAGCATGCCAATGGCTGCAAAAAAATTTATACCAGCTTCTACTGAAGGAAGCTTGTCCAAATTCTCGCACCCTTCTGGCAAACCTGCTTCGACGCAGGGAAAATATAGCTCGATTAGTCGGATATCGAGTCCAGCTTCTATGGCCGGAGCTATGCTTGGTTTGATGCGAATGGCATTGAGAGGCGTGGTGATTATGGTGACGATAACGCCGTGCTGTGCCAACAGTCTGGCAGTGTCTATTAAGGGGATCATATGGCCTGGGGCCATTAGAGGAAGCAAGACAAAGTGAGGCTGATGGGGGTGAGAGACCATGGCTCCTAGATAGTAATTGGGAAGATGATTTGTGGGGTGGTGGGTTGTGGTGTCCTTGCCTTTCTTTGCTGGTATTCATTTATATATGCAGATTCAAGTCCGAGATCTAAGCTATGGTATGCACTTGGAGATTATTTTAAGGCCCGACTTTCACTAGTCAAAATCGGCTTGTTCTAGTGCAGGGTACCCTTGAAAAAATTATGTATTCAAAGTCTTGGATATACCTTAAAATTCGGCATTCAACTATGACCATTTTCTCACTTTACACCCAATTATTATTTTTCTTATATTGTATTTTCAATTGTAGTTACTCGTTTTGCACTGTGCCCACAATTAGAGTTTCATTAGAATTCTTACTTGCCTTCTGGAATGATGTGATTTTCTTTTATTTTGTCCCGATAAGTGGGAATTTTTCATCCAAAGGATGATGAACTTTGCATTTAGGATGGTAATAAACCAATTCAGTTAATTGAAGAAATAATATAAGAATTTAAATAGTTTATGGGATAAAGTAAGATCGGGACCATAATTGAGGGGGTAAAAGTAATATTTTCCCTTATATTATTGCCACTATACATCTCCAAATTAGCAGGCAATTTACATTAATACCCTTCAAGAAAAGTTTTCACCCATGGATTTTTTTTTTTTTTGAGAGTTTTCTAATATATTAGTTTAATAGGGTGGACCGTGCAAAACACGTTTTTCTACTAAGTTAAAATGCATACTATAATTAAAAGGTAACCTTTTAGTGTAAATGAGGTTTGATCAAATAATAATTAGACCCCTCTTATTTTAAAAATAACACTGCACTCCGTTTTGATTTGAGTATTTGTAACAAACTAACCCAACCGATCATGTGTTGTCAAAAAAACACCAAAATTTTGCTAATCTTTGACGTCAAAAATTTGGTGATATAAACAACCTATTTTTTAAAATACCAATATTGTTCTTGTATAGGTTATACTCAAACTAAATTTGTTGTCAAATAATCCATTATCCATGTCCCTGTTATAGACAACCTAATATTAGTTGCCAAACAAATATGTAATTTATACTCCATCCTCGAATATCTAATCTCTCACTCTCTGGTTCGCTCCATCTCTCTCTCTCTCTCTCTCTCTCAAGACTCTATTGATACCCTCTCCTTACCAAAGATCCCACCATCATAACCGCCCCACCCCAGGCTCCGACTAAACCACAGAGGTGGCGGTTCTATTCGGGTGGGTAAAGGCGCCTAAGAGGTGGTTATGTTTGGGTGGTTCTTGATGGTGGGGGGTTTTAGGAGCGTATAGGTGGGTTTTGATGGGTGGTACTTCGGGTTTAAGGCTGACAATGCAGTGGAGGTGGTAATAATTGGGTTTGAGGTTGGCAGAGCAGTGGTGGTGGTATGGTGGCAGTGTCGCAGTGTAGTGGTGCTTGTTGGGAAAAATAGCATGATTATATAAATATTAATTAACGGTCATTTAAAAAATCATAAAACAACAAGAATACAAATCAAATATAAATTAGAAATAGCTAGCTATGATATTTGGAAGGCGTGTGATCACTGTCTTAAAACAGATATGTCTCCTCACGTGAAGATATTAATGGATATATGCAGCTCCAAGATCCAACCCAAATTTGCTCACAGCAACACCTCCTCAAGGGTCATGTCCACTGGAGGACTTTGATAAACCTGATTCGAATCAAAATTATCCAAAAATATAATCGAAAGATACATCTACGATATATATGAAAAAAGTATATATACTACAAAAAACATACTCTCATTACATCAAATAACCTCCTTTTATATAAGCTTGAAATGGCTGGCTATTAGAGGCTTCTAATAACTCCCACCACATAAAGACATTTAAATGTCTAATTAAAACAAAGTATAATTACTCATTTAAATTATATAAAAATCCAATTAAATCATAAATTAAAAGTGATCCATTAAAACATATAAAAGAAATTAAATGAGAAATTTAAAGCTTTTATTTTTCAATAATCTCCCACAAGTTTTAAAATTATGAATATATATATGTGTGTGTGTGTGTGTGTACATAAAATGAACATAAAAAAATTAGGACAACTATAATATTGTGTAATAGGTGTAGGTGTCTTCCGCACTTGAATCTCATTTAGTGTTGTTGACTGCCCCTCTAAAGAATCATAGAGACCAAATACTTGAACTAGATCCATTGAGCCAGAGTTCAACTGTCACACACACAGTACCGATATTGGTCAGGATTCGTGAATTAGTGTGTTTAATGGTCATGCACTTGATCTTGATTCTCATGTGAGTTTCTAGAGAATAGCCCAATTCTTATAGTCGCGGTTTCACGACCGCTCTCGTTTAGGGGAGCCCTCCAAGTGTACATGTGCACAATACCCTATAAGAGTGTTCCTGTCTTGGTTTCATTCAGGATAAAAATTTTCATTACCGTCACACTACATATGCACCTCTGCCACAGGGATGAGTATGCAAATATTTTCTCTTAGGATATTTTCTCAACAACAGTACTAATGAGTCAGACAATATGAAATGTTTCTATCCATTGAACTTCCTTCATGGGGTCCTCAATCACTGAAGTTGGGTTACCTCCCTATGTGACTCTCTTATGGGCACAAGTACATCTCTCTTAACAGTTCTTGAGACAGCTTTTCTCAAAAGCAAGACTTTCCTTGAAAAGCTCACTGATCAAATTAATCAGCCTTAAAAAAATTATGTCTCATAGCTTTCCTCGAAAGCTTATTAATTCATTTGTTAGCTTTGTTTAGCTTAGATTTTATAAATATCAAAATAGTTACTCTTCATATGTTTGTGTCTCACTGGGTGTGCACACTGTGATATCTTCTCATTGATATTGATTTGAACCTGTCTTTCAAATAATATTAACAAACAACACATTAAAATGCATTTGTTTGAAAAGCACTTAGGTATGAAATAATTTATATAAATATCTCTCCAAATGAAAGATTACAACAACATTAAGAAAGTTTTGTAGGTCCTTCATATATATTTTATTATCTTAAATTTTATCCAAGAATTCTCATGACAAATTGACCCATGCTTCATAAAAGTAACCTATGCATCAACCCCCACATTGCAAGAATTTCTTGCCCAATATATTGAATAAATTGAATTCAAGGGAAAAGGTGAGCTCGATGCTTGCATATACATAGAACACAAATATACCTCAATTTGGTAAATATAGAACGCATGCTTAATTTTGTTCAAGGTCGCCTCTTGTTCATTTGTTGGACTATTGGTTTATTCAATGCTACCTTGACCAT
This sequence comes from Ilex paraguariensis, assembly GCA_963454935.2. Classification (NCBI taxonomy): domain Eukaryota; kingdom Viridiplantae; phylum Streptophyta; class Magnoliopsida; order Aquifoliales; family Aquifoliaceae; genus Ilex; species Ilex paraguariensis. The sequence goes on along the minus strand of CAUOFW020005691.1, from coordinate 280,524 downwards.
ACTAAAATTGGCACACCCATTCTATCCCAACATCTCAAAGGATAATTTAAATACACTTCAACTTACCTCAAAACTTTTCTTTTTCAATAAAAGTGTTCATTCTAAACAACCTATCAATATTATTTAAATGGAAAGTTTTCATTTTTCTTTTATTGGACCAAACCATATATCCCGATATAAACACACATATTCCATGATTTCCATTTGAATCATTTGCCCTTGAATTCTTGATGGTTTGCAGGTATTAAAAGAAAACCAATATTCATATTTATCACGAACGACGCAAGAACTCAAGATGCCATTGTACAATTGGTGGCAAATAACACCACCTACATGCTAGATCATATACACGAGCATACACTACTAATTATATAGTCGGGCATTTACATGAGTTTGGTGTCAATATGTTCAAAGTTTTGAATCTAAATGCTACTGGCGAAGATTGATTTTATATTTTTCAAATAATCACAAACTACATAAGGTCCCACTAACTAATGTGATTTTAGACTAATTAGATATCACATGTATATGTTCATGTAATGAAGTGTAAACATGTTAATCACAAAGATAATATCTCCAATAATAATAGACGTGTCTAACATATGGATACACATTGATAGATCTAACATTCCCTAAATAACTATTAGGTCCCCACTAATTTTGAAACTTTAGTTAATATCTACTTGCCTCATGCGATAATAAATATACTAACGTTCGAATGAAGAATTGCATGCCCCTTATACACCTCTTTAGTTACACACAACAACCATGACTCAAATATTCGCGTGGTGGTAGATTGAGTTCCTGGGACACATTTGTTAAAGGTACAATTATTTACTCCTTATTGCCCTCTCAATTTTCTTTTGTGGTTGATTTCTTTAACTCTCCATATGGATAGGACTAACAATATGTCACATTGAAATAGGACTGAAGTAGAGGATGATAAAGGACAACATTAAAGGACTGAATTAAACATTCTATTCCTTGTTGCCTCAATATATAGGACAACATTAAATCACTTGCAATCAACACTACAGATAAATCATTTNGGGTGTGCACACTGTGATATCTTCTCATTGATATTGATTTGAACCTGTCTTTCAAATAATACTAACAAACAACACATTAAAATGCATTTGTTTGAAAAGCACTTAGGTATGAAATAATTTATATAAATATCTCTCCAAATGAAAGATTACAACAACATTAAGAAAGTTTTGTAGGTCCTTCATATATATTTTATTATCTTAAATTTTATCCAAGAATTCTCATGACAAATTGACCCATGCTTCATAAAAGTAACCTATGCATCAACCCCCACATTGCAAGAATTTCTTGCCCAATATATTGAATAAATTGAATTCAAGGGAAAAGGTGAGCTCGATGCTTGCATATACATAGAACACAAATATACCTCAATTTGGTAAATATAGAACGCATGCTTAATTTTGTTCAAGGTCGCCTCTTGTTCATTTGTTGGACTATTGGTTTATTCAATGCTACCTTGACCATACTAAAATTGGCACACCCATTCTATCCCAACATCTCAAAGGATAATTTAAATACACTTCAACTTACCTCAAAACTTTTCTTTTTCAATAAAAGTGTTCATTCTAAACAACCTATCAATATTATTTAAATGGAAAGTTTTCATTTTTCTTTTATTGGACCAAACCATATATCCCGATATAAACACACATATTCCATGATTTCCATTTGAATCATTTGCCCTTGAATTCTTGATGGTTTGCAGGTATTAAAAGAAAACCAATATTCATATTTATCACGAACGATGCAAGAACTCAAGATGCCATTGTACAATTGGTGGCAAATAACACCACCTACATGCTAGATCATATACACGAGCATACACTACTAATTATATAGTCGGGCATTTACATGAGTTTGGTGTCAATATGTTCAAAGTTTTGAATCTAAATGCTACTGGCGAAGATTGATTTTATATTTTTCAAATAATCACAAACTACATAAGGTCCCACTAACTAATGTGATTTTAGACTAATTAGATATCACATGTATATGTTCATGTAATGAAGTGTAAACATGTTAATCACAAAGATAATATCTCCAATAATAATAGACGTGTCTAACATATGGATACACATTGATAGATCTAACATTCCCTAAATAACTATTAGGTCCCCACTAATTTTGAAACTTTAGTTAATATCTACTTGCCTCATGCGATAATAAATATACTAACGTTCGAATGAAGAATTGCATGCCCCTTATACACCTCTTTAGTTACACACAACAACCATGACTCAAATATTCGCGTGGTGGTAGATTGAGTTCCTGGGACACATTTGTTAAAGGTACAATTATTTACTCCTTATTGCCCTCTCAATTTTCTTTTGTGGTTGATTTCTTTAACTCTCCATATGGATAGGACTAACAATATGTCACATTGAAATAGGACTGAAGTAGAGGATGATAAAGGACAACATTAAAGGACTGAATTAAACATTCTATTCCTTGTTGCCTCAATATATAGGACAACATTAAATCACTTGCAATCAACACTACAGATAAATCATTTGCATAATCTTATATATTCTCAAAACATATTAAATTATTCATATTACCTTTTCNAATCATTTCCATAATCTTATATATTTTCAAAACATATTAAATTATTCATATTACCTTTTCTTCTCATTTTTTTTCCCTTAAATTTTATTGTTAACGTAATCTTTTCCTTTGAATTTTTTTTCATAGGAAATTATGTTGTTTTGTCAAAATTTAAAGTAGAACTCTTCCTAGTTGTAACTCTTTCAGAGTAGCATAAAATTAAACTTCTTTTAACCTAATGGAACTATCTTAGATTTCTAAAATAAATCTCAGTTTCTTCCTTAACTAGTTCCAAAAGGAAAACTCATGGTTAGGCTTCAAATTTCACGGTACTTCCAGAACTTGTCCTTGTTAGTTATTTGGGTGCACACTACCAGTAGAGATAATGAGAGCATAAAGTGTAGTTTAGATTTGTAAGCTATGAAATATTTTCAATAATATGTTAATTGCACCTTCTCGTTTTATAACAAGAACAAGTATAGGTATTGATTAGAACAATAATAAATTAGAAAGAGCTAGCCTGTGATATCTGGAAGGCATGTGATCATTGTCTTAAAACAACTATGTCTCACCATGTGAAGGTACTAANGTCTGTGATATCTGGAAGACATTTGATCACTGTCTTAAAACAACTACGCCTCACCATGTGAAGGTACTAACAGACATATGCAGCTCCAAGATCTAACCCAAATATGCTCACAGTAACACCTCTTCAAGGGTCACGTCCACTGAAAGGCTGGGGTGAACCTGACTCGAATCGAAGTTGCCCAAAAATATAATTAGAAGATACATCTACAATATATATAGAAAAAATATATATACTACAAAAAACATACTCCCATTAGATCAAATGACCTCTTTTTATATATGCTTGAGAATGCTAGCCATTTGAGACTTTTAAAGTCTATCTAGTAACTCTCATCACATAAAGGCATTCAAATGTCCAATTATACAAAGTATAATTACTCATTTAAATCATATAAAAATCCAATTAAATCATAAATTAAAAGTGATCCATTAAAACATATAAAATAAATTAAACGAGAAATTTTAAAGCTTTTATTTTTCTACAGTGCTTGGATATTGCATTTGTGGAGCTTGTGTACTGCCTTCCGGGGTGTAAGGTGGAGGCAGTGCGGAGGTGGCTTGGGTTTGTGGTCTTGGGTAGTGGATTGAGCACAATGGTGATGGTGGATTTGGGTGGTTTTTTGGGTTCTTGGTTTTGGTTTGTGGTGCCAGTGGGCGCTATGGTGAATAGGGGTCGTTGAAGGTGGGGTTTGTGATATTTAGGGTTGGCGGTTGATAAAATTAAATTAATTAATTTGAATTTGGAGAATTAATTTAGGTTTATTTTGAGTTTGTGATATATTTGATTTACTTAACGAAGTTAATTAGATTTGGTATGTATTTAAGCACAATATTAATTAGATTGATCTTTGAAAATAAATATTATTCAATAAATAATTTGATTAGATTGGCTAAGTTTTGGGACTTTATTAATGGAATAAATACCATCTTGTTTTCATTGGGGATCAATTCAATTAATTAAGAATTTTTTTTCCTTCACTTTTGTTATATTGATATGACATGGTAATTTGTGATCGGATGTTGTAAAATTGACTAAAGGTTAATGAAGTAGAAAATCTTTTGGATTAATGGTATTATAGTCATTTTATTGTTGCTGTTAGAAAAGTAGAACGATGGTCACTTACATACGAGATTAGTGTTATATTTTAAATATGAGGGGATCTAGTTGTTATTTGATCAAATTTTATAGAANGGAATCAATGGCTTCATTAACTCTGTCCTCTAACACAAATAAAAGGAATAAGGGGGTTGGTATTATCAACAATGCTACATTTATTAAAATTTTTATCAATTTTTATACCAAATCAATGTAAATTACTGAATTAATAGGTTCCATAAATTTTCACAAACCAACCCGTGACTATTAATATGACACGTCATTTGGGATTTCAAATTTAGTAAAAAATTGATGGATATAACATTTCTCCGCTACTATTATTGGGGGAAAAATAGTCATTAAAATATTAATAAAAAATGAGGACACTAATTATATGAATGAATTTCACTATAGATCTAAGCATTCACGTTGATTTGATAATCTTTTTGGTCTTTCGGAAGCTGATACACCAAATTAAGCTTATTAGTGGATAAGTCCATAGTGAAAAATATTTTGTAAAAAAGTCCTCTAGTGATTTAGAAAGACTTGAAGACCTTTTTAATATACTAGCAATGCACACGACGTGAAAAAAATTTAGTTCATTAATTTGTTATTAAATTTATTTGAAATACAAAGTTGATGAGTAATAAAATTAAATTATTGTTTGTAAAGGTAAGTGAATAATTAAAATACCAAGAAAAAATGCACTTAATCTTTTAACCTCAAAATTTGGTAAATTTCAGCCAATAAATGATAAAAATACTCAAAAACATGGTACATAGTACATTAACGTTTTTTTTTTGGTGTGGTACCTAACTTTAACTATTTTTTTAAATTTCTTTTCTCATAGTTAGAATAACGAATTTTTGGAGCATACAATTTTTATTTGTAATGCTATAATAAAATATGAGCAATGAAAAATTAAGTTTAATAAATTCGATTACAGAGTATTAATGTTTGAATCGATTCCAATCGCTCTTTTACAAAATTTAACAAATAGGTTTAAAGTTGTTTGACTGTAAGTTAATAAACGTCCTCAAAAGACTCATTATTTATATTTTATCACAAAATTGATAAACTCTACCAAAAATAAAATGAACCCAAAAAATGATAAGTGAAATCAAAAATTACATCAACTTCTCAGTCTTCTCAACTCAGCCAAGTACACCCGTAATTTGAATATGCTCTAATTTGGAGCTTTTTTGCTTGTTCTCTTAATAATCCCTTCTCTCTTCTGAAAAATCTATGTCTTCACTTTTAAAACATAGGGGTCTATGTTTTCTTGAAACAGTCGACTCTCTTTACATGCATTCTAAAGGATTCTCAAAATGGAGTTGGATTGTGAGTGCCATTAATAATTGGTTGAAATTTTATACTTCTTTAGATGCTTCTTTGGGTTTAGATTGTAGAGGTCTAGACAGAAGTTTTAATCTTATATGCAAACCCTTGATACATTAGAGTTTTGATTGGATAAGTTTCAAAATGTTGCTGGTTAGAAAATTTTCTATTCTTGTTTATTCATTGATCATGAATAGATTTTTATTAAATGAATTTGTTTATGTGAACTCTGTAAATTGTTGTTTTAGTCACTTCTAATTCGTAAGTGCTTTTAGAGTGTTAGTATGTTTTTTTTGTAATAATTTTTTTTTTTGGTTTCTGTTAATTAATTTTTTATGTGGTGCTTGCCATGTTATGTTAGGTATCTTTATGTTAACCACATTTGTGATCCTTGAAGCCTTGTCTATGATTTCTTGTGTAGAATTTTCTCGTTCATGATTCACGTTTCTATTTATTGTTCTCCTAGACTTGTTAATATAATCTTCAGAAGATTTCTGTGTGAATGATTGAAGAGGAAAAAAAGAAGCAAATCATGTCTTAAGTAGTTTCTGCATAGTTTCTATGTGACACCTTCTTTATTAACTGGTCATGCTTTTGACTTTCAGGCTGTTTTTTCTCCATTTCAGATTTTATTTGGATTTAATTTATTTATTATTGGATTGATTGTTGGCCTCAATAAATGTTGGAATTTACCATCAATTCAAAAATTAAGAATAATTAGGTCAATATTATAGGAGATTTGAACAAGCTTTCAAAATATTAGCTATATGAGNTACCAAATACTTGACATGCCTTACTAATATCTTAAAAAGCTGCTTGACATTAAATAAAGAAAAATTAAGTGCCACAAAACATAGGAATTAATAAACTAAAACAGAGGAATTGATAAATTAACCTTAATTATGCCAAAAACTCCAACTTCGATTTCATTGAGTTTGTCACAAAAGAGCATGAGACCATAAGACTTCAAATAAATGATTATGGCAGGGCAACTTATAACTCTAACGTGAATGGAAGAAAAAACTTGTTCCATAACTTTGTTGGAAAGTTTGATCCCATGTGGTATTAGAATCCTATCTATTTATATATATATGAAGGAATTTAAAATATTTTAGAAATCTAATAAATAGGAAAGACAAAAAAAAATATATGTATATGTATCACCTAAAAATTACCAATATGTGGTATTAGAATTCTAGTAGAGTTTGTATAATTGAATGGAAAAGAAAGAATGTATTGTCATAGAGATAAAGTTTGTCTATCAAGTCATAGAGATAAAGTTTATCTAGCTAATATTTTGATAAAGTTTATCTACCAACACATAGAGATAAAGTTTATCTAACTAATATTTTGGAAGTCAAGTAGGAATGAAAGACAGGAAAATATATGGGTATAATTGACTTTATGGTAATAATTAAGGGTGAAATAGGAAATCAAAAAATTTTCAAACATGCTGACATTTATAAGTAGTATAGATATAGATATAGCAGTTGCCTAAAATAGTTTTGGAAAAACAAAACTCATAATAAATCCTCTTCATATCCATTGGTCTCTCTCTTTCCCATTGCCTTATTTCTTTTTTTTAGGGATATATTTTAAAGTTTTTGAAAAGCTTTTGAAATTTGACAACTAAAATTAAAGAATTTTAGTTATCTTATCTTAGAAAATACTAAAAATTAAGGAAATTTGATTTTGCATTAGATTTAATTTGGTCACGTATATATATATATGTGTGTGTGTGTGTGTGTGTGTTAATATATATACAGGAGTTCTAATAAGAGAAAAATCTAAACTTTAAGAATTTTACAAAAAAATAATACTATGAAATCGCATTATGAAGCCACACTGTCTATGAATTGAAGCATCACTATAGTATCACACTATTTATCCACTCTATATGATAAGAACAACCGCAATGCTGAGTGTGGGTGAATCACACTGGTTTTTTTTTTTTTAGGTGAATTACTTTTTTTTTTTTAAATGTTGAGTGTCAATGTACAAAATCTAGAAATTAGGGATTTATTGTAAAACCTAAAAAAAATAAAACTTAATTAAAAAGGGTAAAACGGTAACTAGTTGTTAAAGTACGGGTTGAAAACTTAAATTTTTATAGAATTTGGATGACGAAACGAACCTCACAGTTGGAATCGTCTCGCAAAATCTAGTTACCCCAGTCAAATTTCATTAAATTCCGAGGCAGTCAGTTTTTTTTTCATTTTACGATACAATCGGGTATCACGCGACTAAAATCATTTTATTCGCGAGGCCTGGGAAATAATTAAAAATTAGTGAGATAAAAATAGACTAAACTTAACGTGAGACAAGATTTAATTGATTCATAATAAAATTAGATCAATTAAAATAGGATGTATGGCACAGTGAGGGCCAAGCATTTAAGGAAGTATAAAANGGGACGAGATTTAATTGATTCATAATAAAATTAGATCAATTAAAACAGGATGTATGGCACAGTGAGGGCCAAGCATTTAAGGAAGTATAAAAAGGAGGATTTTGGGGTCTTTCACCATTTTTCCTCCAAGTTCCGGCCGATAGAGGGAGAGAGAAAGGAGATTCTCCAAGTCTTCTTTTTTCATTTCTTCCTTGATCTATGAAGATTCGTCCGCTGTATCGACATAGCGTAAGAGCAAAAGTTGCTCTATTCGACAAGGGCTACGCATTAGTACCAACCAAGTTCATTTTTGACACATTGCAAAATTTGGAGTTTTAACTCAGGATTGAACGAGACATTGTTTAGCTTTTTCTAGGGTCTCTCTACAACATGCTCGCACTACAAGAGGTAAGATTTTCTCCTATTAGGGTTTACTTTCAACTTAAGGTTGTGATATGAAGTGGGTAGGGCTATAGAGATAAAATCTCATGAGTTAGCTCACACCTCCGTATCTAGAGTATGGAAAATGAATATGAGAACATGTTAAAAATCATTTTTTGCCTGATTTGGGTTTGGTTTCAAAAATGTGAACCTACCGGTAGAAGAAGCACGACCTACTGGTAGTAAGATATTTGGGTTTGAGAGGATGAATTATTTGGGTATGCTATATATTTATATTTATGCCCACTAAGTGTTTGATCAAATGCTTAGGGTTCAAGTGCATTGTTTGGATTGCAATCATATGTGACATGCTTGAGAATATTTTGTAAAAAATAGACATTTTTATTATATGCTCTATGATATGATGAGCATAATGATATGAATTGAAAATTGTATATTATATTTGCATATACACGGGCATCATCGCATTCGTGGATATTTGACATGAGTATGGATGTGTGTGTATATTTTTAATCAAACACTATTCTTGGTGGGTCAATACGTGGGCTCGAGAAAGTTGGAACTAGGTCTAGCTGAGTTGCACGGGTTTACATTAAAACGAGTGATGGAGTTAGTAAGAAGTGCTAGATTCTCCCACAGATGCAAGACCGGATAATTTCGGATACACACTTCTGCTGGTATTGAGTCCATAAAATATGTTAGTGTACGCAGAACTGTCGGTGAAAGTCTATAAATTTCATGTCAGTTGAGTGACCGTTAGTGTAAGTCCATAAATATCTACCCCAAAAAGAAACAGATTTTTATAATATAGTTATTAGATGTCTAACATCAATAGCGGGAGCTTGGAATGCTCGGATGCATACGCATGGTATAGCATGTGATATGGGAGCATGTGGGGTTCGGTGTTGCATTGCATAGGTGAGTTCTCATCTCACAACATGGCATGAAATGGTAGCATTTGTGACATTTTATATACATTTGGTACCCTATTAAGGGTTTCTCACCCTTTATGAGAATATATTTCGGGTGTTGTACAAGTTTCCACTAACGACCCTCACTCGGGCCCGTATTGATGATAGAGTTAAGCTGGGGCTTTTGAGCTATATTTTTGTAGTCCCTTGTGTATATTTTACATTTGACCTTGTATATTTTAAGTGCAAAACTAATATTTTATTAAAGACATGTAATGAGACTATAATATCCCAAATTTAAAATATATATATAATATTCGTTTTTAGGTCAATTTGTGATATGCTTTTTAAAAAGGGATGCTAGTGTAATTAAGGAATGAGAAATTGTAGGGTGATTGAAGGATTTCTTTTACTTTGTATAAATATACCTGTAGGCTATCAAAAGAGGGCAAAAATAAAAAATAAAAAATAAAAAAAGGAAGAAACAAAGAAAGAAATAGGCGGCAGGAGAGAGAGAGAGAGAGAGAGAGAGAGAGAGAGAGAGAGAGAGAGAGAGGGAACGAAGAAAGAAGAACGAAAAAAGAAGAAGAAGAGATTAGACCCATTGAAGGTATGAATTCATTAATTATTTGATGAGTTTTGTAATTTATTCAATTACATAGTATTAGGTTTATCATAAATAATGATAATGAATACATATACATATACATATATATATGTGTGTGTGTGTGTTCATGGTAAAGAATATTGATGAATATATAAATGAATTTTATTAAAAGTTGTTAAGTTAGGTGTTTTTAGACCTAATTTCGATTGGTTAGTCTTGAAGTTTTAAGGAATTTAATCAATGTGTAAAAAGAAAAAATAAGGGGGAAAGGAAATTACTAGTTCCAGGTTCTACCGTAGGTATAAGAGGACCAAATTTAAAAATTATATAAAGCTCCCCTTTAGTTTCAAAGAGCTTTACTTTGACCCATATATTCTTCTAAACTTAATTTTAACCACTGTTTTACTTGGTAAGTTCAAAGAATAGAATTTTAGAAAGTTTATGGTAGCCTCAAAAATAGAAAATTCGTTTTAAAGAAAATTACACTTTGACCCCAAAAGTTTCAAAAATTATAATTTAACCCCAAACTTTAAAAATTTTTTATAAATTGTCCAGATTACTTGCATGCCCTATTAGCTTATATTAAAAATATTATTTCTATGTAAAGGATATATAAAATATATATCAATAGGCAGGAAGTATAAAAATTAAATATAAAATCGTGAAATGACAAAGTTAGGAATAAGGATTGATCGTTATATGTTATTTTGGATTAAGTGGTGATTGTATTGAGGTTGAGAAAGAGGGCTTTGAATTGAATTTTGGGAATCAAAATGAGTAGTTTATTATTTCTTGTGAGAGAATTTTCCATATTAAATATGTGGGTGCGTGTATGTGAATTTTTCAAATATATAATATATATATGTTGATNCAACAGTTTTTGTGTGTGTTGGAATCATGTGTTTATAAGACGGGGACTGGGTTATCAGGTCTAAGTGGTAACGAGATTGTACACTGGCGTGATCGGTATAAGGATGTGGTCATAGGGGCCAGTCATCAGGCTAGTGGTAACAAGAGACGGGGTCAATTACCAGACTAGTGGTAATAAACATGATTTGACAAATTTATTTAGAACTGAATGTGTGTGTGAGTGTTTTGAGTTATAAATATCTTTTCATTTATAAAGTTACTTGTGAAAATGAGTGGGTGTTTGAGTTATAAAATGTCTTTTCATTTATAAAGTTATTTGTAATCATGAGATCATTTTGTTTACATGATTATGTGGAAATGATATGGGTATAATTTGTTGTACTTATGTATGTAACAAAGTGTATTTTTATATATAAAATGTGGGATTTATTTTTACACCTCATTAGAGGTGGTTGTTATTCACGGGCCTTTGTGCTCATTCAAATATTTAACATTTTTCAGGAGAGGATTAGAGTAAGGAGTAAGTCTGCGGATATACAAGGAATTAGAGGATTTGAAGATTTATTTTATCGTAGGTCTTCAGGAATAAATGTCTTTTATAATTTAGAGACAAATGTTTAATTATTTTGGGAACAATATTGTTTATGTTTAGAGTAATGAACCTACAGTTTAATTATTGTTTTACATGAATTTAGGAATAATGTTGGTGATATTTAGTTTATTCCTCTAGTATTCATTAGGACGGTGGAGGATCTTTTTATCATTTATTTTCCATTGTATTTTGTATTTATTATGCATAGAGTTAATTAGTTAAGGCCCTGATGGCCGGTCCGTTGCCCACCCTATGTGATCCGGTGTGGGGGTGTGACAGAGACTCTTATAATTTGTTGTACTTTTGTGAATGAATGAATGTCATGGATAATTGGTATTCAATACTATATTGATGGTTGGAATCCAGTGTGGTTACTAGTTTGGATTGCACACGTTGCGTGTGCTAGGTAGAGTTTTTCGTACAAATGAGACTCTGTTCGAATTTTGTTAAAAGTTATGACCTCCAGTGAATGGGGTATCACAACGTGTTATCGGGTTAAACAATATCACATGTTATTCCGCGGGTTAATTGGTTATCAATGGGTTAACCAAGACTCTCGGGAGGCGTCACATTTACAATATTAAACTCTGTATTGCAACATTGTATTGTTACATTTTTAAGTTATTTAGGTATCGACTTTAAAACCACTTGTATTGCAACACTATATTGCCACTCTGTTCTTGCCGGATTGGCGATGAAGGAGACTTGGTAAGAGCCGAAAAGGGGGACACGGGTGTAGACCCTTTGGGAGGTTTACCTACTGGAGTGTGACTAACCGGTGCCGAAGCTCTGGTGCCGAAGCTTTGGGAGGTTTACCTACTGGAGTGGTCTTTCGGCAAAGGGTTTGCGTAGAATTGCACTTCCTTTTAACTTTTACCAGCCCATAACCCGGGAATCGGTTTTTACCCTACCCCATGGACTATAACACATCACCTGCGCGTGTGTATGAACCCTAAATTAACTCAAACGAATTTAAATCTCAAACAGGAGTAAATATTGAATGTAACGGTGATATCATGTCACCATTAATGATATGGTATCACCAATCAATGATAAAACCCTAAATGGAAAAGGTGAACCCCACTTAGACTTATATGGCAGAAGAGTGAAGAGTTATTTGCTTACATGGCAGGTTAGTTATTGATTTTTGTGGGTCCATCTGTTTATTTGTTCTATTATTATTGGTTGGTGATACTACATCATCTTGCCACGTGGTATCACTGTTGTAATGAATATTTTCTCTTCAAAGAGGACCTTTACACCCAACCTTCCCACATTCAAATTCAACGCCACTGCATTTTTCCGGTTCACGCCACCTCTAACAGTTGATTATTTAATGGCAATTCTGCCAGAGTACGAAAGACGATCACCGTCCATCGGAAAAACAGGTGAAAAAGATTCACAAACAGATGGATTCTTGTGCCATACCGGATTCTCAGTTTTTGGCACCAGCAATTACGATCCGTTAAAGTGATCTGGTGAGCCAGAATTAAGTGATTGCACACTGTCATATATTTATTTTACTTGGCGCTCTAGTTAATTCAGCGATGCAAGTGATGGATTCACAGTCACGAAGCCCTTTTTCATTCTTGTGATTTTTGTTGTATTAACTATAAAAGATTATGTCTCCGATGAATTAGGACCAAAACTTATGCTGGCTTAGATGTAATTTTCGTATCTAATATAAAGCAAGTGAAGCACAAGCAGGATTCTGATAAAAGAAAAAGCACAAGCAGGATAAATGTTGATAAAAGAATAACCTTCATATGATATGATATATTTACCATATGATGGGAAGACCTCGGAGTAGGTCGGATAAGAAGAGGTTGTAGTCTAATTAATGAACTGATCATTCAAAATGGAGTAAATTATGGATTTGGCATTCAAACTATGGCTCTTGTGTCAATTCACTCTTGAACTTTTTTTTTTAGTCAATTAAACCCCTAAATCATCTAATTGGTTCAATCAAGCCCTTTCTATTAGGGTTTTTAACGGAATGGTGTAGAGTGTGCTGGTAACGTGCATTNACGTGGTATCACTGTTGTAATGAATATTTTCTCTTCAAAGAGGACCTTTACACCCAACCTTCCCACATTCAAATTCAACGCCACTGCATTTTTCCGGTTCACGCCACCTCTAACAGTTGATTATTTAATGGCAATTCTGCCAGAGTACGAAAGACGATCACCGTCCATCGGAAAAACAGGTGAAAAAGATTCACAAACAGATGGATTCTTGTGCCATACCGGATTCTCAGTTTTTGGCACCAGCAATTACGATCCGTTAAAGTGATCTGGTGAGCCAGAATTAAGTGATTGCACACTGTCATATATTTATTTTACTTGGCGCTCTAGTTAATTCAGCGATGCAAGTGATGGATTCACAGTCACGAAGCCCTTTTTCATTCTTGTGATTTTTGTTGTATTAACTATAAAAGATTATGTCTCCGATGAATTAGGACCAAAACTTATGCTGGCTTAGATGTAATTTTCGTATCTAATATAAAGCAAGTGAAGCACAAGCAGGATTCTGATAAAAGAAAAAGCACAAGCAGGATAAATGTTGATAAAAGAATAACCTTCATATGATATGATATATTTACCATATGATGGGAAGACCTCGGAGTAGGTCGGATAAGAAGAGGTTGTAGTCTAATTAATGAACTGATCATTCAAAATGGAGTAAATTATGGATTTGGCATTCAAACTATGGCTCTTGTGTCAATTCACTCTTGAACTTTTTTTTTTAGTCAATTAAACCCCTAAATCATCTAATTGGTTCAATCAAGCCCTTTCTATTAGGGTTTTTAACGGAATGGTGTAGAGTGTGCTGGTAACGTGCATTCTTCAGTACGTTTTAGGCAATTCTATTAAATATATGAGTAAATTACGTATTTGATTCTCAAACTATGATCCTTGTATTAATTAAATCCCTGAATTTTTTTTAAGTCAACTAAGCCTTTAATCTATCTAATCAAGTTCCTAAACTATGACGCATATATTTATTTTTTAATTAATGGTTACAAACCATAACTAAACTAGAATTAACGACTTTAAATCAATTATCAGTATGGTACCGTAAACTTATCCCGATTGACTACTTATTCTCATTATTATATGTTGACAGGGTCCTAATTATGTAAGCATATATGTAAACAACTTGAAATGATAGCAAATCTTAGAAATTTGACTTCAAATCTTCTTAATTTCACGTTGACAATGATGATGCACAAAAGTGGATTTATGTAGTACCTGTGAGTAATTAATACAAGTAATATGTGCAGTAAATATAAAGATGATATTCATACAAGCAACATATATATAAAGTGGTTCGGTCAGGATGACCTACTTTACTTTAAAGGCGACAACGGTGGCCGGATGACTTTATTAATAAAGTAGCAGATGGGAAGAGAGGGGGAGCAAAAGTAAGCTCTAGGTGTGTAAAAGGTGTTGCTAACTAAAAAAGTGTGTCCCTCATGCATAGATGACTTACAATTTATAAGCACAAAGTCTTAGTTGAAGTAGTGACGTGAAGGAATAGGTAACTAGTCCTTCGGGAAGGATAGCTACAGATAAGGATAAATACAATTAGAGATAGTTTTAATCTTCAAGTAGTTATACCGATGTTTACTCCCCACGCGCGCTGATTTTCTAAGTCTCTTGAATTCTAGATTAGGCTGAATCTATGAACTCGGCTTGACTTGTCTTTTAATAGATTTGGGCTTACTTCATAGATTGGGCCTGACCCANGGATTCTAGATTAGGCTGAATCTATGAACTCGGCTTGACTTGTCTTTTAATAGATTTGGCCTTACTTCATAGATTGGGCCTGACCCAGCAAAATCTGCATTTATCAGACAACATGAAAAAGGGCATTGCTTGATAGCTTCGTTTTTTTTTTGAAAAAATGCTTTATTTTTTAAATTTGTAACTCGAATTTGTGTCCTAAATCAACAAGGATGATTAGATTAGTGGGTCCTACCAAAAAAATTATTGGGACCTACTGATCCAACCATCATCGTTGATTTGAGATACAAATTTAGATTATAAATTTGAATTGTGTAAGCATTATTCTGTCTTTTTTAACCATTCATAGCATTATTCTGTCTTTTTTAACCAGTAGATAGTTTAGGATTTAGTTTGATGATCAAATACATAATTTACTCATGTCTTTAATGGGGTTACCTAAAACATCCCTGANCAAGGGTTATAGTTTGAGGATCAAATACATAATTTACTCATGTCTTTAATGGGGTTACCTAAAACATCCCTGAAGAAGGCATGTGACCAGCACGCTCCACAACCTTCGATTCGAAACCCCAACAGAAGGGTTTGATTGAAACAATTAAATATTTTAGGGGCTTAATTGACTCAAAAAAAATTCAAAAACTTAATTGACAGAAGGGTCATAGTTTGAGGGCTAAATACATAATTTACTCTTCGAGATAAACCACATTGAGAAATTCCGAAGAAATTTTAATGGCCGAGGCAACGAAGAAGAACAATTAAACAATATGTTGCAGACTATAAAAGTACTTGGTGATATATAATTTACTAGTAAGCCTGGTAGCAACTGAGTAACATGTCTATTCTACACTTTTACGAGATCTTTATCCTCTTACATGCTCTCTACGGAACTTTAATTTGTGCCATGGTCTCTTGTTCACTGCCCATTGTTTGTTTGTTCCATGATATCTTGGATTAGCAGTGTCATGTTGAGGTGAGAAGAACCTCCTTCTTCTACAGCCACCTTAGCCATTTTCCCCAACTCTCTAGCTCTTTCTCTTCTCTCTTTGGCCTCCTGTCCTCCATCCATCAACCTATCGACTGACATCTCAACATCAGTCTTCTTCACTAACACACCAACCTTCTCTTCCTCCCCAATTTTAACTTGAAACTCTACACCAACCCTCACTCCGATCCTTAGTACATGGACAATCAACTTCTCATTAGAAAACTGCTCTGCAAATATCGGCCATGTTATCATTGGCACACCAGCCGACACTCCTTCCATTATAGAGTTCCATCCACAATGTGTTAAAAAACCCCCAACTGCAGGATGAGACAAAATTAGTACTTGCGGTGCCCAACCATGGATCAAAAGGCCTCTCCCTTTTGTCCTTTCCTCAAATCTTGCTTCTCGGATCCATTTCTCCAGATCATCTGATTTATGTTTGAGTACCCATATGAAAGGTCGGTTTGATGCCTCTAAACCCAACCCAAGTTCTATCATCTGTAAAGTAGCAAGGCGAGATAGACTTCCTAGACAAACATAGACTACAGACTCTGGCTCCCATGAGTCAAGCCATTTCAAGCAATGGTTTTGATCGATTGAAGCCTTGCTACCTCTTTCAGCCTTATCCATATTATCTGTGTTGCAAAGTGAGACAGGGCCAATACACCAAACTTTTTTACCTTTTACCTTCGCATATGTTCTGACATATTCTGGCTCCAACTCCTCAAATGTATTAACCACCACTCCATATGCTGCTTCTTCACCCTCTATGAAGTCATCACGGATATCTCTCATGCTAGATGAGTGTGGCTTGAGAATGCCCAAAATCTGTGCTTTAGTCAGTTCAATTCGATCAGGCAGGCCAGGCACCTCAAAGTATTCTGATTCAGAGTGAATATCGTCAACCACCTTTGAGACACGCAAGTTGTGTAAGCACAGAAGAGAGAAGCAACCAAATCCATGGAAAACAAGTTTTGGGATATGAAACTCGTGAGCAATACTAGTTGTCCATGGAAGACACATATCAGAAATTAAGCAGCTTGGTGTTGGTTTTAACTCTTTAAATAAATTTTCCACTGGTTGTTGTAGCATGGCAGCTGCCGCAAAAAAATAAACTGCATCATCGATTTTAGGAAACATATCAATATTCTCGCACCCTTCTTTTAACCCTGCTTCTACACCTGGAAATTGAAGTTGAATTACTTCAATTTGGAGCTTAGCTTCTATTGCACGAGTGAAGGTTGCTTTGAATCTTTCGGCGTTCAGGGGTGTTGTGATTATGGTCACAAGAACGCCGCGCTGTGCCAACAATCTGGCAATGTCTACCATGGGAATCATGTGGCCTGGGGCCATGAAAGGAAACAAAACAAAGTGGAGCTTTTGGGATTGAGAAGCCATGGAAATTGGGGGAGTATAGGGATATACTGGAGAACCTGATTTGCAGGGTGGCCTTATAGAGCAAATTCTCCCAAGGGTGCTTCCACTACCTGACAAGCTGTTCTTAGAACTTACAGAAGCATGTGGACCATTATGCAAGGGTCATGTTGTTTGTAGGCAGGGATGATATACTTTAATCCTTCAATTGATGTGCACAAAATTGGCATTTTGTAGAATTTCATGAATGACAAAGGACAGCTGCAAAATTCAACACGTTACCTACAAAATGAGAGTAATGCCAAACAGATATTTTCTGAAGTAGCATGCAAACATATTAGGAGGTAAATTTTTATTTATTTATTTTTCACTGAATTTCAGAGGTTGCAATCTGATATTAACTTCTAAAACATTGTATCTTTAGTTCCTTGCCCTATGGTGGGTATGTTTACATGGAATTAGTGGCATCAAGGCATGGAACGGAAGCTTCTAAAGTGAAATGGAACTGAAACTTCTAAGACCTGAATCGCTCCCGTAGACATTCTTTCATTATGAATTTTACTAGAACTCCTTATACATAAATGGATCCGTCAGTACTCCACAACGCGTGATCTACCGTCGAGGAGGATTGTGAAAAGTGTATAGGAGAGAATTTCGATCCAATTTAATATGCACGCCGGCCAGTGCCCAAGAAAAGAACAAAGAAGCACACATATAGTTCTTAGCATTATCTTGATATCCTAATGCAATCACAGAATCAATCATGTTAGAAAGATCCGAGTCACAAATTAAAAAAAAAAAAATCAACCATCTATATAATAAAGTAGTTTACAATTCAAATTTCAAAAAATAAACAAAATGACTTTTATTTTTCGTAGTTCAGATCACTTTAAATTTTACTTTAAAGTTAATCTAACGGCTAATATTAATATTCTAAATTTAANAAAATAAACAAAATGACTTTTATTTTTCGTAGTTCAGATCGCTTTAAATTTTACTTTAAAGTTAATCTAACGGCTAATATTAATATTCTAAATTTAATAGGAAAAATAGAGTTTTAAGGGTGTGTTTGAAGTGACGTTTTAAAAGTAATTCTAGGAATTATTTCTCATAAGTACTTTAAAAAAAAGTAGTGTTTAAAACCGCTCCACCACTACCTCTACCACTGCCATTGCCATCGCCGCCGCCGCCGCCACCACCACCTCCTTAGCCGCCATCACCATTGCCACCGCTGCCGCCGCCGCCATTGCCATCGTTGTCGTCGCTGCCACCACCGCCACCGCCATTGCCACTGCCGTCGTCGCCGCCACCGCCACCACCACCACCTCCGCCGTCGCCACTGCCACCACTACCATCACCACCACGGTCATTGCCATCCATCACAACCATTATTGTCTCTTACCCCCACCACTGTCGCCCATCACCTCTCACCCCCACTACAAATTGATACTTAAATTTATTTTTGTTTTCTCTATGTTTGTGATTTGATTTTGGATATGAATACAAATATATTTATTGTTTATCATTTTTTTTACTCTGTACCTTCAAAGATAGGTAATAACTAGTGTATCGATGTTGAAAGCACAATGTTCTTTGAAAGATAGGATATTTATTTCGTTTATGCCTATCAACTATCGAGTATCAGACGTTTGCATATTCTACGAACAATCTTGGAATCCAAAACTTGTTGGGACTTGTAAAATTTCAAAAATAATTGTGCTACTCAGATGGTTTGCCACCTATCAAACATTGTTTCAAGGGTTTATTATCACACGAGTTTCTAGGTGATTATGTGATTCTGAAATTTACGTTGTCACTATGAGTTTCTGGTAAAAAGAAAAAAAAACCCGACTCAACAGATCATGTTTAATTCTAGAGCTTTGATCTGAAACCCTGATTCAATGGAACAAGTGTCTGAGATAAGTAAAATTCCCAGTTAACACTAGTAGAAAGTATGTAAAGTTTCAGTTCTACCTATTTAATGAAACTTCACCCTATTCCGTATCGTAATTTATAAGTAAAGAAGGATAGATTACAACTTATTTCAAATCAAATTACAATTCAAAAAGATCAATTACAACTCCATATGATCAAATTATGATTTCATTTTGTAGTAACTTTGTCTAATTAGATTGCAAACTCACTCTTATTTTGTATTAACCTCGGACTCTGCTAATTTACTTAGTAGCATTCTCTATGATCGACTCCCCATGGTTTGATTGTTCCAGGATATCTTGGATTAGAAGTGTCATGTTGGTGTGAGAAGAGCCTCTTTCTACTTCCATCTTTGTCACTCTTCCCAGCTCTTTAGCTCGTTTCCTTCTCTCTTCAGCTTCCTCTTCTTCATCCATCAACTCATCAACACACTTCTTAACTACATTATTCTCTACCAACACTCCAATCTTTTCTTCCTGCCCAAAATTAACTTGAACCTCTACACCGATGCTCACTCCAATCCCCAATACTTGAACAATCAATTTTTCATTCAAAAATTGTTCCAAAAACATTGGCCACGTTATCATTGGCACACCAGCAGACACCCCTTCTAGCGTAGAGTTCCACCCACAATGAGTTAACAACCCCCCAATTGTAGGGTGAGACAATATTAGTACCTGCAGTGCCCAACCATGGATCAAAAGTCCTCTCCCTTTGATCCTTTCCTCGTATTTTTCTTCCACAATCCACTTCTCGAAATCATTCGATTTATGCTTGAGAACCCATATGAAGGGTTTGTTTGATGCCTCTAGACCCAACTTGAGCTCTATCATCTGTAATGTTGCGAGGCGCGATAGGCTTCCTAGACAGGCATAGAGTATAGACCTTGGCTCAAATGGGTCGAGCCAATTCAAGTAATGGTTTTCATTGATAGAAGACTTGTTGGCTCTTGCGGCCATATCCATATTACCTTTGTTGCAAAGTGAAACAGGACCAATACTCTACTTTTTTACATTTTGCTTTGGCGTATTCTTTGATATACTCTGTCTCTAACTCCTGGAAAGTGTTAACCACTGATGAGCCAAGTCCAAGGGCCCAACTCATGTTATAAGCCCAGTCTGAGTTTATAGCCCATCTCCAAGAGATCTAGCAAATTCAGCTCAATGTGGTCAACTTGGTTAAGCTAAAGGAGCTACATAAGTAGGGAGCACACAAGGTCATGCAAGGCCTTATCCTTGTTGTCTGGGAGAGATTCAACCCTCACCTCATCATTTGACTGAGTCCTATGGAGAGTATTGTAACCGCCTCACCCATTGAGAAGAGGTCGCC
This sequence comes from Ilex paraguariensis, assembly GCA_963454935.2. Taxonomy (NCBI): domain Eukaryota; kingdom Viridiplantae; phylum Streptophyta; class Magnoliopsida; order Aquifoliales; family Aquifoliaceae; genus Ilex; species Ilex paraguariensis. Next base: position 259,767 of record CAUOFW020005691.1, on the reverse strand, counting down.
ATCTTCATCGGATCAGATATTTAATTACTATTAAATCACTCAAATCCATTATAATCGCCAGACTAGCTGTTTAATTACTATGCGTTATAAGACAACTATAAATTGTAAGCCCCGCCAATACTTGGGGGGCATCACACTTATTTGAGCATATATCTCCCCTCTCCCTCTCATAGCTTATAACTCTTTGCTCTCCCCCCACACACTTGAGTTAATAAAATACCTAGCAACCATTGTCATTCAAAGTGGACGTAGGTCACGTTGATCGAACCACTATAAACCTTGTCTTATCTCTCCCTCTACTTATTTACTGCATTTTGTATTGCTTACTTGACAGGAGGTGTGCAGACCAATTTGTGCATTATCAGTTTGGCGCCATTTATGGGAACCGACAAAATTCTCACCTAAACACTTTCTTTGCTGAATCAAAGGCGATCACCACCAGATCTATGAATCAGCCTGAAAATAATCCAGCATGAGAGGAGGAGGTTGCTCCTCCACCTGCCAATCCCATCTTAAATGCGTAGCAGATGCTGGACACAATGCAACAACTTGTAGTCCAAAACCAGCAGATTCTGCTATTGATGCTGGAACAACAAGGAGGAGCGCAACCTGGACCTCAAGTTAGAGGAGCTCCATGCCCTGGTCATCAAGGAGCTCCCCACCTAGGCGTTCCCCATCTAGGCACCCCACCTTTGGGAGTTCCCTTAGACGCCCCACATAAGGGGGCCCACTATGAGGGACCACCACCTCCTCCTCCAGCTCCTGTTTCCCATAGTGGAGACCTTCATTTCCAAGAGGATGAGGGTGAAAACCAAAGTATGAAGTATGATAGCCATTTTCATGATAATTCCATAGGACTTTCCAATCACTAGGTCGAAAAAATTAAGGAAGTGTAAAATCAACTAAGTGACGTCTTCAACGCCATGAAGGCACAGGGACCCGAGTCCATGGACAACCTCATAAGCTGAACCGACACGCCTTTCAAATCTGACATGGTGAACTACCCACTTTCTCATAAATTCAAGATGTCATCGGTCAAAACCTTTGATGGTACAAAGGATCCGTTGGACTATCTCGAAACTTATAAGACTTTGATACAGCTGCACAATGTCCTCGACGAAATCATGTGCAGAGCATTCTCAACCACCTTGAAGGGATTCATTCGACAATGGTTCGCCAAGCTCTTCCCAGTTTCCATTGGCTCATTTGCTGAGATGAGCAAGTCCTTTGTATCGCACTTCATTTGAGGATGCCACCACCAGAAGTCTACTACCCACCTGCTCAGCATAAAGCAAGATCGAGATGAGAGCCTGAGGAGCTACCTCACTCATTTTAATGAGGAGGTCTTTCAAGTCGAGGAGCCCAATGATAAGGTCAGCATGACCGCCTTCATAGGAGGCCTCTGATCATCAAGCTTCCTCTTCTCAGTGATGAAGCGCCCACCGAAGAGCATGCCAGAGCTACTAGCAAAGACACATAAATACATGAATGTTGAGGACATTACAAGTTCCAGACGATGTGAGTCCTCTAGAACTGGGGAGAAGAGAAAAGAAAAGAAAGAGACAGAGATGACAAGAAGGAAAGTAGTAACAAGCACAGCAAGACAGAAAGGGTACCTGCCAAAGACCAGCTCGGTCCTGCTCCACAGAGAGATCGACAAGTCTTCACTCACCTCAATGCTACTGTCGGACACATCCAACTACAGATCTAGGATGACCCCGTAATAAAGTGGGCAGAGAGAATGAAGTCTCCCTCAAACTACAGGAATCCGAACAAATATTGTCGCTTCTATTGCGACCATGGCCATGACATCGATGATTGCTATAACCTCCAAAGACAAATTGAGGAGCTCATCCAATGGGGTCACCTATGCCAGTATGTTATCGATGGGGAATAGGTGCCTGCACTGCCTCGTAATCAAGAAGACCAACAACCCATTGAAGAAATTCACACCATCTTCGAAGGCTTCCAGGAGGAGGAGAATCCTTCTTCGCCATGAAAGTCCACGCCAGAAAAGCGAGGAACATCGATGATTTTCGCCCATCCAAGGCGCCCAAGCATGAAAACAGCGAGGTCATATCCTTCTTAGATAAAGACTTATAAAGAATCCATCACCTCCACGACGACCCTCTAGTGCTCACCATGACCGTCGCCAACTTTCAGGTACAAGGGATCCTGGTGGACAGCGGCAGCTCTATAGATATCTTGTTCATAAAAGTCTAAGACAAGCTCAACTTGGGTAGAGAGAGATTGCAGCCTATTAGGTTGCCCATATTGGGTTCTTAGGGGAGAGGGTGTATCCCTTAGGGTCCATCACCCTACCAGTTACTGCTAGAGCAACAGCCCGGAGCTTCATAATCATGGTTAATTTTCTTGTGATAGATTGCCCATCAGCCTACAACATCATCCTAGGACACTCAACTCTCAACACTCTAAAGGCAATGCCCTCCACTTTCCATCCATCCTCTATTTTCCAACCCCCGAATGGAATCGGAGAGGTTTGAGGAGATCAAGTAGTTGCAAGAAAATGCTATGTCTCCTCCATGAAGTTGAGAAAACCACAAGAGGCCTTATAAGTGGAGGTCTTTGACCCAAAGGGTGATGCCACCATAGAAAGAGGAGAACCAGTCGAGGAGCTCACCCTAGTGGTCTTAGATGAGGAACACCCAGACATAAGAGTGTACATTGGCTCTTCCCTTTTTGAAAGATTTGGTCCGCCAACTCATAGACTTTCTAAGGCGCAACATGGACGTTTTCACATAGTTGCATGCAGACCTCGAGGGCATTAACCCTAAGGTAGCCACCCACCGCCTCAATGTCGACCCTTACCACAAACCTGTTTGCCAAAAGCTAAGGGACGCCTCCACTGAAAGGGTCCAAGCAATGGATAAGGAGGTGGAAAAGTTGATAAAGAATGGGGCGATCAAAGAAGTGGCATATCTTGAGTGGCTCTCAAATGTGGTGATGGTGACAAAAACCAATGAAAAATGGCACCTTTGTGTTGACTTCACCGAGCTTAACAAGGCGTGCCCAAAAAATAACTACCCGCTACCATGAATTGACCTCTTCTTTGACGCCACCGCGGGACATGAATTGCTCACCTTCTTGGATGCATACTCTGGGTATAACCAGATTAGCATGCACCCCCTAGACCAGGAGAAGACATCATTTATAACTTCGAAAGGGACCTATTGTTACAGGGTCATGCCATTTGGGCTAAAGAACGCAGGAGCAACCTATCAACGTCTAGTGAACAAGATGTTCTAGTCTCAGATTGGGTGAACAATGGAGGTGTATGTGGATGTCATGTTAGTGAAAAGCCTTGTTGTAGAAGACCACATTGACTACCTCCAAGAAACTTTCAATGTTCTTAGGTCATACCGCATGAAGCTGAATCTAGAGAAGTGTGTCTTTGGTATAGGGTCAAGAAAATTCCTAGGCTTTATGGTCAACCAGAGGGGAATTGAGGCCAACCCCAACAAGATCAAGGCGATCCTAGATATGAAGTCGCCTTCCTCGACCTAGGAGCTCTAGCGTCTCAATGGGAGAATTATAGCACTAAACAGATTCGTTTCCAAGTCTGCAGACAAATGCCTGTCTTTCTTCAAAATTCTCCAAAAATCTTTCGAGTGGGGACCTGAAGCAAAGGAAGCCTTCCAAAAGCTTAAAGCCTACTTGGCTACATCTCCTCTCCTTTCACACACTGCACTGGGTGAAACTTTATATCTGTACCTTTTTGCTTCCCCATCGATAGTAAGCTCCGTCCTCATCAAGAACAATGATGGAGTGCAAAAGTCAATCTATTGTGTGAGTAGAGCATATCGAGGAGCAGAAGTCATATATTTAGGGTTAGAAAAACTAGCGCTCATCCTCATCTCAGCGGCAAGGCGCCTACGACATTAATTTTAGAGTCACACCGTTGTTGTGATCATAGACTAGCCTTAAAAGAGAGTCTTGGGAAAGCTGGATGCAACCAGAAAACTCCTTCAATGGGTGGTGGAACTTGACAAGTTTGATATCCAGTACCAGCCAAGGGCGACCATCAAAGCACAAGCCTTGACAGATTTTATTGTTGAGCTTACACCAATAGAGGAGATTAATGAGCCTTCCACACTTCAGATATCAAGTCCGGACACACAAATCAATCTGATGTCCGACGAGGAAACCTAGAAGCTCGACAAGAACACCAGGCACTCAAGCCAAACTCCCAGGTGTCCAGCCCAAGAACTCAGAGCCAATCCCAATCGCCCAGGCACCCACATCAGGCTCCCCCAGGCGCCTAGGCACCCCCAGGCTCCTAAGTGCCCAGGCACTCCAACTTGGTGCCTCGACTCCCGTATTTCTCTCCGATCTCTCATGTTTTCCACTTTGTAAGCTCTACGTGGATGGCTCCTTAACCAGTGAAGAAGGTGGAGTAGGCCTAATCTTGATTAGCCCCGATGGCACTCCCATCAAGTATGTTGTGAAGCTCTACTTCATCGCCTCCAACAATAAGGCAGAATATGATGCCCTCCTCTTTGGCCTAAGTATAACAATAGAAATGAAAGCCCAATACCTCATCTCCAGTAGTGACTTTTAGCTAATTGCCAACCAAGTGAAAGGCGAGTTCAAAGCAAAAGGAACGAGAATGTATGAGTACCTGGCCATGGTGAAAGTCTTGATTACGAAGTTCCAAAACTTCCAAATTAACTAGATCCCAAGGGAGGACAACATAGCCATAGATACACTAGCCAGGCTCAGCTCATCTTTTGAAGCCCCTCTAGGACCAATATTCATTGGTCATCAGTTTGAACCAAGCAAGTTAGACATACAAGCTATAAACGTCAATTGTGCATCCACTGAATCAAACTAGATGACCCTGATAAGGGCATACCTTAAAGAGGGTGTATTGCTAAATGATCCCCTTGAGGCCTGAAAGCTCAGGATAAGAGCTGTCAAATTTACTATCTTACAAAATACCTTGTACAAGAAAGGCTACTCATTGCCATTACTGCAGTGTCTTTCGCTTAAAGAAGCTAACTATGCCCTCCGGGAGATCCATGAAGGAATTTGTGAGAATCACTCTAGAGAATGCTCCCTTGACCACAAGGCGCTCAGACAAGGTTACTTTTGGCCTAGCATGGTGAGGGATGCCCAAGAATTTGGCAAGAAGTGCGACAAGTGTCAACACTTCACCACTGTGCACAAGGAGTTGCTAGAGGAACTCACGGTCAATACAAGTCGGTGGCCCTTCTCCAAATGGGGCATCGACATCCTAGGCTCCCTACCTCTCAATAGGGGATAATGAGAGTTTGTGGTGGTAACAGATGACTACTTCACTAAATTGGTGGAGGCTGAACCCTTAGCAAAGCTAACAGACGCAAAAGTAAAAGATTTTGTCTGAAAAAAACCTGGTTTGTCGCTTCGGGATACCCCATGCTATTGTCAGCGACAATGCCAAGAAATTCAACAACAAGTTCCTTAACTCTTCTACTCTGACCTTCAAATAAAGCTGCCTCATTCTTGCCCAGTGCACCCGCAGGCAAACGAACAAGCAGAAGTCATGGTGAGAATGGTGCTACGCAACCTAAAGACAAGACTCAAAAAGGTGAAGGGTCTTTGGGTTGACGAGCTCTCAAGTGTATTATGGGCCTATTGAACCCTACCAAGAACCCCAACTGGGAAAACTCCATTTTCTCTTGCCTTCGGAACTGAGGCTATCATCCTTTTGGAGATAGGAGTTCATTCTCTAAGGATCCAACACCATGACCACATCACCAACGAGGAAGGACTCCGTATCAACCTCGACTTGGTGGAGAAAACAAGGAAAATGACTGTGGTCCGCAACGCGGAGTATAATCGACGCATGACGAAGTACTACAACTCGAGGGTGAAGCCTCGTTCCTTCCAACCAGGAGACATGGTGCTCAAAAAAGTGATCCTCGCCACAAAGGATTCACGCAAAGGAAAGCTGAGACCAAACTGGGAAGGACCCTACCTCATAACATAAGTGGTGAGGTCAAACACCTACGAGATCCAGAATTCCGAGGGGAAAGTCTTAACCCACCTATGGAATGCTGAGCACTTGAACAAGTACTATCAGTGACACCTTAAGAGAATAGAAAAGTTGGGGATTTATTTTTTATTTTATGTACTTTTTTTGCGGCTATTACCCAATATTGCTTGACATGAGCAGTGAATAAATATAAATTTTCTACATTTTACTCCAAAAAAGATCTTTGCATTTTTGTTTTCAACTTCAAAGGAGTTTCATTGGCAAAAACCACTTTTACAAAAATAGTGCTACAAAATGCTTTCCTAAAAAAAATTAATCAAAAGTGCCCAACACCCTAACTACTCTCATGGTCATCCTCCTCCTCATCATCATCATCCTCAGCATCATCAGAGCCTCCATCATCATTATCAGGCGCCTCAGTTGGCACAAAGCCTGAAAGGTCAATATCAAGGAAAGAAGTAGAAATCTTTCCCCAGAGCTCCTCATAATAGTCAATGAAAGCATCTGCAAGGCCATTCTCTAGGTCCACCTTAACCTGAGAAGCTCTCTCTTGAGCAGCCTTCACCTCTGCCTATGTGGTAGCCTTTCTGATTATGACCCTCTCGCAGGTCTCTGCAAGCTGAGCCTCTCTGAGTGTGGCCCTTTCCCAGGCCTCCACAAGCCTAGCCTCCCTGAGATCATCCCTCTCATAGGTAGCCAAAAGTTCAGACTCAAGCTTAATTGCCCTCTCACGGGCCTCCACAAGCTCAGCCTCAAGCTTGGCTGCCCTCTCATGGGTTACCAAAAGCTTAGTCTCAAGCTTAGTTGCCTTCTCACGGGTCGCCATAAGATCAGCCTCATAAGTCCTGCTAGTAGCTTCAAGCTCAACAATCTTCCCCTAAGCAGCAAAGAGCTCCTTTTGCACAACATCATGATCTTGCTTCAGCTTGCCATGATAATAGGCCCTTGAAAGTAAACACATAGATGCAGTACAAGCCTGAAGAAAGATAAAAGTCAAAAGAACATCAAAAGCTTAAGAAATTACTGGAGAAAGGGAGATAACTAACCCTTACTTGAGCCAGGCCTTCCAAAAAAGAGTTGACAATTCCCTCAATGCCTAGAGCACTAATCTTGCAAATATCGTTAGGGAAACACAAACCATCCAAGTTGATCCTTTATGACTGGTGCGTTACCCAACATAGAGCTGATCAGAATTGGTGCTCTTCTAGAAGTTCCCACAGGAGGAGTGGATGAACGGGGGCAGAAGATGTGGCCAACAAGGGGGACTTTGGAGTAGGAGATACAACTGAAGGAGGCACCACTGAAAGGGTCACTTGATGAGAGCGCACGCGGGGTACCACTAGAGGAGTTACTCGAGGAGAGCACTCCTCGGGTGGCGCCATTGGAGAAGTCACATATGATGGAACCAATTTTTTTTTTTTTTGGAGAAGGAGGGGGAGGGGAAACTAGAAGAAAAGGTAGAAATGCCAAATAATCCTACTGTACACCATTATGCATTTCAAACATCATGACCTACTATACTATACCTTCGCTTACCACAGGTTTTGCTTGATGGTATTCTACTTGCCACATGGAAAAAAATTAAAATGCATATCTAAACATGATCCTTCATGACATACAGGACATAAATATATTGACAAACGATGCTCACAACACTTGGCTCTATATCATTGTTGCCCTGAATGGCAATAGCTTCGTCAATCTGTAAGATCTTAGATTCTATGGTATACACCCATTCCAAGATCTCTGAAGTGCTCACAAAATATCATTGTTGCCCTAAATGGCAATATCTTGTCTCTGCAACCTTGAATGGCAATACCATGTCTTTGCAACTTTTGATTCGACTGCAAGTGCGACTTGCGAGTCCTCAAACAAATTAGGGTACTTTTCTGGATCAGCCAAAGATTCTGAAGCTTTCTGATTGACCTGCAGATGATATTTAACCATGATAAATGCTTTTCATAGATAATTTAGAGTTCATCATTCAAGCCACTTGCATATTAATATTATCATCAGATAAATTGACCATGCTAAGGTTGTCATTTATTGGAATTCCTAGATGTTTCAGGTCTGCAATAATGAATACCACCATGGCATGAACGTATAATTTTTAGGCACTAATTAAATAGTCAATTTTTAGGATACACTTAACAGTGTGCATCAGCATATACTAACTGAAAAATCTACCAAACAACCTATTTCTAGAGAGTTCCATAATTGACATAAATGCAATGGCCTGACAACCTCTATAGCTGAAATACTAATTGAAAAATCTAAGGGATAAAGTAGAGAGTAACTTGCATGGACTGCATGCAAGGTAGTATCAGTTGGTTTCAACGAGCTTTCCTCAAAGAAGACATTCCTAAAACAAATGTAGACATCAATAAAGAACATCAAGGAGAGCAAAATCACAACTCTATACTTAGAACTTAACAAAACTTTAACCTGATCCGTAGGTAATGTCAAAAATTTAACCTTATCAGATTCAGATGATGAGAATTAAGTTCCGAAACTGGCAATTCAATCATCATCTCATTTACTTTAGATAAGGACCCTCTTCTTTTCTGACACTATATACAATGTCATTAAATTCTTTAAGCAAATTGATAAGTTGATGAGGATGAGTCATGTATTCTACCTCCTTCTAGATGGCTTTTAATGGCATTTAAGTCCTATTAAGTAAAAAAAATACTAAAGAAAGGAAAGAAAAGAACCTATGAACTACTACATTTTTCCCTATAATCTTCAGCAAGAGATGTGTCTTATAAACTTTGATCTCACTCCTCTGCCTTTCTATTGACCCTCTCAATAGTAGTGACATACATTGGCAAAAGGAGAAAATATGGAGCAGAAATGTGTGACAATGCAAGCCTCATAAGCCAAACACAATATGTTCTCAAAACTTCATTATGTTTCACAAACACCACGAATTTCTACTTTCTCAACTTTCAAACCTTTAACCAAATTAAATAAGAGCCTTCTTACATGAACTTCCATAAATTTCATACTATAATCAAATTTAGATAGGAGCCTACATACTTGAACTTCCATGTATTCATACTGCTTCTGTATTATAACTTGTTAAATTGCTAAATATTCAAACCAATGATCAAATACTAATCCATTAATCTAGGTGGCATTGGCTAACAAAAGGGTTAAGGTTCAACGGTAACACCAACATCAACTAAACAATAGGTGTAGCCCATCTAACAATTTATTCAAGGTCAAAACAAGCATGCCTCATTAGAATTATCTAGTACTATCATAAAGGAGTGTTTGAAGCAGTACCTAGACTAATGTCCTATTGAATGTCTTACCACCATATAACATTTTGCAACTCCTCTTGTTTAACTTCTGGAACGATGGTAGCATCATAAGCAACAATATTCCCATAAAATATTTTTTCCAAGTCTTTCATCCATCTGCTTAACAGTAAGTTAACCTGAAATTTCAAGGAGGGGGGAAAAAATTCATAGAGATGTATTGGTTGTTCAGCCAAAAATGGTTTCATGTCATGTTATTGATAATCTAATCCGTGAACATATCAGATTTTGAGCCTTGACAAATTGCCTCAGCGTCCAGTCCTGTGGCAACTTTATATTAGCATAATAATGGCATATGAATAGCTAGGAAAAGCACCAGTCTTGTCAGCTTAAAGTCTCTTAAACCAAATTTAACCGTTGAGAACATTAGGAGAGTTCTTTTGTCATTGCAGACCTCAGAAATGACCTAGCAAACTGAAAGCAGCAAATCCATTTGAATTCAAAGTCTCAATCATATGTACATAAACACCTCGCAACACAGTTTTTTTTTCTTTCTTTTCAATCCTTTTTTCTTTGAATGGTCACACAAGACCTTAAAATACAGATTCTTTTATATTCATTCTTACTATTTCCCCTTTTCTACTGATCATACATCATACTTCCCCACTACATAAATCCTCAAAAGGTGCCCTTTAATCAACATCTGATGAGAGATATCATTGCATTGAGGTGTTAGGTTAGTGCAGAGTGAAAATTAGGGTTTTGAGTTGAGAGAGAGAGAGAGAGGGAAACCTTTGGATCTCTGTTACTAATGAGATAAAGACGGTGTTGGACCTCGAGGCTAAGGCCTCAAATCTTTGATTGGAGGTTGGCAATTTTGCTCACGTCCTTGACTATTTCACCGATTTTTGGATAGATTTCATAGAAATTCTTCACGTCTTCTTCCTGCAGCAACGATTCGAAACCTTACAATTGAGATCTTGTTCGTAAGCTCTTAGACGAAAGCTCTAGGAAACAAAATATTACCTCCACAGGATTAGAGGCTACAGGAATTTTATCGGGAATGAGAGAATCAAGAAGAGGGGAGACGTTAATTAGGGCATCTATAGGGGTGGTTTGTCCGCAAAAAGGATGACAGAAATAAGGGGTGGGGAAGGGAGAAAGAAAACTACCTTAGAGGGACACTGGTGTCGTGGTGGTGGCACTGGCCTTCTCTTGGAAAATTGGTAATAACCAAAAGAAAATTAGCTGGAAATCATGGGCTTGATTTCACCCATCGGCTAAGGGTTAGGAAACATCGTCGTCATTATTGTTGGCGATGGTTTACTTCAACTGAGATGGGGGTGGAAGAACAGGGATGAGGGTGAGAAAGATGGGGGCAGAGGAGCACAGAGAGGGGTAGAGATACGTGGGAGATGGGGGTAGAGAGAGGGCGGGTAGACGGGAGAATGATGAGGTTTAAATTTTTTATGTACTTAAAAATTTATTGGTGACATTTTTAAAAACGTCGAGAAAAATAATTTAATTATTAATTTTAAAATTTTTTATTTACATAAAAAATTATTGGCGACATTTTTATAAAAACGTTGCAAAAAATTAATTTAATTATTATTTTTTAATTATTTTATTTACGTAAAACTTTATTGGCAACATTTTTTAAATACATTGCAAAAAATAATTTAATTATTATTTTTAAAATTTTTTATTTACAAATAACTGTTAGTAGCGACGTTTTTGAGAAAAATTAATTTAATTTTTTTTAAAAAAATTTTTATTTACGTAAAAAATTATTGGCGACGTTGTTAGAAACATGTCGCAAAAAATTAATATAATTATTATTTAAAAAAATTCTATTTACCTAAAAATTTATTGGCGGCTTTTTTACAAAAACGTCTCAAAAAATTAATTAAATTATTATTTTTAAAATTTTTTATTTACCTAAAAGTTTTAAATTAAATTTATTGTCAATTCCTTTCATTTCTCTCGCAAAAAAAAATTGCCTTTTCGCGATGTTTTTAAAAAACGTCACAAAAAATTGCCAAAATAGAAATTTGCGATAAATTTAAAATTGTCACAAAAAAAATCGTCATAAAAAATAGCTTTTGTTGTAGTGACGGACAACCAAGGATCCTCTTGGAGGCTCTGTGTGTACGGGTCCTCCAACAGTATGGGTTCCGAAATTGGGGTACTATTAGTCTCCTCGGAGGGGTTGGTCATAGAACAAGCTGTCCGGCTAGGCTTCAAGGCGTCCAACAATGAGGCGGAGTATGAAGCCCTCATCTCCGAGCTTAAGCTTGTTGGTGCGACGGGAGCCACAAAGTTGACTGTCCACTGCAATTCGATGTTGGTGGTCAACTAGGTTAACAGAGAGTTTGAGGCAAGAGACTCTAGAATGAAAGCTTACCAACATGAAACAATAGTTTTACTCCACAAGTTCAAGGAAGTTGAAGTCAAGCAAGTTCCTCGAGATAAGAACGCCCACTCCTTGGCATGTCTGTCCTCAGCGCTGGATTCCACCATGATACAAAGGATCACCGTGGAATACCTTCCCAACTCCAGCATAGATGAGATCCTTAGAGTGCAGGTTGTTCAGGAAGGGGAGGAGCCCCCTAATTGGACTAATCCTGTACTCAAGTTCCTTGTCCCTAGGGAACTCCCCGAATGCCCCACGGAAGCCAGAAAGAAAAGGTGAAGAGCTCCAAGATTCCAGGCCTCCCCGGATAAAAAACTGTATCATAAATCGTTCTCTGGACCTTACTTGTTTTGTGTCCGAGAAAACAAAGTTGAGCCCTCTTGTATGAAGTGCACGAAGGAATATGTGGGGAACACTCAAGTGGATGGTCGATGGCTCACTGTATCATATCACAAGGATATTGGTGGCCACGGGTGCAAAGGGATGCACAAGCTTATGTGCAGAAATGCGATCAATGTCAAATGTTCGTTCCCTCCGTTAGGCAGCCGATAGGAAACCTGCACCCACTAACTAGTCCTTGGCCATTTGCCCAATTGGGGCTTGACTTGGTTGGACCCCTCCAAATGGCGCCTAGAGACAAAAAGTTCTTGATAGTTGAGACTGATTATTTCACTAAGTGGGTCGAGGTGGAACCATAACTCATATCAGGCACGTGGACACCAAGAAGTTCGTGTGGAGAAACATAGTAACAAGATTTGGAGTCCCCCGCACACTTGTGTCAGACAATGGAACCTAGTTCAATAGAGGACCCTTCAAGTCCTTTTGTGAGCATCTTGGAATCTGAAACTAATACTCAACGCCCTTGTATCCTCTGGCTAATGGATAGGCGAAATCTTCAAAGAAGACCATCATCAACAGAATCAAAAAGAGGTTGGAAAAAGCTAAAAGGAGGTAGGTAGAGGAGCTTTTGAACGTCCTATGGGCTTACAAGACAACTCCGCGAATCTCAACGGGCAAGAAACCTTACGTCCTCACGTACGGAGTACATGCGGTAATTCCTCTAGAAGTAGGTCTCCCTACCATAAGAATGCAAGCCTTTGACACTAGAGACAATGGTCATCAGCTCAGCCTGGACATGGACCTCGCGGAGGAGAGAAGGGAGATGGTTGCCCTAAGACTAGCAAAGTATCAAAAAGAGGTATCCAAACTTTACAACAAAAAGGGTCAAGCCTCGAGGATTCCAAGTGGGCGACTTGGTGCTCAGAAAGGTGGTCGAAAACACCCAAAACCTGGCTGATTGAAAGATGAGACCTAATTGGGAAGGACTATTTTGCGTCAATTGGAGGCTCTAGGTCGTATAGACTAGTTAACATGGAGGGAAATGTTGTAATTCGGCCTTGGAATGCAATGAACCTAAAGAAGTATTATTTTTGAGAAATAAAAATTCATTTTTATGCTAAAAATGTTGTCCTGGAAGGGGCATGGCCCCGGGGGCGAGGTCTTGGGACTCGCCTCCAAATAAATACAGGGGCATAGACTCCTGGACGAGGCATGGCCCCTGGGGCGAGGTCTTAGGACTCACCTCTGAATAAATACAGGATAATGGCCTCCTAGACGGGCCATGGCCCCTGGGGCAGAGTCCTAGGTCTCGCCTCTCAATGAATAAAAGAGCATGACCTTCTAGATGGGGGATGACCCAAAGAAGGCCCAAGGTAGGTGTCTCCAAGACTAGAGCAGATCTCCCGGGGGAAAACTCCTAAAGGTCTTGACAAAATACCTCTCATCAAATACATCACTTGTGATGGGGATACATTTTCGTGCAACATTTTACAAATCAAATGGAATCATTGAAAGTTCATCTTGTTTGAGATTCCCAAATACATGCCTGGCTAAGTAAATGGAACCTGGAAATGGGTTGTCCAAATGATATGTTTTTCTGTCCTGATGCCATGGGAACTACACTTAGCCAAGAGTACCAATAAAAGGAGAAGAAGAATGCAAACATGCAAAAGACTTTCTTTCATTCGAGGAACAAAAAAAAAAGAGAGAAAGATCAACTCAAATGGAAGAGTCATGTTTCATTCAAAAGAGAGGGTTTTGCTCCCCCTTAAGCTACAAAGATTGCAAAGAAAAGGAAAGGACAATTACAAGAGTAAGAAAAGCCTAAGCCTACGGTGCTAGTGGAGGCCCATTCACATTGCCGCTGATGTCACTACCGACGTCTCTGAATAGCTCTTCTATGCTAGCGGAGAAGGAGTCGACAGCTAAAGTGTCAACCTGAAGAGGCGGTGCAGCAGGGGCAGCAGCAACAAGGACCGATGTTGGCTCTAGAGTAGCAAGGGGCAGGAGAAGGGACCGATGTCAGCTCTGGAGCTAAAGCAGGGCCCTAGACTTGGGCAGTATTGGCTGGGACCAAAGTTGCAGTTTNCGCGAATCTCAACGGGCAAGAAACCTTACGTCCTCACGTACGGAGTACATGCGGTAATTCCTCTAGAAGTAGGTCTCCCTACCATAAGAATGCAAGCCTTTGACACTAGAGACAATGGTCATCAGCTCAGCCTGGACATGGACCTCGCGGAGGAGAGAAGGGAGATGGTTGCCCTAAGACTAGCAAAGTATCAAAAAGAGGTATCCAAACTTTACAACAAAAAGGGTCAAGCCTCGAGGATTCCAAGTGGGCGACTTGGTGCTCAGAAAGGTGGTCGAAAACACCCAAAACCTGGCTGATTGAAAGATGAGACCTAATTGGGAAGGACTATTTTGCGTCAATTGGAGGCTCTAGGTCGTATAGACTAGTTAACATGGAGGGAAATGTTGTAATTCGGCCTTGGAATGCAATGAACCTAAAGAAGTATTATTTTTGAGAAATAAAAATTCATTTTTATGCTAAAAATGTTGTCCTGGAAGGGGCATGGCCCCGGGGGCGAGGTCTTGGGACTCGCCTCCAAATAAATACAGGGGCATAGACTCCTGGACGAGGCATGGCCCCTGGGGCGAGGTCTTAGGACTCACCTCTGAATAAATACAGGATAATGGCCTCCTAGACGGGCCATGGCCCCTGGGGCAGAGTCCTAGGTCTCGCCTCTCAATGAATAAAAGAGCATGACCTTCTAGATGGGGGATGACCCAAAGAAGGCCCAAGGTAGGTGTCTCCAAGACTAGAGCAGATCTCCCGGGGGAAAACTCCTAAAGGTCTTGACAAAATACCTCTCATCAAATACATCACTTGTGATGGGGATACATTTTCGTGCAACATTTTACAAATCAAATGGAATCATTGAAAGTTCATCTTGTTTGAGATTCCCAAATACATGCCTGGCTAAGTAAATGGAACCTGGAAATGGGTTGTCCAAATGATATGTTTTTCTGTCCTGATGCCATGGGAACTACACTTAGCCAAGAGTACCAATAAAAGGAGAAGAAGAATGCAAACATGCAAAAGACTTTCTTTCATTCGAGGAACAAAAAAAAAAGAGAGAAAGATCAACTCAAATGGAAGAGTCATGTTTCATTCAAAAGAGAGGGTTTTGCTCCCCCTTAAGCTACAAAGATTGCAAAGAAAAGGAAAGGACAATTACAAGAGTAAGAAAAGCCTAAGCCTACGGTGCTAGTGGAGGCCCATTCACATTGCCGCTGATGTCACTACCGACGTCTCTGAATAGCTCTTCTATGCTAGCGGAGAAGGAGTCGACAGCTAAAGTGTCAACCTGAAGAGGCGGTGCAGCAGGGGCAGCAGCAACAAGGACCGATGTTGGCTCTAGAGTAGCAAGGGGCAGGAGAAGGGACCGATGTCAGCTCTGGAGCTAAAGCAGGGCCCTAGACTTGGGCAGTATTGGCTGGGACCAAAGTTGCAGTTTCAATAGGTGATGCCAAGCCTGACGCTTGTACTAGCTCCTTCAAAGGTACGTATATATGCTTTACGAACAAGGGAGACTCAGCTGGGACACCGATAGCCTTGAGACCCCCATCCCATCACATCTTGAAAATTTCCTTTTTTCTAGTCCTCGAAGGCTACCAAGATGTCATCGACACACTCGGCCACTATATCTGCCTGCGTTTTGATGGCAACCTCCAGTACAGCCTTTACTTTGTCTAGCTCTTGAGTAAGAGCCGAAATGGTCTGTTTCGACTCCGCCAGCTTAGCCTCAGATGCCGAGAGCTATTTGGTCGACTCTGTGATTTTCTTCTCGGCATCGACAAGGGTAGCACTTGTCGTCTCAACATTTCCCTTAGCTGTCTCAGCCTTCATCAAGAACTTGAAAATTTGAGCTGCCTGGCAGGACGAGGTCTTGTCCTGGGCCGCCACTTCTTCATTGGTTGTGGCAAGAGCTCCCTCTATTTCGGCCTTCAGCCTCTAAGATTGCTAGAGCCTCTCCCTCTGCAAGTGAGACTTGTTGGGCAGTCTGTTAAAAGGAAAAATAAGAAGTCACGCCGATGCAAAAAGAAGGAAAAATAAGAAAAGAGAACTACTACTTAATAGCCTTACCACCAACGAACTTTGGATGATTGAACGGAAAAGATTGTTGGTCGCCTGCCCCCAGTGCTCTTCCATGTCGGCACCGAATAGGAGGATCTCATTTACATCGTAGGCCACGTGAGGAGAATTTATGATGGAATCAGAGACTCGAATCAACCTACTATCACGATCTCGAGCCTGAGGGCTCCATTCCTCTACTTGAGTGGTCGGCACCAGTGGAGGAGTTAGAATTGTTGCTGCTGATGTTGTTTTTGGTGTTGACGATGAAGGCATTGATGTCGGAGGGATGGGGGTTTCCTTCCACGGCCATTGCTGTTATGCCTTTGTTTGACCCTCCTCTCCTCTTCAAATTGAGAGTCTCTGGGGTGGCCTCAGCCACGGCATATGGACCTTGGAGGTGCAATGTTGGTTTTAGGAGGTGGAGGGGGAATAGAAGTCCTTCTTGGTGGAGGCTCGTTGGAGCTGGACCCTCGGCCCCTTGCAACTCTGAGGGCGGCTCATTCCTTGATGTAATCTAGGTTGATGCGAAGATGGTTAGACATGGTGATTTCAAGCGCGTTTTCCTCATCCAGATTTTGAAAAACTTTGAAATCTAGCCAAGTCTTTATCCCAGATGTGCTTGTTTCATGCGTGAATAGTAGTGGTGGGATCCCTTATTTCCACAGCCCCGTCGGCGTTCTCTCCTTCGGCAGCGGCTACTAGCTCGACTTTAGTGGCCTTGTCAGGGTCTTCCTCCAAATTTTGCTGGAAGATTTTTGACCACCTTGAAGGATCAAAGGGTTGTGGAGTCTAGGAGTACTTCTTGTACCCCAGGTTGTAGTCTAGAAGTACGTGAGCCCCTCAGCCAAAAAGATTGTCAGCGTACCCCTAAACGATGATGATGTCATCAAAATTAACCAAGGGCCAAGGAGGGGGAACAGCTTCGGCGTTGGAACTATTGCACATAATAAGAATATTAGAACTTAGCACAAATTCATTACATACTAAGGAAGCTAAGAAGAGGGAGAAGCCGACGTATTTGTCGTTCGCCACTCCTTGGGGCACCACAAGTCGTTGTACTCGAGGCCGAGCCCTCTCTCCCAGGCACCATCGAAGACCAATAGATCGTCCTTGTACCCCTTGTCAGAGTTTGGGAGGTGTGTTACAAGGTACATGGAAGAGTCTCTGACTTTTAGATAGAAATGTTGTTGGGGCATTACCCTCAGCAATAAGTAACAGAAGAGGATGTCCTCAAGGGCAAGGTTGACCCCAAGGTGTCTATTGAGGGTAACCACACCCATGATTATTCTAAAACTGTTAAGCCATCTCTGTCCTAGGAAGAGATGGAGCTGGGATAGGAATTGGAGGAGGAGTAGATGGAGGGGCAATCTAATCTCGTCCTCCATGATAGCCTTGGTTTAGAAAGGCATGGCATCCTTAGCACCGACGTTGAGATGATGACGTGCTGGATTGAACTCATCCACATCGAAGCTATGAGGAATGTCGTAGTGGGTTTTGAAGTTGGAAATCTACTGGCGACCCTTGACTGTGTACTTCCTCGACCTAGAGGTTCCAGTCTCTTGGACCTCAGCGACAGGGCGACGATGCCTCATCATTGTTCTTTTTATAGGAAAAGTAGAAGGGTTTTTGTATAGGGAATCCTAAAGGACACACAAGGCATAGTGACTTGGCGGAACGGGTGACGATGCCGAAATGAATCAAAAGAAAAGGAGGATGGCGACCAGAAAAAGAAAAGAAGGTGGCAAGGAGGAGGAAAGAATGGAATGAGTTACTCACCAAAAAAATAGAATAAGCTTTTCTTAGGCAAATTCTAGAGAAGATGGTCACTGGTCAGAGTGATCAGGCATGAGCAAATGGGGATTCCGATGGTTCTCCAGCAAAAAAACTTCTGAGAAAAGTTGAGTAGTCGAAAGTATGAAGGTGAAGACAAGGCTTTGTTTATATAGAGCCTGTTCCCATCATTGTGCACGAGACACAAGGAGGGGCACATTCAATGGGCACGACCTCTGAGTGCGGGATTACGGCTACACACTGATGAGTTAGTTGAGCCCTTTCATCTTCTGACAACACTCCTCCCATGTCGTAAAAAGATGAAGGGTTGGGGGGCAGTTGATGGGCATTTTCAGAGAATGAATAAGGATCTGACATGTGTCCTCGGCACCAAGGACACCCCTTACCTTGGTCAAGACACGTGTCCTCAGTACCGAGGACACCTTTAGTTCTCTAATAATGACATGTGTCATAGACACTGAGGACACTTTGACTCTCTAGCGACAACACGTATCCTTAGTGCTGAGGACACTTAGAGCTCTTTGGTGATGAGAAGTGCCCCTAGCACCGAGGACACTTCCAGTTCCTTAGAGCCTTGGGATTTTGACATGTGTCCACCTACGTGATTAGAGCCCGAGGCCTTTTTGGACACGTCACCTTGCCTCTAGGATGAATTACTGATGGTTACAGCCCATCAATCTCAGAGTTTGTCAATGAATCATTGGCTTGCCTTCCCCATAAAGTTAGAATGGCAGAATGAACAAGACCAACAACTAGGGGAAGTTAGACACGTGACATGATGTGTCATATTGGGAGTAAAATGACAACAATACCCCTGCTGATATGCAGTCATCCTAGAGAAGTATTTAATGGACCCTTAGAAGGATGAGACGTCCATGATGGCTTGGGAGACCGAGAAGAAGGAACATTAAATACTTTGGAACTCGAGCATTGAATGCCTCTACATAAAAGAAAGATCTTTAAATGCTCTAGAGCCTGAACAATTAATAACAGGGTCTCCCCCACGAAAAACAGGAGGTGCACTGTCCAATGACTACGCTGCTTACTGCCTCCCAAATGGGCCAATGGGGGATCTCCTTTTGATATGACTTGTCTGTTAGTAATGATGAATCCATGGAGGTATAAATAGTTGCAAAAATCTGAAGATGAAGGTATGCAAATTCACTCCACATAACATACACTATGATTTTCCTTACCCTCTCTCACGAACTAACTTGACCATTAGAAAGGATACGCTGAAAAATACTTTGGTGCCCTTTTAACCTTTCTTTTGTGTGCAAAGAGTAGCCTTTGGCTCACCGGAATCGATTAGACCGCCTCGAAAGCAATTCATCACCATTCCTTAGACCCCCTTTGACCTCCTTTTGCCATAGGACCATCGACTTTCAAGGTAAACACGAGTTCACCAAGGGAGAGAGCTGTCTTTTTTTTCATTGTGTAAAAATCACCGCGCATACTATGTAATGGAACTTCACCATATTCCGGATATTAGCTTACAAGGAAAGAAGGGTCAATTATAACTTATTCCAGATTAAGTTACAATTCAAAAAGATCAATTACAACTCCACATGATCAAGTTACAATTCCACTTTGTAGTAACTTCGTCTAATTAAATTGTAAACTCATTCTTATTTTGTGTTAACCTCAGACTCTACTAATTTACTTGGTACCATTCTCTGTGATAGACTTCATGTCAATAAAAAATAAGAAAGAAAAATAATTGAGGGAAAAACCACTGATTTATTATTAGATAAACATGGCTATTAAATAGTCTCATAAGAAACAGAATTTGAGAAAAAACATTCCACATCTAACAAGAATTCCTAATATCGTGGAATCCTAACTGAAAGGAAATGGTAAACATGCAGACGTATGGAATAAGTCTTTATTGATAGCAAGTAACAAACTAACTCAAGTAACAAACTAACTCAAATCACAAACACCCTCTCTTAAACTGAAGCTACAGGCTATCAGTTTACTTGACTTTCGAAACAAACACCCAAAAGTTCTCACTGTTTCATGAACACACCCAACTTCAAAGGTTTAGTCATAACATCAGCTAATTGCTCTTGAGTGCCACAATAAACTAACTTGATAGTCCCATCCTTATATAAATCATGAAGGAAATGAAAACGCACATCAATGTGTTTACTACGCCCATGCATAACTGGATTTTTGCTGAGTTTAATGGTAGAGCTGCTATCGCAGTTAATAGCAATGCACTTGGTATTCAAAATCTGACTTAACTTAGCTAATACATGCTACAACCAAATTACCTGACATGCACATGAGGCAGCTGCAATAAACTCAGCTTCTGTGGTAGATAAGATGACCAACAGCTGCTTCTTTGAACACCACGAGACCACACTTGAGTTAAGCATAAAAACATATTCAGAGGTGCTTGTACGATCGTCTATATTACCTGCATAGTCACTGTTTGTATAAGCTACAAGCTCATTTTCCCCTCCCTTCTTGTAAAGAATCCAAAAAACAACAGTACCCTTCAAGTAGCGCAACACCCTTTTAGCTACCTGTATATGTACCTCAGTAGGATTTTCCATAAATCAACTAATGAGATTTGTAACAAAAGTCATATCAGGCCGAGTGGTAGATGTGAGGTACAATCTGTATAAAGTAAGACTTGTCCACCTTCCTTCGGTGCCACCTTCTTTTGTAACCTTGAATCCTAGTACTATAGGGTTGTGAATAGAGTTGCTATGGTCCATTCCAAAACGTTTTAGCACCTCCAAAGCATACTTCTTTTGATTAATGAAAACACCATTAGGCAATTGTAAAATTTTAAGACGAAGAAAGTACCTCATCTTGCCTAGGTCTGTCATATCAAATTCTTGCTTCATGGAAATTATAAATGTAGTGAACAGTGAAGGATTACTGCCTGTGTAGATAAGATCATCCACGTACATGTTGACAATTAGGATCTTGCCTCCTTGTTCAGCTTTGATGAACAAAGTGTGTTCAAATTCACACTTTTCAAAGCCCATCTTCAAGAAATAAGCTTTGATCCGACTATACCACGCTCGTGGGGCCTGTTTGAGCCCGTAAAGTGCTCTCTTTAGTCGGTACACCTTCTCTTCATGTCCCTTTTTGACATACCCACATGGCTGCTCTACAAAAACTTCTTTAGCTAACTCCCTATACAAAAATCCTGATTTGATGTCAAGTTAGTAGAGTGGCCAACCGTGATGTGCTGCTAGTGCCAACACCAAACGAATCGTCTCCAGTCATGCTACAGGTGCAAATACTTTGTTGTAGTCAACCCCATATTGCTCAGTAAAGCCTTTGGCAACAAGGCATGCTTTGTATTTCTCAATGGCTCCTATTTCATTGTATTTGTTCTTGTAAATCCACTTTAGGCCAACTATATTTACACCTTTGGGCAAGTCTACCAAATCCCACGTATCATTCTTTTTGATGGAGTCAATCTCTGTGTCCATTGCTTGCCTCTACTTCTCACTGTTAACGACATCATCAAAGCGAGTTGGATCATCATCAGATGTGTGCAAAGCCAAATGAGCCAAGTGATCTCCATGTTCATCCTCGGATAGTCCTTCTCCTGTCACATAATCATCCATCCAGGTAAGTGTTGCCGATTTCAGGAACTGTGGGGTGCTGAAGATTCGACTAGACTTGGAAATTGTGCGCCTACTGTATCATTTGGGGTGCCATTAGGAGTAGATAATTATGGTTCTACTATAGTGGTAGTAGTGATTGTTTTAGCACCTGTAGGCCTAACAGTGTCGTCCTCTGTCGTGTCATCACACTCCAAGTCACACATCACTGCTAGTTTAGTGGTCTTCTGCGAATTTCAGGCCTTGTCCTCTTCAAAGATGACATCCCTGCTAATAATGATCTGTTTGGATATAGAATCATATAATCTGTAAGCTTTAGAAACTTCACTGACCCCAAGTTGAACACAAGGAAAGCTCTTGTCATCAAGCTTAGTTCGCCTAGCATCATGGACATGAACATTAGCAATACAACCAAAAACACGAAAGTACTCAACTGAGGGTTGAATGCCACTCCAAGCTCCTTTAGGAGTTTTATTCTTCACGAAAAGAGTAGGATTTCGGTTCAAAATATGGACAATCCAATTGACCGCTTTAGGCCAAAAAGTGCGAGGAATCTGCCTATTTGATAACATGCTTTGAACAAGATTCATTATTATTTGATTCTTACGTCCTGCAACTCTATTTTGTTGTGGGGAATATGCAGCAGTCAGTTGGCATTTTATACCATGATCAGCACAATAGCTAATGAACTCTTGTAAAGTGAACTCCCGGCCCCGATCAGTACGTAATCCTTTGATAACCTGATTGGCCTCCTTTTCAACATAGATTTTAAAGCTTTTGAAGACATTAAAAGCTTCTGATTTCATGCTCAAAAAATAAACCAACGTTTTGCGATTGAAGTCATCAGTTAGAGTGAGTATGTACCTTTTTCCACTGTTGGATTCTGGTTTGATTAGCCCACAGATATCATCTTGTATCAACTGCAGGATTTGCTATGCTCACCAGGTACTATAGGAAGGAAATGGATCTCTATGTTGCTTTCCAACCAAACCGTCCTTACAGATCTTGGTAGGAGACTTCAATTGAGACAGACTAGTTACCATTTGTTTCTTTAGAAGAGGTTGTAGTCCCTTGGAACTCAAATGTCCATAGCAAAAATGCCATAGATATCCTTTATCTTCTAAAACAGTATTATAGCACGTGGAAGTCATAGGTTGGGCTATGGCATGGAGAATGAACACTCGGTTGGCAGCCATCTCTATTTCCATAAGTAGACCACATTTAGGATGAAATATCTTGCATTTGTGATGTTGAAACATAATGGTCAAGTCTTTGGCCTGCAGCTGCCCTATACTCGGTAGATTATTCCTCAGCTCGGGCACAAAGAAGACATCTGTGATGATGTGTGCTTTGCCATTTACCTACAATCTGATATTACCCTTGCCCAACACAGCCATAGAAGTATTGTTCCCTAGTTTAACTAAATCACGATAACTTTCATCAAGGTTAGAGAAAGAAAATTTGTTACCGCACATATGATTGCTATATCCTGATTCAAGGAACCATTGATCATCATGACTTGTTGTGCTATTATCAACCTATGCCATCAGTAACAGTTCTTCTTGAGTCTGGGCATGATGTGGGCCTCCTTCTCCTTTGTTGGACATTCCCATTGACAATGTCCAAGTTTGTGACAATTGTAACATTATATTGTATTACGATTGAAGCTTGGTTTGCCAAGGTCGCCACGTCCTCGACCTCGTACTTGAAAACTCCCATGTCCTCGTCCCCTAGATTCTTCTTGTGTGACTATCAAAGCATGCTCTTCTTTAACAAGAGAGCTCATACGTTGCTCATGATGAAGCAATCTACTTTGGAGTTCATCAATTGTCAAAGTGTCTGTATAGTTGGATTCTTCAGCGAATTAGACAACATAGTTGAATTTAGGTGTCATGGATCGCAAGATTTTATTGAAAACATCACCATCAATCTTTTGTTCTCCATTGGCTTTCATTTTGTTGACAATAGTGAGGGTTCTAGTAAACAGGTCAGTCATAGTTTCACCGTCCTTCATACGAAGAACTTCATATTCCTTTCAAAGCGCTTGCAATTGAGCCCCCTGAGCCCCCTTGACTCATGTCGTCCCTTGATATTTGATCTTTATGGAATCCCAAATGTTCTATGTCGTGTACTTGTTGAGAATAGTTTCCAAAATGGAACGATCCAATGCTTGAAATTAGTAGTTCTTAGCCTTCAAATCCTTGAGCTGCTGCTCGGCACTCTGCTTCTTTTGTGCATTAGTGAGGATAGCTTCATCTGTGACTTCAGGAACACCGTCGTCCACCAGTCCCCAATACTCTTTCAATCGAAGAAAATTTTTCATGAGCATGGCCCAATGCTCATAGTGCCCATCAAACTTTGGTGTGAGAAGAGCCTCCTTCTTCTACTGCCATCTTTGCCATTCTTCCCAGCTCTCTAGCTCGTTTCCTTCTCTCTTCAGCTTCCTCTTCTTCACCCATCAACTCATCAACGCACATCTTAACTACATTCTTCCCAACCAACACTCCAATCTCTTCTTCCTGCCCAAAATTAACTTCAACCTCTACACCAACCCTCACTCCAATCCCCAGTACTTGAACAATCAATTTTTCATTCAAAAACTGTTCCGAAAACATTGGCCACGTTATCATTGGCACACCAGCAGACACCCCTTCTAGAATAGAGTTCCACCCACAATGAGTTAAAAACCCCCCAATTGCAGGGTGAGACAATATCAGTGGCTGTGGTGCCCACCCATGGATCAAAAGTCCTCTCCCTTTGATCCTTTCCTCGTATTTTTCTTCCACAATCCACTTCTCGAAATCATTCGGTTTATGCCTGAGAACCCATATGAAGGGTTTGTTTGATGCCTCTAGACCCAAACCGAGCTCTATCATCTGCAAAGTTGGTAGGCGCGATAGGCTTCCTAGACAGGCATAGAGTACAGACCTTGGCTCGAATGAGTCGAGCCAATTCAAGCTATGGTTTTCATTGATAGCAGACTTGTTACCTCTTGTGGCCATATCCATATTATCTTTGTTGCAGAGTGAAACNAATTGCATAAGGTGAACTAACTAATTATCGCGCCAAAAATAAGCGATCTATATGAAAGTTAGCTAATTCAACGTAGTAGGGTGTTTCTTGTTGCTGGCTAGCTGGTATTGAATAGTGGGTAGGCAACAAGACATTGAGAGTAGGTGTCTTGTAGGCAGAACTACTATTTTGTGGGAAAAAGGATGCTTCAAGTTGCAGGTAAAAGAACTTTATACCGACGAATATACAATTTTCTCAGCAAATACTTTCAAACATTACTCACCCAAATCCAAAAGAAAAATTTCCCCAAAAATTTAGCTTTGCCCACAAATCCATGGATGGTAGATGTAGAGCAAATTAGCTTGGGAATTCTCTCATAAAGTCCTTATACTCATTTTAAAAAAAATAATAATGAAAAATATGCGTTACATGATAATGAGAAATAAACCCAATCTCAAAAACTAATTCATTAATATTGTTGAATCAGTTGTGGATTACGATAAATTATTTTACACTATAAATTTTTTCACATTATCCCTCAATTACTTGAATTATTTCACACCGTCCAAAACACAAGCGTCTGTTATTTTTTTGGACGAAAATTATTAGCGTGTCGGAAAAAAATGAAAAATATTACATAGTTCGAGGAACAAAAAGAAATAGTTTTTATCAACTTTATAACNTGCTTGAATTATTTCACACCGTCCAAAACACAAGCGTCTGTTATTTTTTTGGACGAAAATTATTAGCGTGTCGGAAAAAAATAAAAAATATTACATAGTTCGAGGAACAAAAAGAAATAGTTTTTATCAACTTTATAACGTACGTTAATAATTGCACTAATATTATTATAACATAATTTAGGGATATAATTTGAAGACTCAATGCACTGTGTGTTGTGAGTCACTGATAATTGAATAGCCACAATCATTATGTCTCTAAATTATGTCCTAATAGCATTGTTCATAAAATTAATCACATAGTTGAGGGTGTTATATAAAAATTATAATAGAGGCAACAATATAAAAAAGAAAATGCTATTTGGACCTAAAAATTTGACCTAATTTATTGAAATAATGATGTGGATTCATTGAAATCATTGGATNTGTCAATCTTTCCGCATGTTTATTTTTTTCTCCCGTCAAGATTATGTTGCAACCATTGTGTCTTTATCCAATAAAATTAAAAAATCAAACTCTCTTGAAATAATAAAAATTAGNGATTCATTGAAATCATTGGATCAACACCAAGTTTCAATATTTGATCAGGTCCACCATTAATCCAAATATCACAATAAATTATATCAACAAATTATATCAATAAATTAAGAGNTGAAATAATAAAAATTAGGGTTGAGTCTTCCTGCATAAACTTATAATGATTTGAATCCGTCAAAAAAATTTATCTTAAAAAAAGTCTTGAATTTTTTTTTCAACTAAATCACCAATAAAATAGGAAACAAAAGCACAAAACCAAAATATATTTCTTTCTTCTAACTCCACCAAATCTCATATCATCCGGAGTATAGATGACATATAGAATTTAGTGCCAAGTAACAAACTCCCATAAGGTCAACTAACTTATTATATGAATTTGGTGCCACCTAACAAAATTCCATACGGTCAGCTAACTAACAAAATTGCATAAGGTGAACTAACTAATTATCGCGCCAAAAATAAGCGATCTATATGAAAGTTAGCTAATTCAACGTAGTAGGGTGTTTCTTGTTGCTGGCTAGCTGGTATTGAATAGTGGGTAGGCAACAAGACATTGAAAGTAGGTGTCTTGTAATCAGAACTACTATTTTGTGGGAAAAAGGGTGCTTCAAGTTGCAGGTAAAAGAACTTTATACCGACGAATATACAATTTTCTCAGCAAATACTTTCAAACATTACTCACCCAAATCCAAAAGAAAAATTTCCCCAAAAATTTAGCTTTGCCCACAAATCCATGGATGGTAGATGTAGAGCAAATTAGCTTGTGAATTCTCTCATAAAGTCCTTATACTCATTTTAAAAAAAATAATAATGAAAAATATGCGTTACATGATAATGAGAAATAAACCCAATCTCAAAAACTAATTCATTAATATTGTTGAATCAGTTGTGGATTACGATAAATTATTTTACACTATAAATTTTTTCACATTATCCCTCAATTACTTGAATTATTTCACACCGTCCAAAACACAAGCGTCTGTTATTTTTTTGGACGAAAATTATTAGCGTGTCGGAAAAAAATGAAAAATATTACATAGTTCGAGGAACAAAAAGAAATAGTTTTTATCAACTTTATAACGTACGTTAATAATTGCACTAATATTATTATAACATAATTTAGGGATATAATTTGAAGACTCAATGCACTGTGTGTTGTGAGTCACTGATAATTGAATAGCCACAATCATTATGTCTCTAAATTATGTCCTAATAGCATTGTTCATAAAATTAATCACATAGTTGAGGGTGTTATATAAAAATTATAATAGAGGCAACAATATAAAAAAGAAAATGCTATTTGGACCTAAAAATTTGACCTAATTTATTGAAATAATGATGTGGCTTTATTGAAATCATTGGATCAACACCAAGTTTCAATATTTGATCAGGTCCACAATTAATCCAAATATCACAATAAATTATATCAACAAATTATATCAATAAATTAAGAGATAGAAACAATCTATATTATACTACTTATATTTTAAAAAAATTGATTTTCTATTTGATTTCTAATTATTATAATAAAATTAATTATACTCACCTATATATTTTTATCTAATTTTTATTTTTTACACTTATTCGACTTTTAGCTTATTTTAGAATCTTTTATAAAGACTTCTAAATTTTTTTGAACTTATTTATTAATAGTATAGTTACGTACAATTATCTATATATGTATATATAAAGAAGTAAAGTCCTGTATATATTAAATTATTATACATATATATTTACTAAGTTAAATTTTATGGTCAAATATATATTATATTTTANCTTATTCGAATTTTAGCTTATTTTAGAATCTTTTATAAAGACTTCTAAATTTTTTTGAACTTATTTNAGGTGAACTAACTAATTATCGCGCCAAAAATAAGCGATCTATATGAAAGTTAGCTAATTCAACGTAGTAGGGTGTTTCTTGTTGCTGGCTAGCTGGTATTGAATAGTGGGTAGGCAACAAGACATTGAGAGTAGGTGTCTTGTAGGCAGAACTACNAATTTTTTTGAACTTATTTATTAATAGTATAGTTACGTACAATTATCTATATATGTATATATAAAGAAGTAAAGTCCTGTCTATATTAAATTNAAAGTAGGTGTCTTGTAATCAGAACTACTATTTTGTGGGAAAAAGGGTGCTTCAAGTTGCAGGTAAAAGAACTTTATACCGACGAATATACAATTTTCTCAGCNAGAGTAGGTGTCTTGTAGGCAGAACTACTATTTTGTGGGAAAAAGGATGCTTCAAGTTGCAGGTAAAAGAACTTTATACCGACGAATATACAATTTTCTCAGCNTATATATTAAATTATTATACATATATATTTACTAAGTTAAATTTTATGGTCAAATATATATTATATTTTATTCTTTGTTATGCAATAATATAATAATATTATAAGTGATCTAATCAATTTATTTAATAAANGCAAATACTTTCAAACATTACTCACCCAAATCCAAAAGAAAAATTTCCCCAAAAATTTAGCTTTGCCCACAAATCCATGGATGGTAGATGTAGAGCAAATTAGCTTGTGAATTCTCTCATAAAGTCCTTATACTCATTTTAAAAAAAATAATAATGAAAAATATGCGTTACATGATAATGAGAAATAAACCCAATCTCAAAAACTAATTCATTAATATTGTTGAATCAGTTGTGGATTACGATAAATTATTTTACACTATAAATTTTTTCACATTATCCCTCAATTACTTGAATTATTTCACACCGTCCAAAACACAAGCGTCTGTTATTTTTTTGGACGAAAATTATTAGCGTGTCGGAAAAAAATGAAAAATATTACATAGTTCGAGGAACAAAAAGAAATAGTTTTTATCAACTTTATAACGTACGTTAATAATTGCACTAATATTATTATAACATAATTTAGGGATATAATTTGAAGACTCAATGCACTGTGTGTTGTGAGTCACTGATAATTGAATAGCCACAATCATTATGTCTCTAAATTATGTCCTAATAGCATTGTTCATAAAATTAATCACATAGTTGAGGGTGTTATATAAAAATTATAATAGAGGCAACAATATAAAAAAGAAAATGCTATTTGGACCTAAAAATTTGACCTAATTTATTGAAATAATGATGTGGCTTTATTGAAATCATTGGATCAACACCAAGTTTCAATATTTGATCAGGTCCACAATTAATCCAAATATCACAATAAATTATATCAACAAATTATATCAATAAATTAAGAGATAGAAACAATCTATATTATACTACTTATATTTTAAAAAAATTGATTTTCTATTTGATTTCTAATTATTATAATAAAATTAATTATACTCACCTATATATTTTTATCTAATTTTTATTTTTTACACTTATTCGAATTTTAGCTTATTTTAGAATCTTTTATAAAGACTTCTAAATTTTTTTGAACTTATTTATTAATAGTATAGTTACGTACAATTATCTATATATGTATATATAAAGAAGTAAAGTCCTGTCTATATTAAATTATTATACATATATAGTTACTAAGTTAAATTTTATGGTCAAATATATATTATATTTTATTCATTGTTATGCAATAATATAATAATATTATAAGTGATCTAATCAATTTATTTAATAAAATAAAAATTAATAATTCTATAATATAATTAAATGTGCAAATAATTAAAAGGGTTGGAGAGATACCTAAATAAATGACAGATTAAGTACTCAAAAACTTATAGAATAAATTAATAAATAAAATACCGATTAATTATTCTACACCTAATTTATTATTTAATTTAATAACACATATTTATCAATTTCTAAAAACAAAATATTATTTAAATTTAATTACGTGTAACGTACGTCGTACATTTCTAGTATTAGAAAAGAGAGATGAAGAAATATATATTTCATTCGGTGTGTCTTCTTTATTCAGAAGTGGAAGACATATTTACGGAAAAAAATACATAATTCTATTGTATTATCAGTAGGAGTGCAATAATTCATGAGTGTGTGGTCATCCATTTTCTACTCATGTGCCAATGTCTTTGCAACACTATTTGGTAGTATGTGTCACTATTTATATTTATGTGTAGTACTAATCCATATCATAATAATATTTATAAAACTGAGAACAAAGTCAACGATTTATGATTCAAAACAACCTTCGGAAGTCGATTGCTTTAAGTTGTTATGATTTGGAGCTTTTAAATAAAATTAGGATTCATTTACTACGATAAGATGGGGGGCAAGCAATACTTGTAGTTATCATCATTTTCTTATTTTTCAAACAAAGAACAATATTGTTGTATTTAGAATCTAGTAATGCTTCTCACGTGGGATGAAATAAACGTGAAAATAAAATAAACTTAGGAGTGGGAATGAAAACTAGATTGTCATTTAGATACTTAACAACTGACCTATAAAATTATGATGGCAATGACAATTTAGAAAATAATTTGTAAATCAATATTTTACTAGTAAATCAATATTTTGTATTTTGGCAATCCCTTAGGATCAGATTATGAATAATTTATCTCTCATAAATATCATAAATTAACCTTCATATTCCTAGATTAAATCCAAATAATATTACATCTCTATTAATAAGGCAAATACCAAATCAAAGGTGGACAACAATATCAGGTAAACAACAAGAAAAAAAACATTAAAAAAAAAATTATAGATCACACACACATTCTGTCCAATTGACAATATTATAGAAAAGAGGATTACTCTCATTCTAGTTAGAAATTGAAGTCTAAAAAAGAGGTCAAAAAAAAAAATTGGTGTCATAAATCTTTCTTTTTTTAGATATAAAGTGTTTAGACTTGTACTGACTACTCTCGAATTTAGCGGGAAAACACTGTGACTTGAGCTCATGGACGGAGCTATGCATGGTCCAGGGTGGGCACATGCTTCTGGAAAAAAAAGTTCTTTTTATCTAGGTATATATATATCTATATATATATATACTAGTAATTGTCAGTGCCTGAAGACACTGTGTTACTTGTAAAAAATAAACAAAAAATTCTCTAAAGCAACAACATATATACATATACATCAGTGAAAAAAAATACTAATAGAACCAAATCAAATTTACAATCTTTAAGTAACAAATGAAATCAATAATTTTTTATTTGTATTTGTCACCATTACCTTAATCCAATTCAATAACAAAACGTAATTATAAACTCAATTCACCCATATAATAAATATCTCAAACAAAAAATTGTCCACAAATGCAACCATCTACATAATAAAAATAAGTTCACAAATGCTGTCAAAAGAATAAGTNGAATGGTCCAGGGTGGGCACAGGCTTCTGGAAAAAAAAGTTCTTTTTATCTAGGTATATATATATATATATATATATATATATATATATATACTAGTAATTGTCAGTGCCTGAAGACACTGTGTTACTTGTAAANGCATGGTCCAGGGTGGGCACATGCTTCTGGAAAAAAAAGTTCTTTTTATCTAGGTATATATATATCTATATATATATATACTAGTAATTGTCAGTGCCTGAAGACACTGTGTTACTTGTAAAAAATAAACAAAAAATTCTCTAAAGCAACAACATATATACATATACATCAGTGAAAAAAAATACTAATAGAACCAAATCAAATTTACAATCTTTAAGTAATAAATGAAATCAATAATTTTTTATTTGTATTTGTCACCATTACCTTAATCCAATTCAATAACAAAACGTAATTATAAACTCAATTCACCCATATAATAAATATCTCAAACAAAAAATTGTCCACAAATGCAACCATCTACATAATAAAAATAAGTTCACAAATGCTGTCAAAAGAATAAGTTTTGTCATTTGAGATTCCACCAACTTCCAAAATAATGAATACAACCTGTATTTATAAAACATAATATATTTAGATATTTTTTCATTCTATAAAAATATACAAATATTTTTTTCAATTCATCCACATTCAAATAATAAAAAGATTGAAAAAACATAGTTACCTGAAAAGTATTGTTTCATAAGTTCTAATGTTCAGTGTTCACCTGTTGAGCCTCCCAGTCTTCTAATGCTCGTAAATAGATTAAATCATTTTCGATTTCCTCTAACAGATCCTCCAATTCTATCATATCTAGGAAGTCATTCTCAAATTTCATATGAATGAAGTCAATCGGCCACGAAGATGGAAGCTTGTTAACAAAAGTGTACAACATTATTGGATTATTCAGACCAAAACATTTTTGTCTCAGTTCTCTAAATAATGATTCTTTCTTTTGTATATGGTTTATGACATCTGATTGTGGATCCATTTTCTCTGTCTCAAACTCTATCCAAAGTAGATGGATCTTGCGCTTCGCTTCCGCTAATAATTGTATAAATCGTACCGCACAAGTTGGTCAGTCGTTATTAAAAAAAAATTTCTTTGCAGAATCCCAGGTGGTGGGAAGGGTCTTTGCTATTTTTTGCATAATATAATCTTCACTTATGTTTTTTCCTACATTTTGCAGCATATGACCTAATCTAATTTTTTCAAACCCAAACTTTGAGATTGGAGTTCCATCTTGAAAAGAATCATTTTCAAATTTATCTACTATGTTCGTTACTGCCAAACGCATACTATGATGTACATAGATGGGAGGACATTCCATATTATCTGTACATAATATAAAAGTTATAAATTAAATTGATAATAAAAAAATTAGTAACAGTTAACCAATATTACAACAATAAAATATTTTTTTACTATCACATGTGTCTAATATTGTAAGAATAAGAACAACAACACACCAATAACAATAAGAGAAATAGAATAATTAAAATGATAACCTTATTATTCATTGTTGCAATATTATTCTTGATAATCATAAAATGCAACAATTAAACAAAGAAGATAGACAACAAATAAAAATCCATGCATACGAATTAAATTCAAAAAAAATTAAAATAGTGTGATTTATTCATAAGCCTTGCAGCTTTTGATTGAATGTAATATTAAACAATGTAATTAATGATTCAATCTTCCAGTAGTTCATTGAATTTTATCTTCTTTGAACTTTTTCTTCATCACTTTTTTGAACGTTCTTGTGTCAATACATAAGCGAAACCTCAAGTTGGGAGAATGGACAACAACCTAGTTTTACAGGAAAAAAAGAAAAAACAAATCTTAGTGAAATATATTGAATTTATAAAAAAATACAGTACGCTGCAACAGTGTAAGAATTGAGTTACCTTATTACGATAACCCCATCGATGAAGTCTCGTTGTATTTAATTTTTTCATCTTTTTAGCCAATTCACACCAATCCTACAAATATGGAATGATGATAATGTAAAGTTAACATGATTATTTTAATTATGTGTATTCAATATGAAAAAATTTGTAACTAAATGGTAACTTTTTGTAAATAATTGAATAGGAAGTCTTATAACAAAATTTCAGGGAAAATGATGTTTGATGTGCAATTCAACGCATCTTCAGGAAGAAGAACACTTATACGATCAGAAGATGTACATCTGGATAGTGCCACATACAAGTGTTCATGGCCAAACACTGGTATGCACAAATCAACCCTAACGAATTTGACAGATTGCCCTTGAGATTTATTGATTGTCATAGCATATGTTAAGTGCACAAGAAATTAACGTCTTGTCATTTGAAAAGGTAGTTCCGAAGATGGTGGTGTAAGTAATATTCTTGGAATGAAGACTAAATCATCTGACAACCATTAATTGTGTGCCATTACAAAGCCCATCTTTTGGTGCCAAATTCCGCAATAACATTATTGGGCAACCCACTTTTAACTCCAACTTAAACGGCGATAGTCTTGAAGGATTTAGAGAGTTTAGATACTCATTTGGAAAACAGTTCATGATAGTATGATCAAGTTCCTCATCTTCTGAAATTTTGTCTGCAGCTAAATATGTAATAGTCTCANTTGGTGCCAAATTCCGCAATAACATTATTAGGCAACCCACTTTTAACTCCAACTTAAACGGTGATAGTCTTGAAGGATTTAGAGAGTTTAGATACTCATTTGGAAAGCAGTTCATGATAGTATGATCAAGTTCCTCATCTTCTGAAATTTTGTCTGCAGCTAAATATGTAATAGTCTCACCAAAGGATATATTCAATTCTGCCGCATTTATAGAACTAACATCATTATTACGTGTAGAAAGAATTGTGCATTTAGTTAAATAATCCGNAAATATGTAATAGTCTCACCAAAGGATATATTCAATTCTGCCGCATTTATAGAACTAACATCATTATTACGTGTAGAAAGAATTGTGCATTCAGTTGAATAATCCGGGGTCACTGTACTAGCCACATCTAAACGCGGGTAAATTCTGAATAACAATTCTTCTAGATTATGACATTTGTGTATTGTTGATGGAAGTTCTATAATTTCTTCTGGATTGGTCCCAACCTAAAATTAAATTTGGCAAGTTAAATGAGCGAAGAGGAATAAATACTAATGAAAAGCAATATTTTATCAAATTATTGACGAATAAATTATTACCTCAATTAAAAAGTTTGCAAATGCAGCATTTCATCCTAAGTTGGATTTGAAATACCAAACATTGTACAAATCTTCCATTTAAGCTCATCACATACATGCACTGAAAACTGGTTCCATAATGCAAGTGGATATATCGGAGAGCATTTAGTTAGAATAATACCGAACAATCTTCTCAATTGGTGTCCCGTTTTCATAATTGAAGCCTCTTGTAGACATTGTATCCATTTGACATTATCTTCTAGAAGACCTCTTGCAACACATGTAGATTTGAAAGAATCATACATAACGTTGTTTATTGTGCACAGGTTATCAAATGTTGTTGGTCCTTTGACAACTGTTAGTCGCAAACACAGATAAAAACGCTCACCTGAATTTGGGCTAGCAAAGTACATCCTGCCAATTGTGTACCCCCTTTGTCTAGGGGTCCATATTGTGGTTTTCTTATTCCAAACAATTTTTTTTGAAAATTCTTGATAGGTTAATGTACATACAGATTCATTTGAAGCACAACATTTAAAGAAACCAGTCAAAGTGGTATCACATTGTGCACCTCTTGAAATGATTGATTGAAGCGGTTCGTTCGAATTAAAAACAACACGATGCATCCCTGGTAAATGAAATTCCAAACGTATAACAAATGGAATCTCTTCATGTAAAGGATTACCAAATATTTGCCAAGCAGCCTCTNTTTTCAACTTTTTCCATTTTCAGTTTGTATGCCTATTTGTGACAACAAAAAAAATCCGTAGACAAATTCCCCAAATTAAGCACCCGATTGAAACAAAATATGCGCAACAGTCTCGAAATAGCCTGTTCAAACAAAAAACATGGTTCATACATATTGTCAAACAGCTGGTGTGCAGGGTTAGGACNCTGTAGGCAAATTCCCCAAATTAAGCACCCGATTGAAACAAAATTTGCGCAACAGTCTCGAAATAGCCTGTTCAAACAAAAAACATGGTTCATACATATTGTCAAACAGCTGGTGTGCAGGGTTAGGACGAACAGCTGGGGGGCTTTCGGGTGGGATTACAATGGTGGACAATGGGTGAGCGAGAGGGAGAGAAAAAAAATATAAGTCCAAAACCAGAAATCGATAATTAACAACCATTGAATTCACATTTATACTATCAACCCATTGAACAATTGAACTGAATCAAAAAAGAGCCATTGGACNAATCCAAACCCAGAAATCGATAATTAACAACCATTGAATTCACATTTATACTATCAACCCATTGAACAATTGAACTGAGTCAAAAAAGAGCCATTGGACAGGCTAAAACGCTAAGCATTTGAAAAACACACACATAAAACGCAGAGAGAGAGAGAGAGAGTAATAGCGTGATTGAGGCAAAGGGAGAGTGAGAGGCAAAAAGTTATTGAGCTTTTCGGGTGCNGGACAGGCTAAAACGCTAAGCATTTGAAAAACACACACATAAAACGCAGAGAGAGAGAGAGAGTAATAGCGTGATTGAGGCAAAGGGAGAGTGAGAGGCAAAAAGTTATTGAGCTTTTCGGGTGCTTCCCTGCCTGAGAGTAAGACAGAGAGATTAAGGAAAGGAGGCGGGTGAGAGTTAAGGGAGAGAGAGAGAAAGAGATAAGGAAAGGAGAGAGATAAAGAAAGGGATCAGTAGTAGGCTTAGGAGAGTCCATCAGTAGTTGGGTGCTTAGCTGCCTGTGAGAGAGAGATTAGGAGATAGAGGCGTGATAACTTTGGAAGAGGGAGGCAGAAGACAGGGAGAGGCGTGAGAGACAAGCTTATTCATGGGCGGAAAAATAAAGTTCGGAATTAACCGTAAACCACTGTTTATCTTTTGGATTCAAATTTCTTTTTACTTTATTAGATAGATTTGGCATAATTGGCATATTAACAATATGTTTTAAGTTAATTTAAAGATTTAATACATTATTGTCATTAAATTTATAATAAACTTATTCATCTCTTAGTTAATTGGTGCATTAACGATATGTTTCTAGTCTTATTTTCACGAGCATAATTTTATTGTGAATTAATATGAGATTCATTCACAATCTAATGAGCACAATTCATATTGTATTTTCAATTGAAAGTGANTTGTAATTGATGCATTAACGATATGTTTCTAGTCTTATTTTCACGAGCATAATTTTATTGTGAATTAATATCAGATTCATTCACAATCTAATGAGCACAATTCATATTGTATTTTCAATTGAAAGTGATGGTCAGTCATCAAGGCCTCTGCTGTGGTTTTAAATCTTAACTTCAAGTACGAGCTACGAATATCTTAGCTCATTAGGTGGTAAAGTCTAGACTTTACCATCCCTTCGGTTAGAACTGGGTGGTTAATCCATCTCTTGAGCTTAGGGACTTGCTCTTTCGTGATTATAATCGATCAATTTGTTAGTTGAATGAAAATTTTTCTTTTATGAAAAAAATTAAATAAAAAATAAGAACCAAGTATGAAAATTGATTCCATGGCATAAAGCAAATTCTTTGAGTTCGTTGAAACTGGGAAAAAAGATTTCTTAAGAGATTAAGAGGANGAGTTCGTTGAAACTGGGAAAAAAGATTTCTTAAGAGATTAAGAGGAAAACTGAGAGGAAGTTTGCAAATGGTGTAACCCGTAAGTTCCTTTGATTTCCTCAATTCTTGGTTAACTACAGAGAACCAATTTGAATTTTGGAAAAAACAATGGCTCTGCCACAGAATACACCAACGCTTTGCCTTCCCGAAAAAGTGGTTTTAACTTTACGTGATCAAGTCATGAGAAGAAGTAAAAGTAAAAGCTTATAAAATTGTAAAGGGACATAGCAAACTTAATCCCACATCGAGCGGGAATGAGAAGTTAATCATTCTGTGTACAAAAGGTTATTTCTTTGTGGTTCCTTATTATTGTGATGTTGGAAGAGCCTTAACATTACTGTTGATATTGTGGTAGTAAGATACATTCTAATTATGTTTATTTGGTCTTTTAATTTTTTAATTGTGTTTATTTGGTTATCAATTTTTTAATAGTATTTATTTGGTTCTTTAGATTATTAATTTGTATTTACATGGTTCAATCTCAAATGTCTGTCAAATGTCTTNGAGATTAGGAGATAGAGGCGTGATAACTTTGGAAGAGGAAGGCAGAAGAGAGAGAGAGGCGTGAGAGACAGGCTTATTCATGGGCGGGAAAATAAAGTTCCGGATTAACCGTTCGAACATAATTTTTAAAATGATATGAGATTATATTCTTCGTTAAATTTGTTTATGTTTTGTCTAAAAAAAGATCTGAATCACTCTTTATCTTTTGAGTTCAAACTTCGTTATAAATATATATAAAAATATTTATTTATGTATATATAAAAAAATATATATACATAAATATATATATTTTTATGTATATATATAAAAAAAAAAATATATATATATATATATGTATGTATGTATGTATTAAAATTCTCCCATAAAACTATAATATGTTTAATTCACCACTTTTCAAAAAAATATTGTGCATTAAATACACATGGATTAATGAAGGGCAAAAATGTTAAAATAAAAATAAATAAATTCAAATTATGTACTTAAATACAAATAAGTATCAAAATTAAGTATTTAATAACCCTATATTTTTTAGTGTGTATTTTTTGTCATATAAGTCTAATTTGGTGTACCCCTTACAATTTATCCTAAAAAAAAACATTCGATTTATGTCCCAAATTTTTAGAAAGCCCAGTAGGTACATAACTAGTCCGTATAAAAATTTTAGGCCTTATAAAAAGGCCCTAAAAAATTTAACCCCAATCAAAAATTTATAATTTCAATAATTTGGGTCTATAATTCAATCCATAATATTAAAAACTCAAAAATCAAAAATAAATAAAAAAATAAAAAAAATCTAAAATCAACTCATATTTACTAATCTCTCTCTCTCTCTCTCTCTCTCTCTCTCTCTCACACACACACACACACAACAAAAATAAAGTATCACATCCTCCTCTATCACTTAAAAACATTAAAAAAAATAATACTAAAAATAAAAAAACCTCAATTTACCTTGAATCAGCCTTGCCTGCAGTGAAATACAGTTCGATTTGGACGAAGTGAGTGAATTTGTGGAAAAAATATTCAATATAACGGTAATATCAAGTGATAAGATGACGNCAGTGAAATACAGTTCGATTTGGACGAAGTGAGTGAATTTGTGGAAAAAATATTCAATATAACGGTAATATCAAGTGATAAGATGACGTGGTATTATCACTAACTAATAATACTAAAACATATAAATAGATGAACCTCACAAAAATCCATAACTAATCTATATATAAGCAAATAACTTCTTATCTTTCTGCCATATAAGTCAAAGTAGGATTCATTTTTTTTATTTAAAATTTTATTATTAATTAGTAATATCATATTATCAATAATGATATAGTATTCCAATTGCATTCAATATTTACTTGTGCTTCGGATGCCGCACCAGCAACTAAGAACTAATGGCCACTAATCTCCCATAAAATCTATCTTAATATTAAAAAATAAAAAAATAAAAGAAAATTTCAGTCACACCCCTTTAATTTATAATATTTTTTTTTTTTTTTTAAAATATTTATTCTCATAAAACTCTTTTTTTTTTGTCATTCAAATCATAATATTTAATAAAATAAATGAAACTTTCATATCTATCCACAAATGGATAATTCAAAAAAAAAATGAATATGTATACAACACTATATGAGAATAAAAAAAAATCATACCAGAATTTTAAAATTGTTCTAATGTCTTATAATTTTTTATAAGTACAGATAAATAAAATTAAAAATAAAAAAATATAACTATTTTGACATGGGCCTGATCTGAAGAACACAAAACATATATTTTTAACAAAAATAAAAGATTTAAGAAATAAAATAATGAATTGTCTAAATTTGTAGATAGTGAAGGCTTAAAATTCAGAAATGATTGGTGGTTTAAAATTATATTACCGATAATTTTTAACTCAAAAAAACAAAGAAAATTTTTATAAGTACGCTTAGGGATTATATAGGGTTTTAAAAAATACAAGAAATCAAGAAAATGGAAGATGAAAAGGAAAACAAACTTACCTTCGGGCATTCAAATAATTTGTAAAAACTTCGGTGGTTATCAGCAATGGAAGCAGTGTAGTAGGGAGAGGTAAGAAGAGATAGAGAAGAAGTCATTGAAGAAATTTTTTAGTTTTGGATAGGTTAAAAAATTACCGCTAAAAATTGGTATAAAATTGGTATAGAATTTGTCAGTTTTAATTTGAGTCCATAATAAGTTTTGTCTTGATTTAGTATATTTTTGAGTCTAAGATTAGATAAGGTTTTTGGGCTATTTTAACTCAAAATTAAATTTGAATCTATATTTGAACCAAGAATGTAGATGCTCTAGCAACCCCTGCCATTAATCAATCATTTCTAATAAAAAAAAAATATTTAGAATACCAAAATTACCCCTAAATAAACCCCAAATAATCATTTTATACAAAATTTGATTAAAATTCGAGCTGATTAATTTTTTTTTATATATTAAAATTAGAGTTGATTAAATTTTTTTTACATATTAAAATTTTACTCGATTCAAATTTTATTCAAGCTGATTAAATTTTAATTTTTTTACGTATTAAAATTTGAGCCTGTTAAAATTTATTTTTACCATGTCAAAATTCGAGTCAATTTGAATTGTTTGCGGCGATTAAAATTTATATTTTTTTACTTATTAAAATCCGTGTCAATTAAAATTCGATTCAACTTAATTAAAATTTATTTTCTAAGAATTAAAATTTGNGTGATTAAAATTTGATTCTAACCGATTAAAATTTATATTTTTTTACTTATTAAAATCCGTGTCAATTAATTCGATTCAACTTAATTAAAATTTATTTTCTAAGAATTAAAATTTGAGTCGATTAAAATTTATTTTATTTTACATATCAAAACTCATGCATATTAAAATTCAATCCGATTTAATTTAAATTTGATTCGAGCTAATTAAAAACAAATTTTATTCAGCTCGAATTGAATTTTAGTCGGCCTGAATTTTAATATGTAAAAAAATTTATAAAATAGAGGGGATCTCATTAAAAATATGTCTACCTAGAGGGGATGTATGAAATTTATCCTAAAATATATCATGGGCAATTTAATAAAATTATACTTTAGTAAAGGTCTTTCATCTAATGGGGGATATCAATGAAGATTCAAAAACTAGAAAGAGTGTTCTTGAAGATATGATAAACTAGGAAGTATAATTAAAATTTTTCCAAAATTTAAATTCTCCACTTAAAAGAAAAACCAATGAATCAAACGAGATGCCACCATTTGGAACAAACAAAAGAGACGACACCCTTTTGTTGGTATACTATCCACTTCACTTTCTTCTCAAACTCTTTCTCTTTATTTTTTTTCTCATTTTTTTAGTATCAAGATCCACTATTTTATGAAAATAAAGACCCACAATTTAATTCTCCTATGAATCTTAATGGGACATTTATGTGATCAAGGAGGACACGACACATGTCCTCGACATATTGGCAACAAAGTGTTTTTTGAATGACAAGTATCCTTGACATCTTGTCCACACAGTATTTTTTGAATGGCACGTGTCATCGGTATCTTATTTGTAGAGTGTTTTTTGGATGATACACTNCTACACGGTGTTTTTTAAATGACACGTGTTATTGATATCTTATTTGTAGAGTGTTTTTTGGATGATACACTTCCTCTGTGAATTCTTCAACATCTTGTCCATGGACTATTCTCCAAATGTTCGTGAAGTCCTCATCATGTTGTTCGCGAAGTTCTCGGCATCTTGTTTGTAAAATATTCTCTGAATGTTCGCGGAGTCCTCGACATCTTATCCAGGAAGTCCTAAGCATCTTGTCCGCGGATTGTTCTTTGAATGATACGTGTCTTTAACATCTTGGCTGGGAAGCACTATCCACATGACATGTTACCAAGGCGTTAAGTCTTCCATGCCGACAAAGCATGGATAAGAGTTTTTTACGGTTATCGTGACCTGGAAACAGAGTGAGTTGTCAATTATCAGTTCCCCCTTTCCAAGGTGATCAGAATGGCAGGAAAGATAGTCCAATAACCAATGGTAAATGTATAAAGTATAAAGTATAAAGTTTTGAAATGTTGGCTCTTTTGAGGGGTAATAGATGAAAAGCAACCATGGGCAGGTCACATTAAATGTTTCCCTTAGAAGTATGGGATATATTTATTGTTCGGTAAGACTAGAAAGATGAGCATTGAATGCACAGAGATTCGAGCATTAAATAGTATGATAGAAAAATGGAAAGATGAAAAGTTGAAAGGATAAAAAAAAATCATGTTTGGTAAGGAAGGAAAATAAGAAGGATGAAAAAGTTGATGGATTAACTTTCCTTCCAACTCACTAAAATCAATCTCTCCAAAATCGGAAGAAAAGTGGATAGAAAGTTAATTATTTGTGTTGAGATATATCTTATTTGTCTATATATTATGTATAGATTAATTTCATATAAAAATACAATGATAAAATATATATTTATATATATATTTTTAAAATAAAAAATAAAAAATAAAAAATATATATAAATATTTTTTTCATCTTATACTATGGGTGAAAATTTTTAACTCAACATGATGACACAACTCTAACTCAACACAAATTTGATTATAAGTTGACACGACCTTAAAAGTGACCTGACACGCGAATAAGAAATATAAAAGACTCATAATTTTATGACTCAACACAAATTTGACACGACACGACTCGATTGTCACCCCTAATCTTAGTCAGCACAAAAAAAATTAAAAAAAAATATTAGTTATTTTTATTTTTCATCCATCCAACCAAACACAAAAGAAGGAAAGTGTATCATTGCTACTTTTCATCCTTGAAGAATAGAAAGTGTATCACTTCTACTTTTCATCCTTCTTACTTTCCATCTTTTCTACCAAATGGAGCATAAGAGTTATAGTCGATAGGAGATTGACACGAGAGAAGATGGGTTTGATAAGGTATTTTTAGTTTTTTTTTTTAACCCAAACGGGTATAATAAATTAGATGGGTAATATAGATATGAGATAAAAATTAATAATTTTTTTTTTGTTAACCTTAAAAGCTTTTCTTATGGGACTATATTACAATTAATAAGTCATACATTTCCTATTTAGTTAAGAACCAAATTAGGTAGGTCTTAACAATTAATTTTAAGTATCTTTATTTGATGACCATTAGATCATGATCCAATAGTATACAAAAAATGTACCCACTAGAGACTATAATATAGAGTTTTTATAATCGCGTTACTATATTTATATACACACATAGAGGGACGTCTCAAGGTAATTTGAAGTCTAAAACAGTAATACTAAATGAGGTCTTTTTATTTTTAGTATAATTTTAGAAAAAATAAAAAATATTTTTAATTTTTTTTAAGTGAGGGAGAGAGAGAGAGAGAAAGAATAATGTGAATAAATATGAGTTGACTTTTGAATATTTTTTTTATTT
This sequence comes from Ilex paraguariensis, assembly GCA_963454935.2. Taxonomy (NCBI): domain Eukaryota; kingdom Viridiplantae; phylum Streptophyta; class Magnoliopsida; order Aquifoliales; family Aquifoliaceae; genus Ilex; species Ilex paraguariensis. The sequence continues at coordinate 217,032 of CAUOFW020005691.1, read as the reverse complement.
GTTTTTAAAATTTCTAAATTTTGAGTTTCTAATGTTATGAATTGAATTGTAGGCTCAAATTATTGAAATTATAATTTTTTAATTGAATTTAAATTTTTTAAATGAACTAGTTATATATTTAAAATTATGAGGCCTAAAGTCGACGCTTTTTTTTTAATACTGTTGGCCAGCCCAGCACACACATAACAATTTTAAATATTTTGTGTTTGGTTTTTTTGTTTTAGTTTGGAATAATTTATATATAAAATAATAAAAATAAAGAGTCATGTTAAGTGATGCTTAAAAATTGACTCTCTATTATAATTTTCTATAAAAGATGCTCAGAGAGCACCGTTGAAGATGCTCCAATAGCCCGAACACTTTCATTCGACAATAAAGTCTTCGATCCATTGTAAACTTCCACATATAATGGCATATTTATCTCTTTTGTATTGGTAAGCTATGCCAAATAATTTCAGGAATTTGCTACAGATAAAAAAAAGGAAAGTATGTCCTTGGTGCATCTTTATAAGTCAACTAGATAATTCATGTGCTCGAACATACTATGTAACATAAAAATATTTGCACTTAAAGGTACTAATTATTGTAGAATACTTTTAAGTATTTGATTGTCATACCAAAATGTAAACGAAGACGAATATCGATAATTTATTAACAATTTGCTCAACATTGCATGTAAATCTAAAGTTTTCAAAAATTTAATTTTTAAATCTGAGTGAACCAATACTCTCAACCACAGTCTACGGTACCCTCGATGCATAAAACTCCAATTGCTACTTCAATGACCAAATCTCTCCGATTTGTAAAAAAAAAAAAATACAAACATAAACCAAAAGAAAATGAATAAATCTCGATGTCAATCACTTTGACCTAAATGATAACTTGAAGGCATTGTCTAACTCAAATTATTTAGACTCACCCGCAATGCCACAATCCAACCTAAACACAATCATTTACCAACAAATACATAAAATGTGAATAATAATCAAATTGCAAATACAAATAAGTTATTGGTAAAGAACGTAAGAGAATATTCTACTGGTAAGCATTTGGCAATGGAAGTTACACATTCATCCACGGTAATGATCAAGAAATAAGAAGTAAATAACAACCCATTTTGGATTTAAAAAACAACTATGCAGTCGAATTGAAGTGAATATGAACAAAACTTACTAAGTCTATTTTCCAGACTTGCATACGTAAAGAGTATGCAAAAAATTGAAAATAGCGTACAAAATCAAAATTATCTAACTTTTGTATAGTACGAACCTGATTATTAAAGTTGGTGTTGCTGCAAACACCTATTGCAATAGTGAAAAACTGATTTGCAGAAGAAGGTGATCCGCAATGTGAACATCGATAAGTCGACTTAGATATACAGAACACCTGTGCATTTGACATCGTCAATTCTTACCTCAAGAGCATGCTTGGTGTTGAAGTAAGTTATTTGATGGTAAGCATGAGAAACGATTGAAACCTGTAGAGCTATCGGGGAATGAAATTTTGGAACAACTACAGTCACTGTCAGATGTCAATTTTGGTAAACATCCAAGAAATAAGAAAAGGAAACGTACATCTAATGAACTTAATTGGATGAAGAAAAACATATTCTTCGAGCTACCATATTGGGTGAAACTCAACCTTCGACACAACCTCGATGTCATGCATATAGAGAAAAATATATGTGACAACATTCTTGGAATGTTGCTTAGCATTGAAGAAAAGAACAAGGACACTGAAAAAGCTCGTCTAGATTTGGAAGATCTATACATAAGGAAAGAGTTGCACCTTCAGCAGCGGGGTGATTCTTATGTGAAGCCCCTCGCGTGGTACACATTGTCATCAAAAGAGAGACAAGAATATTGTGATTTTTTGAAATCACTGAAGAATCCTAATGGCTATGCAGCTAACATCTCAAGATCTGTAAGCACTAAGGATGAAAAAGTATCAAGTCTAAAAAGTCATGATTGTCATGTTCTCCTACAAAGACTTATTCCAATAGGAATACGTGGGTTTCTTGATAAAGAAATATGTATTGCTTTGTTTGAGTTAGACAACTACTTTCAACAATTATGTTCGAAGACATTGAGGATTAAAGATTTGGATGCATCATAAGATCAAATTGTCTTAATACTATGCAAATTGAAAAAGATTTTTTCACCAGCATTCTTTGATGTGATGGCTCATTTAACTGTGGACTTGCCTTGTAAAGCTATGCTTGTTGGACCAGTTCATTACCGTTGGATGTACCCAATTAACAGGTAATCATCATTTTGATATTAATATTTCTATTTTGAACTTAGATTAAATTATACTTGTATTGTATGAAGGTACCTTGACACTCTAAAAAAGTATGTTGGCAATAGCGCTCGTCCCGAAGGATCAATCGCAGAAGCGTATATTGTGAACGAGTGTCTTACTTTCTGCTCAATGTATCTAAGTTGGATTGAAACTGTATTCAATCGAGAGGAGCGTAATGATGATGGTGTTGCACATGTTTCGGGGTTGACCGTCTTCTCACAAAAAGTTCGTCCCTTTGGACCAATAAGAAATGCATCTGATGTTTCACAAAAGGAATGCGATATGGCTTAGTGGTTTGTCTTGCATAACAGTCCTGAGATAGATTCATACCTAGAGTATGTTGGCCATTATATATTTGAGAATGTCTTACATACCTCGATCTTGTCTTACATTGTATTAATCACATATTCTGTACGTAGGGAGCACAAGAACTTATTACAAATGCAAAATGAACACAATGTCACAATAAAGCATCAACAAGAATTTCCCAAGTGGTTTGAAAAACGAGTAAGACAAATTATTAATGTAACATTAAGCATACTTTAGTCTCTATTTTATTGTGTAAATCATGCATGCATTTTTTCATTTGATGCATTTGTAGATCAATCAATTGCGATCTCAAGGGTCACTTGAAGTTAATGATGAATTATGGTCATTAGCAAATGGTCTTGATGTTTAAGTGAAAATGTATTCGGGTTGCATATCCAACGGTGTCCGATTCCACACTAAAGATCGTGACACCCGTCGTAAAACTCAAAATAGTGGAATAGTTGTTGAAGGGGATCATGAGAATGTAACAATAAACTTCTACGGTTATTTAAGTAAAGTATGGGAAATGAGTTACATCTTTGGGCATCGTGTTGTTTTGTTTCAATGTGAATGGTTCAATCTCAATAGTAGAAAAATGATGAATGTTGATTCACATTTTACAAGTATTGATGTTAGAAGTCGATGGTATAAAGATGATTCATTTGTCCTGCCAAATCAAGTGCAACAAGTCTTTTATGTTAATGATACCAAGTATGGACCACACTGGCAAGTCGTACAACGGATCCAACATCGAGGCATATGGGATATACTAGAGCAACATGCAGTAGATGTCGGTGATGATGAACATTCTATTCCAAATGATGCATTCCAACAAGAAGAACCCACTGAGGATGTCCCTATTGTTGTTGAAAATCATGATACGCACCCATTCTGTAGGACTGAACTTGATCCTGTGCTTGTCCCGAGCAGACGGGTAATGTTGTCCGAAAACATACAAGATAAAGATGTCGATGATGATGATGATGATGATGAGACACTACTAGAGTATAGTGATTCTGAATGAGATATGGAAAGTCATTCTGAGTCAGATGTTGATCCCGAAATATAAAGATAGTTTAACCAAATTTTCTTCATAATGGTATGCTATTTTATTTTGCTATAGCTGTTGTATTTCTAATTTGATTATTTGCATAATGACTCATGTATCATAATTCTTTAGGAAACATAAATGGCTCCAGGTCGTCGACCCAAAGTCGTATCTATACCTGCAACTGCACATGAGGAGGTGCAATCCCTATCACCGACATCAATCACCCGTAGTCCACATATTGTAGCTAGCAGTACAGGTATGATATCATTTGTATTAGACACTTTTAAAATATTTTCCTCTATTCATCTATTATATTTTGGTAATGTCAAGGTCGACCTCCAGGAAGGGATGAGGTCCTACACGAGGAAAGACTGTAGAGAAGATGGTGGAGGCAAATGGGAAGCTGCGTGTTGATATCCCTAATGGTGTGAATGTCCCAGTCGGGAAAAATGCACAACGTTGAATTAATGAGATGGGAGCCTTGGCTAGGGCTTTCGTCCCAATTACTGTGACCCTATGAAATGATTTGTCTGATGACATGCGTTCCCCTATCATTGCACGCCTCCGAGTAATTATACTTATTTTATTATATTCGTTATTAATATAATTATTTCTGTTCAAAATAATGTATTATTTTTTCGTACAGACAAGGTTTGACATTGTTGAATACGATGAGTCAGAATGTGTTCAGGAAAACATTGAAGCTAAGTTTGCTCGTTTGTATAGTGACCATCGTTCTAATATGCACAGTCACAATAAACAATTGGTGAAGGCTGGCCTAGACCCAAAAATTGAGCCCTACAAACAAGTTAGCAAGGATGATTGGAGTTATATAATCGAGCACGCATTCAAAGATCCAGAATTTTAGGTAAAAACTTGATATTTTATCACTAATGTTGCTGGTTTTTATTTACAATCGGATATTGTCCTTACACTAACCTATGTTAAATTTTTTATGTAAAAACAATCTAAAATAAATTCTACAAATCGTGTCAAGCTATCCTACAATCATGCTATGGGTTCTAAGTCTTTTCCATCTGCAATGCATGTTATGGTTAAGTGTTTTAACTTATACCTTTTTTGTATGTTATTTTATTTAAGGTGTTGTAACTATACAGTTTTTTAAAACAGAAAGATCCCGAGACCCAGGAGCCACTTCATTTTGTAGATTTCTTTCGTGAATCTCACTTTAGCAAGAAGTCGAACAAATGGATATCACAAGAAGCAGAGTCTCAATACGTAAGTATAAAAATTTTCTTGATGTTATTGTATTTGAGATGAATAAGGTTGATAAGTTTCGTTTTGTGAACAAGTTATCAATTATTTTTTAAAATTTTAGAACCAGATGAAGGAATTAAGAGACAAGTCCACACAAGATGGTGAATCACATATGTTTGAGGAGGAGATTGCAAATACCGTCCTTCGCTGCAAGTCTAGCTATAAGAGAGGTTATGGGGTTGGACCAAAACCTTCTTCAAAAAAGACGTCTAAGACTATTGCAAATGAAGAGGAGGTGACTAGTCTGAAGATAGAGCTGGATGAAACCAAGAAAAAACTCCAGCAAATGGAGAAGTGGCAAGAAATGACGATGCAACAAATGATAGATGTGAGGTTAGCAGTGCAACGTGTTGGGGGCATTGGGGAGCCGAGCAATTCAACTTTATCTTAGTAAGCTATTTTATCTATGGACATATATTTTTTCTTTTACTTCTTATCTATAATGCGTTAATGAGTTTTTTGTGTTTGTCACAGATTGAAGATGGATTTTAAAGAGCTCTTTTTGGATACCCAGACATCTTTTCTTTCAAATATTTGAGATATTTTGTTGTTGGGATTTTAGATGTTGGGATATTGGATGTTGAAAATTTTGGAAATTGTTAGGAGTTTTGGATATTGTTTGATACTATTGAAAATTGTTAGATGTTATTTTATATTTTGAGTAATATATTAATGTTTTAGTAATTGTGATGTGTTTTTTTGGATTATCTATTGTCATTGGTGCATGATTGAAATTGGTCGGAATGTTTTTGAGTTGTTATAAATGTTTTTAAATTGTTATAGGGCCAAATGAGATTTAATCACATTCATTTTTTGGGCGACGAAAACAAGTCGTTGCTAAAACATTATTCATCATTTTTGGCGACGAAAAAAATTCCTTGCTAAAATGTTGGATGACTTTTTTGGGCGACAAATATATTTGTTGTCAATATTTTGTGTACTTATTTTTAGCAACAAAATAAAGACGGTCGCTAAAGTTTTCACATTTTGTAATGAATATAATTGTTGCTAAAGATTTTATGTAGTTAAAATAATTTATTTTTTGGCGACGAACAAAACATTGGCGATGAAATAAGAACATATTTGGCGACAAAATTATGGTCGCCTATTGTGTATTTTTGGCAATGAAATTGTTGTCGTCGCTAAAAACTTTCCCAGACGAGCCTAAAGCGATAAAATGGCGACGAAATGAGTTTATCGCAGAAACTTTTTGGCGATGAAATTAATACATTTTACTACGAGTCAATTCGTCGTTAAAAAACAAATTTGTTGTAGTGTATTTCTCAATTCTCACCACATGATAATTACATTAAAATCTAACAATGAAGCATTTAACCAATGGTGCCAACAAGTTTAGGGTGCCACAAGCCAGAACACTATTGTGATTGATTTATCTGATGAAAAGATTCAAAAGAAAAACGAAAGCAAAGGGTCCATGAACACTCAAATCGATGAGTCAGGATATCCTTCGAGTGCTAAACAATCCTAGGTGCTACTGTTTCATTCTATTTTAGCTCACTTTTTATTGTCTATTAATATTTCCTTTTACATAGAACGGGGGAAAATGTATATTTAAGAATGCACATAGATGAAATATCAATCACAAAAGGACATTGTTTATTTAGTCAAAAATGAATGCACATAGATGAAATATCAATCACAAAAGGACATCGTTTATTTAATCAAGAATGCCTTATAGAACAATCCTTAAATACTTTTTGATGACAATAATGAAGATGATCGTCAGTCACTATTAAAAACTCATTCAAGGTTCTCTTTTGTTGTTTATAAATTTTAACTCCAGGGTATTGTGCTTAGTGGTTCTAATTAGTACATTCTATAGGGATCCTGGGAAGACAGGGATTGTTTTTCTTTTTGATGAATTTGGAGGGGAAAAAAATAATTGGTTATGGTTGGTTTAAGTATTAAGACCACTAAAGGGCTTACAGACTTTGGTGTATTTGTATGGCTAGCTTTGTTATTTTGGTGATTTAATTGATTATGTATCTCAAAATATTTTTTTATTGAGCTCCAATGACCTAGATCCTCTAATTGTTAGACCAAAATATGGACTTTACCCCTAATTATGCGGGTAAAAAGACCATGTGCTTATCAGTTGCACTATCATCAATCAGGTTTCACCTTGTGAGTGAGAAAAATGACAGAAATTTATACTTCTTTATCAGAGACTTGAGTTGTATGAAATCAAATGTATTATTCAGCCATTAAAAAGATGGTACAGGCTATGAACAACTGAATATCAAAGAAAATCACAATAAACTAATGAAAGATCAATCTCAAAGAGAATGGTATCGGTTGTAGTACATTTAGTTCAATGAAGACTTTTAATATTTGGCCCTAGGCATCAAGATATTGAAAGGCCATGCATGTAATTGCTAATTATTAAGCACAAGATCACACAAGTTCTTGTACTTGGCACAAGTTTTATGAAAACTATCATAACAAAAAGTAAAAATATAAAAAATGTACAAAACCTAAGTTACAAGGGCAACGAAATATTTACACCAAATAAACTATTAGATGTTAGAATAACATATATTTTCTTTATTGTTTTTAATACGAAAAGTAGTTTTTCATATATAATATCATACGAAGAATAGTCCATGTACAACGCACGTGTGCACTGACTAGTATTATTTAAATGTATAGTGTGGATGTCCTCCAAGACTTTTTTTTTATTTTCTTGAATTTTATAATTTTTTATTATTGAAAAATAATGTGATTTTTTACAATTGGTTTAAAAAAATCTAAAAAATTAAGTTTATGACCAACTCTATTTAATTTGAAATAACCTAATCAGATTCAAACTTCTCACATTTTATTGACACTTATTTTTTAAGAATTCAATTCCTTGTTAATAGAATAAATCCTAAAAAATTTCAATTACCCCAAATTTCTCTCCCACTATCTCCCCCTTTCCCCTGTTCTTTCACACATACACACAATCTTTCTCTCTTTTAATCTATATTTACCACATACTATAGCAATTAATTAAGGGGAGAGTTCTTATAAGACATTCTTTTATTAAAAATGAGATTTTTAAAAATTTTAAATAATTTAAAAACATCATTAATCTCATCAAATGAAATTATTTTATATGACTTATTTAATTAACTCTCACAAAACTATTTTAAATTTAAAATTTTCATCCTCTTTAACTTAGAGCAATAATGGATAATTGGTCAATTAATATTAGGGTCAGGGATAGGGTGGTGGGATTATGACGAGAGAAATTGAAAATACGGTATATCACATGGAGCTATGATATATATATATATATATATATATATATATATATATATATATATATATATATTTGTATAATTTCTTATTATTGAAATTTAATTTCAATACATGAACTTCAACACACACCGCTACCAAACAATTTTTGGTCAACTTGCGGCTCCAACAAGAGCTAATAGTCTAACAGGTTGGTTACCGCTATGGGATGGAAACATGTGCCAGCCAGCCGTTAAATATTACCATAACCAAACACCTAAATATTAACGTAAAGTCAACTACGGACAAGGTCCCATGAATACGGATCTAATTGAATAAGAAATCAAGGGTGATCACGAGGTTCTTCTGGTGAAAATTGTATATATACAGAACCGAAAGCCGATGAAATCAAGAATGATCAGAAGGTTCTTCTGGTGAAAATTGTATATATACAGAATCGAAAGCTGATGAGAAACCACATTAAGACAGAGAGAGAGAGAGAGAGGGATTGGCTGGGTAGGTGGGAACGCAAGAAAGTTATACTTGGAATAGGAAAGCAAAGTATAGTTGGACAAAAAGTAATANAAAGAGGGATTGGCTGGGTAGGTGGGAAGGCAAGAAAGTTATACTTGGAATAGGAAAGCAAAGTATAGTTGGACAAAAAGTAATAAGGAGATGTAAATAAAATAGGCAGCTCTTACCATTCTTGATTGAGAAGGAGCTCTCTATCTATCTCTCTCTTTCTCTCTCTCTCTCTTTCTCTCCCAAGAAATAACATGAACTACTCTCTCCAAATGAGATTCTCTGTGCTTTTAGTTGCCTTCTTGACGCTCTGGTTTCTCCTTCTCTTCTACTGGTTGCCACCGGCGAAACCAAATTCATTTCAAGATTCCCAAGGTAACCCCTCTCTCAGTTCAGCACTACCTCATTGCAAAGACAATGTTTTTGTGTACGAATTACCGGAGAAATTCAACCTCGACCTCCTCCGACATTGCCAGAATTTGAACGTGTACACCAACATGTGTCCACACGTAGCAAACGGCGGACTAGGCCAACCCCTCCCTAATATGGGATCAAACAGTTGGTTCGCCACCCACCAGTACACGGCGGAGATGATCTTCCATGCTCGCATGGAAAAGCACCATTGTCGTACACGGGACCCCCAAAAAGCCGACTTGTTCTATGTCCCATTCTATGGCGGCCTCCATGTTTCATGGAAGTTCCGGGAGCCTAATCATGCGATACGCGACGCATTAGCCCTCGAATTGTCTGACTATATTCGTAAACAACCATGGTGGCAAAGAAGTAATGGAATGGACCATTTCTTGGTAGTTGGAAGGACTGCGTGGGATTTCATGAGGAGTGATGGTGGGGTTGACTATGGCGCAAACAGGCTTCTACTTTTGCCACCTGTACAAAACATGTCGGTGCTTATTGTAGAAAGGAACCCTTGGCAAGGGCTAAACCAGCATGGTATTCCCTATGCATCCTATTTCCATCCATCTACAATGGGAGAAATGTTGAAATGGCAAGAAAGGATGCTTCGAATAGAGCGGCCGAACCTATTTTCATTCATCGGAGCACCGCGAACAGGGGTAAAGAAGGCAGAAATCAGAGATGAGATCCTCAAACAATGTGGTGAATCAACTCGGTGTTTGCTTGTGAATTGTGGTCATGGAGCAAGTAAATGTCACCAGCCAAATGAAGTACTAAAGGTGATGACAATGTCACATTTCTGCTTGCAACCTGCAGGGGACATGTTCACTCGACGTTCTACATTCGACTCTCTTCTCGCTGGTTGTATTCCAGTGTTTTTTTCAAAACATACTGCATATTCACAGTATGCATGGTATCTTCCTGCTAATCCCAATTCATACTCGGTATTCATAGATGGAGAGAAAGATGCTGACAAACGGATAGAAGATCATTTAGTGAAGATTCCGATAGACAAAATAGAGAAGATGAGGAAGAAAATTATACATTTGATTCCATCATTGACTTACATGCACCCCAATTCTACTAGTTATGGATTTCAGGATGCTGTGGACGTTGCCATTGCCGCATTGTCAAAGCACGTTGAATCAAAATTAAAATCATGAATCTGTTTCCCTTTTCTTCTTTTTTTTTTTTTTAAGTGTTCGGTCGAAGCAGATTGCACTTGATGCATGCAGATTCATGAATTTTTTTTCTTTCTTTTTTTAGTTCTTTTTTGAGTTTGTATACTAATTGTCCCAAAGTATGCAAGTTGACATTCAATAAAATTGAAACGATAAAGAAAATATTAGTAAATATTAGTATGTTCACTGCTCAAAATTGACCCGCACAAATCGAAAAATGGCTTAAGATATGCTAATTTAAAAGTAAATTCAAACTTTCATTTCGTAATAAACAAATTTTGATTCACTTTCTGGATACTATCTGTAAGTGGGGAGTTAAAAGAGGTTGACACGTATGTCTATGTCAAGTGTAATCGAAAGGAGTGAGTAGGATAAGTGGATGGGATGGAAGGAACTCGAGCAGCCTGTTAATGGAGGGACAAACCAGTTGGGCAGAGGGTTAATGGAAAATACTCTCACCAGCCAGAAAAATCATCCTCTACAGTGGGCAAGTAATGTGGATATTTATAACACAGTGTTCGGGTAGGTCAAGCTGCCCAAAGGGCTGCTCGTTGCGACCCCTACTACTCGCGCTAATCAACAACTGCCTCAACCGCGACGATACCAATAGCCATTAACGGCGAGTTATACGTTTCAACATTAACTAAGCAGATGTGATGTTTCCCCAAACACAACCTAGACATGGCCCTAAGGAATGTGCAACAGTTAAGGCAAGGGCGGGCTCCCAAGGTCCATGACCGCGACTGGTCATCATGGGACCATGACCTCGCGAGGGCCATGTCCGCGATGCCCCCAGCGCACTCCTACCTGAGGTCCTCCTTTCCCTCTCTAAACCCTTCCTTGAAACTTTTGTCGAGGTGCCCGATAGAAGAAACTTACATAGTTTTGGTCCTTCAGCCACCAATCCACATGTCTTATCATTCCATATGTTGTCCGGACCAATAACCCTAGTTACCTTAAGAGTCTCTCTGGATTCCAATCAAGCGCATCCCAACGGGTAATAAGACATATACTGAGAGGCCTGCTTGAGCAAACTAAACCTTCGAAACCTTACCCCAAGCCGAGGTTGACAATCATGCTCATCCATCCCCATTGCTCAGTTTTTCCTTGAGGAAGGTTGTACTTCCATATCCCCAGGTGGAGACATCTCCTCTTAATCCAGTGGACCGATCGAGCAATGGTGTCCAACAGGTTGAGGATACCACTCCTACAGTGGAGGAGACGAGTTTCGTCGTGGTTGCCCCATACTTCTGCGATACCATTCCCGCAAAGGGGCGTTGCGCCAAGGGGGTGTCGCGTCCAAGAATGTTGCACTTGTTATTGTTGTCTATACCAGTCCAATTGAACTCTATCAGGCCCCATTTTCTATGTCAACTGATAATCGTTGTCACTTGTCCTGTTATAGCAAAGACATATGCTTTTTAAGTTTTTCGAGTACTACACTATCTATCTACTTTCTCCTTTTCTTTATTAAATGACCAATCTTTCTCCTCCTCTTTCGCCTCTTCCACCTCCACCACCACTAATAAGTTTCTATAAACTACTTGTTCATGAACTTTGGCTCTCAGAGTATATCTCTCTCTCTCTACCTTGTGGCGAAACGTTCAACTTTCCTAATCAATATTCTGATAACCTTATGTCTTACCCCCACCGTCCTACCATAATTGCCACCACTACCATCCCCCCCCCCTCCCACTTTTGAGGAAGAGTAATGTTACACTGACTAAATTTTAGAACTAAATTTGGAACTCAAATGACATGACAGTTTACTTGAACTTCTTTATTTTGTGTCATGTCACTTGAGTACCAATAAAAATTTTAAATAGTCAGCTGTCATATCATTTGAACTCTAAATTTAATCCAAAAATTTAGTCAGTATAGTATTACTGTATGAGGAATGAGCTTTTTACTAAACCCAAGTGGTTTGAAAAATTAACTCTCACAATGGAGTAATTTCGAAATTATTTTTCAAAATTAGGTAATTTTTTTAAAAACGTCAGTCTAATTGACGTTTTAAATTTAAAAACATCAATTGTACAGATGTTTTTTTTAAAAAAAAAAAAATTGTCAGTCTAAGGAACACAAAAAGTAAAAAAAGTGTTACATCTTGAAAACCTCAGACGTTTGTTCCCCCAGCATCCGTTTGGGTTTTGCTGATGCAGACAAATTTCATAGTGTGTCCATTTTATTTTAAGAATAAAAAAAAAAACAGACGTGCGGCAGGAAGTTAAAAAGGCCAAAAGAGCTGAAGTTTATTTTAACTTACAAATGTCAAATTGACGTGTTTAAGCGAAAAACGTCAATTCAACCGATATTTTTAAAAATTGTCAAAAGTAATTTCAAAAACACCCCATTTTGAGGGAATTTTTTTTTAAACCACATGGGTTTGGTGAAACGCTCTTTGAGGAATTATCCATTAGTATTGTTATGTAAAACAAAATTTTAGTCAACTTATCACATTGCTCCCATAAAATTTGAAGTTTGTACTGTGGCCCTAGTTCGTTTTGTTTCTAGTAAGTTAGTAGTCCGTTAAACGCTTATCTACTAAAAAAAATAATTTAGTTTTGGACCGAGTGAAACAAATGTAATATCTATATATATCGACCAAAGATAATATACTTTCGGTTATTTTTTAAAAAAAATATATTTTACTATTCCGACTGACTTTTTTTGGTAAGCAGTAACTCATAACGCAGTAAAGTGGAATACACTTCATTTTTGGTATCAGTTTAAGGCCGAGGAAAAATGTAATGGAAATCGACACAAATGTATTGAAAAGGTACATTAGCTGTTGCACCTAATGTACCACACCATGCAAGTAAAACCCCAACGTTGAGTATTGTTCTCCATCATACATGAAAAGAATAAATTTTAAGGATAATTTAAATAGATAGGAACGAATTAGAAATTTAGATGTCTTGAGTTTGAATCTTGACAATTTTATGAGATCAGGTGATCACGAGAGATTTATCTCTCGTGAATACTCTAGTCCTAGCGTCAATGTTCTGTCTTTGACCGAATTAAGAAAAAGATTAATCGAATTACATATAAGTTGGTCTGAACATCCTTAACCGTTGAATTAAAAAAAAAAAAGGAATTTTTTTCATACATGTAAATGGAACATAGACTTTGGGAATTGACCTACGTGCACCCCAAGGAGATCAAAAAAATATCGAACACATCTCCGGTTCATAGGACATTGGTGCGCTGTACGCAACGCACCAGAGATACCTCGTGCAATGCACGGACCCAAACTCAAGTGGTACTACATTGGGATTTATTCCATTTTATTGGAATGGAGTACATACCCAAACTCATGTTGCCATCAAACTGGAGATGTATTCGTATTTAGGGCTGTATGATTGAGCGGCTTTCCTCGGGTATAGTTCGTGTTGAGTTTAAATAATTTTTTTAATTTATTTAAAAAATAATTTTAAAAAAGTTCAATTTGAACTTATAAAATTTGGTTCGTTTATATGTAAAATAATTAACTTATTCAGGTTCGACTTGTTTTGGGCTTAGTTCAGATTCGACTCATTTTTTAAAAGAGTCAAACTTGAACAATTTTTTAGACTTTTTTAAAAAAGAACCTCGATATACTAGTTCAACTAAATTATCAATCCTATTTATACTAGCTACTCCTAGTGAAGAGATGTGAATATAAAATACACTTCATTTTTTATCTTCACTTCATTGATTTTATTTTTCTTGCTATATATTTTATAGTTTATTCAGAGGCTCTCTGGGTCTTTATTGAAGTTTCATTTGTTAATCCATGTTATGATTGCGTTGGAATGATGAACGTAGTTCAAATACCTTATTTGTTGTAGCTTGGTTACATGTGCATTTGTTAATTCATCTATTTTTTTGATACTTACTCATTGACGATTGAATCTGTAGTTATCTCGCCTCCGTTTGCTAATTTCAATTGGGTATGTTTAAGTTTAATTGCTTTTATATGTATTGCTTATAATCCGCATTTTGACTTCGCGTGCGAAATGTTTGTGTATGATTCTTTATGTCTCTATGGTGGGTTAATGGTTGTGTTCATGGTGGGTGGTGTACTTTCTTTATTGCTGTTCATGTGTCAATTTCAGTAGCTCTATTGCATTGTCTTATAAAATTTTATAGTTGTTAGTGATAACTAACTAGGGTGCTTTGTAGTTAAATCTTTCAGATGACCATGAGAAAAAAAAAAAAAAAACTGAAATTGCATTCATGAATCCCCATGAACTGTTTGGTACGTATCCCCATGAACTCTTCCAGTAGAATCCCTAATAACAATCCCTAAAGATTCATTGCCTTTTCATATGAAATATGTTTGTTTGATGAATGATGGATCAGTTGAATATGAAATCACATGGTATTGCTTTAAAATTATTAAGAATGATTTTCGTTGAAGAGTATTCTGGAAGTCGACTCCAAGAAAGCTATTTGGTCGAGACAAAACTAACGCTAAGTCCCATACATTAAAAATTCGCATGTTTCAATTATGATCTTTTGCTCCTGAGACATTTAAAGGTCTGCAATTGGAATTGCACTTTGTGAGGTTTTTTCACATATCATAAATTGGTCATGGGAATATTTTTGCGTACTTGGGTTGAATTCTTGGGTTGCTTTCTATGCTTTTGTAGATGACCATTGCCATTAAAACAATACCGGTGAGATGCGAAAGAAGCTATGTTATATGATATCTATTTTAGTTCTCGTCGCAAAGTCTAGATTTTGAGACAATATAGTTTCCTTTGATAAATTTTATTGTGGTAAATAGTGTTTTAAATCACATTGTTTGGTGGTTTTGCTGGAATGGTTTTGATATTGTTCAAGGGTCATGCTATTTGGCATTTTTTGTGTTATACCATGTTTTTATAAATGGAAAATTGTTTTGACTTTTTTTAAAAATAGTGTCTTCAGGCAAGGCATTTCTGGCTAATTTGATTAATTTTAGTTTTTTTCGATTAAGTTGATTAATTTTTGGATAAAAATGTTGTTGTTGATAATGAATTGTGCACTTTTCTTGACTACGTTTTCTGTTTGCACTTCACAGTTCTGGCATTTGAAAAGTTGATTATTTTCTTGATCGTGTTTGAAAGCCTTTTTACTGACTTTTAAATGTTTGCATTTTTCTCATAATTCAAATATACTTCTAATTTGCCCATTGATTTATTTATAATTTCAATGATTTCTTGACTTGTTGTTTTTCAACATTTTGTATGACCAAAAAAATATTTTGCATCGACTACGGCTTATATACCAATGACAACAATTCTGTATTATGTTTTGTTTGTTGTTTGACATACATATTTTTTATATATGAGTTTGATTTATTTTTATCCAAGTCTTTACTCCGTTGACTATATGTACCTTCTCTTGTGAAATCAATTAATTTGATATGTGATTATTCACTAATTTAATCATTTTATGGAGCTTTTATTTTTCAGTTGTTGAATGAGGTAAGTGATTTTATTTTTTAGGTACTCATGAGCCATAATGAATTTACTTTTGTAATTATTGTTTTACACATAAGTAGTGATTTCTTATTAGTTTAAGTTTAATATTTAATGTTTACATTTACTTAGTCATAGCTAAGTATAATATGTTGTTAGTAGTAGTGTTTGTTGTGATCATGTTGGAGTTGGAGTTGAAGATACAATTGATTAGGAATGTTGAAATTGTGAATATGTAAGAAATACTATATTCAACCATGTGACATGAAATATTTATGTAGATGTTGATTCATGACTGTTGTAGCGTGATTTTAAAAATGACAAAATATATACGTTCAATTGAGTGGCTAATATGTATGCTTTCAATGACATAATTTTATGTACTTTGGGGTTTTTCCTAACAAGTACATTTTTTATGGTTCATTTGGGAATTGAAACTTGGAGAATTAAAATTGAGAACTAAAACTAACGGTAATTGCAATGTTCTCTATTGAAATGTTTGGGTTTGAGTTAAAAAACATTGTGTATCCAAATACACTGCAACACCATGAACACTCCGCAATGGACAAAGTCATCATTTTTTGCCACATAAGTTATTAACTTCAATTATTTATTTTTACACCTCTCCTATGAATAAAATAGTTATGTTAATTCTTCTCACCCATCTTCTTACGGATGGATGAAGACCTAAAACAAACCGGAAGATGAACTTTATCAATTATGTTATTAATTCTTATTTATAATTTACTAATGGTTAATTTAGCTTTAAAATGTCATCAAATTTCTAAGTCCAGTTACTCTGGAAAAATAATGTAGAAGTTATTATCCGTGATAAGCGTGATCTTAATAGCATTTATGATGTGGCTCCCTTGCTATCTTTTCGTATATTATAATTGATATGTTTTCACTAAAAACCTTTTTTAACATTAAAAAAATAAAAGAGTTGCACTGAAGTATGCTAGTTTTAGAGGAAAAGAAAAAGGCAAGTTGTCCTCGAAAAAGAAGTGCAAATACATAGTGCCAAGTGGTATGATTGGTCGATACCCCATTCATAATTGTTAGTATAGTTACTAAAAATTATTTATTATTGACAATACTATTTTTTTTTTTTAAAAAAAAAAATCCATGTTTTAGTCCAACGATAATATTGTATTAAAGCTGAACTTGGGACAACATGTAAGACTTGAAGAGGAAATTCTTATTGTTGGGCAAGGCAAGGAATCTGAGTGCTTTAAACATCAATTGACACAACGTGCACATCTGAATGAGAGAGATTAGAATGTCCACCCATTCACCCTAAATATTTTACTTCATTAACACCAATCCACCAGATGTCTCGGGTCATTGTCTATTACCACAATGCTCCAAAGAACGTCAGTGCAAAATCGGTGGGTTTAGAACCGTCCTCCAAATTGTTCGTGGACAATTGCGAGATTACAATATAACGAACCATACAAACAGATATCTCAAGGTCATCATTTATGACATCCATGCACCAAGAACTACCCAATTTGAATGATATCACTGCCATGCAAGTGGAACCACTATCACGGTGTTTGTTGTAAATAAGAATTTCTTACACTTATAAAAATTAACTACTATAATACTCCATCATTGTTTATGTAATTTTTAACATAGTTATTTGAATTTGATGTATGTAGTCCTTATGAATTAGAGGAAAATGCACCTATGAGTTTTGGAGTTGCTCCTCGAACACATGTATCAGAAATCGGACATTCACTTAGGAGTATGACTGTAGAATGTACTCATTATTTGACCTTACACTGAAGGGATGAAAAATTATCCATTTCAAAATCATTATTGCTCTATTTGGAACATGTTTGGAAGGAAAGATCAATCTACTTTCACTTATTACACCACCTTTAGCACTTAAGGTTGTATGATGGCAGTAATAATAAATCAAAGTCATTTCAGCAATATGTACTAGAGTATAATGCTTTTACGAGTTTTGGTGCTACACCGGATCCAAGATTACTAAGTGGAAAGGGTCCTACATCATTCACTATTCAAGGAGAATTGCGTCGTCGAACAAGATCGCTCATACCACAAGAAGATCATGAACCAATGTATAGTCAATTG
Organism: Ilex paraguariensis; assembly: GCA_963454935.2. Lineage (NCBI taxonomy): Eukaryota > Viridiplantae > Streptophyta > Magnoliopsida > Aquifoliales > Aquifoliaceae > Ilex > Ilex paraguariensis. The sequence continues at coordinate 199,189 of CAUOFW020005691.1, read as the reverse complement.
TACATTTATGATCCTAATTCAGCTTTAGATTTTTGTAGTCATAGAAATTTTAAGTTGCAAAGAGATATTTTGAAAATTATTCAAGACTGTTTGTTTCATGTAAATCCATTTCCAGATAAATTTTGAGCAAGCTTATGAGATTTTAAGTCAATCAGAATTAGCAAGTCAAAATGTACCTTCTTATCTTTGTTATAATCTAGCATTAGACCGATGGCGATATAATTTCCCTACAATAGACGAGCTTGCGGTAGATGGAAATGAGTCAAGTGGTATGAGAGACATTGTTTTACATCTAAGAGAAAATAATTATTTGATGCAAATCAATGAGTGTCACCTGATATATTTACCATTGCATTTTGTGTTATTGTTCCATCACAGCGAGCTTAGATGGGAACCTGAGTTGAGGCAATGAGAAGATTCTCTTGGTAGTCCATCGACTAACTCAATTGCAATATTTTTTTTATAGTTTGTTTTAATATCCCATTGAATATTCAACAATTTTGAAGGGGAGAAAATTGTTCCAAGAGTTTTTAGTAGATGCTTGGACCGCAACCAAACAAAATCGGTTGACAAACTATAAGTTAAATCAAACGAAACACCTTGCAGAACTTTACAATAGTCTTACAAATGTTTGTGCAGATGAGTTGAATTCTGAACAAATTGGTCAGCGAATGATTTTTCACTCTTCCTTTACTAAAAATGCAAGACATATGTTTGAAATCTTTAAGATTCAATAGCTATTACACGATATATTCAACACCCATTTATCTTTCTCACTATGGCAGCAAATTCTAGTTGGCCCAAAATTTCTTTAGCTTTGTTATCACCTCAAACAATTTATGGTCGTCCTGATTTAGTTGCCCGAGTTTTTGAGTTAAAGAGAAGATTTTTTATGAAGGATGACAGAAATAAAACAAGTATTTGAAAAAAAAAAAAAAGGTAGCACGTGTGTTTACAATCGAATTCTAAAAATGGGGACTACTACTAGGGACAACAGTGGACCAAGACGAGGGGAGTAGTCTACATCCCACCACCCATTTCAAAAATATTCTTTCACCTCTGATCCACCCACATTAGCAAGGAAAATTTTAATCCCCGTCCTATCCATAAGAATTAATTTCTCTAATTTTAATTAAAAAATTATAAAAAATAAATAATAAAACATCACAAATAGGTCTGCAAAAAGAATGAAACTCTATTATATAACAAATAGATCAAATAAAAGAGAATAATTATTTTTTTGTTTGATAAAGAGAAGAGTGTGTGTGGGTAGGGTTTGTGATATATATATATATATATATATAAATATAAAAGTGGGTGGAAGGGTGAGTGGGGTTTGTGTCATTGTGATATTAGCGAGGTGGAGTGAGTTTCAGTTCATCTCCTCTTCTATCCCCGCATAGGTTTATACCAATATTCTCATTTACGTCTACCGTTCAATACATATAGTCCATCCCCCGTCCAAATGGGGCAGGTTTGGACAAATACCTATTTTTTTCTAGTCCACTGTCATCCCTAACTGTCACATATGCATGCATTTTTGTTCCTTCATAGTTCAAACAAAATTCAAATATGTGCTCAGGTGGACAATGGGGTATGCACTGAATTTCCAGATCCTTAAGATAATCCTCTTCTTTTTGATACAATCAAGAGTTGTATGGTACATGGACTATGTGGTACTCAAAATCGAAATGCATCATATATAGAAAATGGTGAATGCACTAAGAAGTACCCACGAATATTTAAATAATCAACTAGTATGAAAAAAGATGAATATCTTGTCTATCATCGTTAGGGATGGCCGTAGACTGGGGAAAAACGGGTATTCGTCCAAACTCGTTCCGTTTGGATCGGGGATAGACTATATGTATTGGATGGTGGACGTATACGGGGATACCCGTATAAACCCATGCGGAGATGAAGGCGGGGATAGACTTACCCTTACCCCCGCCCCGTCTCTGCTATCCCCTTTAAAAATATAAATATAAATATATATATACTTCATAAGAATATATAAATTGCTTCATAAGAACAGTCATCACTATCATATTGCCACCTACTGCTTGTTGCACCATTTTCTTCTAGCTGTTGACATTGTAAAAAGTTGCTGATGGCTCCCATTAGTCTCCTATGTGGAAGTTGTGTTATACCTGGATGTCCTAATCCTGAATTATGCTCATGCATGAGTCTTATTTTTCTTTCGTTATTCCACACAATCCACAGCCTCAAATTGATTGTTTCATTTTAGACGAACATGAATCCTGGCATTGACATGAGACTGGTTCTTTTGTTTATTGCACAATCATGTGCTTGAATCTCCTCATTTACTTGTACTTGATTTTTCTGTTAGACATCGACTTCCAACCATGAATTAATCCAAATAGATGGAACATCAGGAAGTTACCATTTCAAGAGCTGAGCATCAGTTGGAACTTGAGATGCCAGAAGCCTCTAAAGAACTTAATGTTCCTCCTAAGCTGTTGCAATTTTCTTGCAATCATATTTGTTCATTCTCCAAACAAGAGTTTACTAGTACAGATTTGCAGCAGTGATCAAAGTTGACAGTGATGCTTTGTAGGCTGATATATTTCTATATAATGGTCATGACAGCTGAGATTGTAGATGTTATAGCAAACAACCTTGCCATCTTTACTGATGCTGCCCACTTGCTCATTGACGTCGCTGGATTTTTGATTTCTCTTTTTACAAATACAAATTTTTTTTTATGCAATTTTTATAATTTTTTATGTTTTATTTTCTTTATTAAATTACAGGCGTAAAGCTACATAACAGAAAAGTTTTCCCATTACGTTGTTTGTGTTATATTGGAATGTTATGCTACATTATGTTGTGTTAGATTATTTACAATGTTGTTGGATTATTTAAAATATTAGATTTGTTTAAAATTTTGGATTATGTTGACTTGGGTTTGGGCTTAGGCCGGGACGGGGACGGGGGATTAGAAATTTACCCGCGAACGGGGATGAAGATGAAAATTATACTCATTAACGGAGGTGGACCGGGGATGGACGAAGGTTTTTTAAACAGGTATGGGGATAAAGACTTACCCTCCGCCCCCGCTTTGGTCCACTGACATCCCAAATCATCATCATGATAATGATCGCGTCTATACAGTGTGTGAGAGCCATCAAGTTGATAATTGGAATATCATATCATACAATCTATATCTTTCTTATCTCTTCTATCATGTTACAAAATTAATGCTCAATTTTTAGTATTTCAGAGGATCCTTAGGAAGTATTGCTTTTCATTTGATAAATATGATAGTGTAGAATTTCGATATAGAGTATCATCTTTCTGATCACTTGTATATGTAATCCTAAGTGGATTATATGGTATATGCATAATATAGGATACACCATCTATACTTAGAACCATGGGTGTTCCATAAGCCGTGTTATGCATAAATCATACATGTAGCAATTCTACATTGCAACCATCATGTATGTTACGGTGGCACACATCTGGCAATCCTTAGGTTAAGTAAAATGAAATCAGAATTAGCAACATTTAAAGCTTGGAAACCTAAAGACACACACAACACCAGAAAACAATAAAACGATACAAGGCAAATCGGATTTTTTCTACACTACCAACAAGTTATCTAAAGTTACAATCCAATCACATCAAGTTACAACTCTAAAAACTAAATTATTAGACCTAGTTAGCTAATAACTTTGGCATTGGATTGCAGAGAAGATGACAATTGTTGATGAGGGAGAACTTAGCAGTAACAACAAAATCTTCAGTTCAAACAACAAAAATTTACAAAAACATAAGCCCAAGATAGAGTTAGCTAGGTACTGTGTGAGATCACTCTGGATATTATTACAATGTTTCTGTAGGCCATAAAGTAGCTACCAAACATGCCACTATATATGTTCAAATTCCTCTAGCTTACATGCTGTTAGCAGCACCGACCTTGCACGGCAAAGGGGACATGATCAACTTTCAAAGGATTTCCCAACACCATATCAGCAACCATTTCAGCAGTTCCCAAAGCCTGGTAATAATAGGAGACGTATAACAAGTGAGACTCATTATCTCTTAAACATGAAATGGAACTAGTGCAACTATGGATTTCACTGGATGTAAAGGAACCAACATGACTGTGTCATTCACATTGTGCTTTGAATTAAAACATCAATAATATGGAGACCTCAACAATCCACATCCATACGGGGAAAAATCGTGATAAAATGAGCCTAACTTCTTGCATCTAAGCAGCAAAAGGAGGAGACATGTAGAAAAATTACCAATGTTAGTCCTTCTCCTTCATGTCCTGTGGCAAGAAACAGATTGGACAACCCAGGAACTGGCCCAATCACCGGCTTCCCATCAGGCACTATAACCAAAGTGAACATATTTTGTTTATAAAATCAGTATTCCGACAATGGAGTATTAGCATTACTAATGCTGATATGAATAACAGGTCAGTATTTAATGTTTTGCATACTTACTGTATGGTCTCAACCCTACTCTCACTTCTCTGCTTTTGCTGTAATCTCTAAGAGATATTTCTTTTAAAGCAGGAAAGAACTCCCCAGCCCGCTCCCATATGCTGTTAAGGATAGACTCCTCTACTTCTGTGCCGAACCCAGCAAGCTGACGGCTGCTCCCTGGAAAAACAGATGTCAAACTGAAAATATTCAAGCAAGTGATCAACAGGACCTATCTTGAAAATGAGTAATAAAATCGGAAAAATCCACAAGAATGTGATCAGTTGGACCTATTTCAAATAGGAATTTTGCCATTACAGAAAAAGATATAAGAACACAAAACAATAAAATATCATAAACTGTTCCATTTCAATTAAGATTATGGATGTAGTATGCCGAACCACTATAGAACAAGGTTTAGGGAAAGAAACTGTAAAGAATGGTCAGGTATTTAACTCATCAACTGCTATCAATTAAAAATCACTGTTGAACCTCAAGAATCCTTTTGCTGGAACACCTCAGAAAGCCGGCTTCCAATCTCTTTTCTAACGCATGGAGCTCAATATTCCCCAAAATAGTTTCTTATCAGTAAAAAAAAAAGCTACCTTTTATATCTCCAAAGGCACTTTGTTGAAATACAAATGTAAAAAATCACAGCAATTAAGTTCATAGTCTATTGTTTGTATGATAATGAAAAAGAGTGATTCTAATGCATAGTACAGTAAATGAAGGAGAGTGCTAAAAGAAAGAGAGAGAGAGAGAGAGACAGAGGGAAGAAGCGTTAAAAGAAAAACAGAGCTCTAGGAGGGAACCAGGGAGAGGGAAAAAGAAGAAAAAGAAAACGATTTTATGGACAGATAAGATACCAAGAACAAGGTTTCCTGATGTGTCCATGGTGGCTGCCATGGAAATTGACGGAGTTTGTGCATGATAGATAGGTCCTGAATCAGAAGCAGAGGGTTGCAGAGTTGCAGCTTCATGATCAATATAACCCACCTCCATCAGACCATGATTGAGTTTAAAGCACTTAAAATTCTCTATCACAAGCAGGTGACCCTGTCATGCAGAACAGAAGGAGGTCAACTAAACGAACAAGTAAAACTTATACAGCAATTCTGGTAATGTATTTTTGCATCAAAATGCATAGGGTATTAAGAACACCACCTTTGTAGCTCATTTCACCCTTTTTCTTCTTTTTTTTTTTTCTGACAAACAATGGCTCCAAGCATTTAAAGAGCACCTAGTTCCCACTTGGCAATTGGTACTTCCATCCCCCAAAGAGCATGGTGAAACCACAACCACCCACGTAGTAGTTAGTTTATGATCCTTACAATAGAAGCCACTTTTATCTTAGTGTTACAAATCGTATAATGGGAAACATGTAGATGGAAAAGACCAAGACAATGTTTTATACACATTTGGAAACATATTTTGCATCAAATATGTAGTGAATCTAGTAACAGAAAATATAACCATTGACAACTTCTTCCGAGAAGGGTATCAGAAGTACTATATTGAATAAACATACAATATATGAGTTTTTATTTTCTAGGAGTTTGTAGAAAATAATGCAATTCCTACAACTGGAAAAGGCTTCCGACCTAATATCCTACTACTAACAAAGACCGACAGAAAAATATGGTAAACCTAATATCCTACTACTAACAAAGACCAATAGAAAAATAAGGTATTGGATAGACTTCAGGTGAAGGAATATGCCCGGATCCTTTGATTTATATGATGAAACTCAAACAAAATCATATAAAATTATGAACATATCCTTGAAACATCAATTGGTTTAGATTATCAGTTCCTGTAGGCTGGAAAATTATGGCAATGTTACTTCAACCACACAAGGAACTTGCTTCACAGCGAATTTTGCTACACAGTCTTCTCACATGCCAAATTCACTTATAATATACCCCTTCAGGCATAAACCAATCAAAGGAGGCAGTTCAAAACCAAATGAACTTAACCTATACATATATAAAGTCAACCTTCAAATCAAACCTCCTCGTATTGAAAAATATTTATGTACTTCTAGACCTCTAGGAGTATTAAATATTTCAGAGACAAAAGAATTTAAACACCTGTCAGTCTACTTCTAGACTATATATGTGCTTCTAGAGACACATCTTCCACTTGTCCTTGAATATAGATGTCAAACACAGGAACCCTCCGACAGGTACATGAGGACAAGTAGCTGTGAGTGGGTGGATCCCAGTACCTAACAAAACAGAGATTCACATGTCTTTGCTTATATGGACGAGCCATGAAAAAAGGTCAATTGCTATGTGAACAAGAATAAATGTTTTTATTCCTAGATAGAAGAAATAGGGAAATGTAGTGTTCCACTATAAAATTACTCATAAACACCCTGATTTCCATTTTTGGGGGATAGGGGGGAATAGGGGTGTCATTTAGCACATATTTAGATGTTTGACAGCTTTCAAGCAGGTATAGACATCTTTAAAACAAGTGCCATGTTGAAAAGTGACCAACAACTTCTCATTGAGAGGAATATCCTGCAAAGCATTTAGATATTATGCTGGTTGTTTATTTACTGCAGATTACACAGTGAATCCCCAGTTGTTTCTGGCATGATGCACGTCCATCCTAGAAAATTAGATGTAAGGATCCAAAACATTTTTTTCCTTATATCCTCCTTTTGCCTTTTTCTGTGTGAAAACAACGCGGAAAGTGATGAATTGTTGAAATCCATTGACATACTATACAGGTGAAAATCTGAAACACCTTCGTTATTGGATTTTCACTATGGAAAAAGAGCCATTTATTCAAAAATGTGACAATGGTTAACTAGTAAAAAAGACCCTTAGTTGATCAGATTCTACACAAGCACCCAAGACAGAACATTAATTAAGAAATTTTGCTGGATTAGTTCAACGGACCACATTAATTTTGATGCCCAACTAATCTATTGATACTACACATACAACACATGCGCCAGTTGAGGTACTGCTAAGTTGGAAATTGATAAGGAAAGGAAAGAGTAATAAGATTAAAAAAAGAAATAGTGATTAGTGACAAGTTTATAGAAAAAAAACTAAAAAATGTTCAGAAAGTAACTTGTTTAAAGCATGGACATAACAATATGTGATGAAAACAGTGGAACCATGTCAACATAAATAAAACCACATTGCTTACAAGAGAATTCTACAAATCTTCTACAGGAATCCAGATATACTATGCCATGCCAAAATCTTATTTTTTCATTTTTATTGGTCACATCTAATAATTAGAGTTGGTCATTCCCTAAGAAACATTTGCTGAAGGGGTAACCAGTAAATAATCACACCAAAAATATGCAATGGCAAGATTATATTTACTTCGAATGTGGAAAGATATAGGAGGAGGGGAGAAATGGTAACATATCCTAGCACCAGGGGCAGGAATTATAGAGCTTAGATCTCCATACTGCATAATACACATTATAATAATAAAGAATTACTTAGTTACCCAAGATTTAGGAAGCAATGAGTAAGGCAAATCGTCCATTGGCTGGATACACATCTCAATAAAATGAACAGAAGCCCAATACCTCTTGTGTTAATAGCACTAAAAGCTGAATCTTTCAGCCTCTTTGGCCAGTATTTTTTAAATGTCTTGACACCGATGAAAAACGAAGATAAAGTAACTCGGCTAGCAGAGATTAGTAATCTAAAGCAACAAAAATATATCAAATAGGGCAACTAGTGCAATAGGCTCAGCTATAGTAGGGTTTAGGATGCAAAGCTTAACCTATGTATGCAAAGACATTGTTTCTGTGACTCAAACCCACAATACAAAAATATAATTGAGCAATGAAACCGTTGCACCAAGGCCTCTCTCTAAGGAACCAAAATATGCCTTCAAAAATATTTCCAAGCATATCCTATGAAAATCTAACCTTTCGAGGCTTAACAGGGACAGCCAAATCAGTATTTGAATCCCTCATAAGATCTTGCATCAAGGACCCACTCCAACAACCAGCTGCAATTACAACTGCCTTCTTAGCATTCAAGATATAATTCAAAGTCTGAACACCTTCAACCTCACCAGTGCTTCCAGATCTGTACATACATACAAGAAACACACCAGTTACTCTAGGCTGATACCACCTCGTCCAAGAACATACATAATGCCCTTGATTTCAACATCAACTTCAGCATAGCAAAAGGAATAACAGTGAAACCTTAATAAACTAATTGCTGGCTCGTAATAGAACTCTGCATATCTCCCTTCTGAAGTAAATTGTCTGTTAGCCTACATATGAAACATCTATACACTACTTATACTACAGAGAGTAACAATCAACTAAAATACTTCAGAAAAACAGGAAAGCTATTGCTTAATGGTTACAGAAGAAATATTGAAGGAACCTTCTCAATGCATGCAACCATAAGTCGAGCATTCAATTGGAAGTCATCTGGTAGAAAGGCCGCCCCACCTTCCTTCCCAACCATAAGAGCAGGTTCCTCTACCAGCAAATCATTGCTAGACAAGAACTTTGCTCCCAGCCCTGCTTCTGATAGCTTCTCCACAGTTCTACTCAACTTCACTGTGTCATCAGCAGTTCTACCAACTAACAAGCTCCCTGTTGATAGGAAAACAACTGTGTTTCAGATTATTTCAATAGCATTTAATAGGGAAAAACACTCATTTAATAAGGAAAGTGTGAAACCCATGCATGTGACATGCGATTTTAATTTACTGGTTTGAGCATGCAATTGAAAAGAAACAGTCCAAGTAGCAATGAAAATTCCAAAATTCATAATTGAGTGGTAAAGACTAGCTCAATATCATTGAACACAACAAAGTATAGCATGAGATTAGTAAATTTAGTAATGCAACAATAGAAATTAAATAAGAGCAGGGTACATGATTTCTCTTTCTATCTCACTCATATCTATATTCATAGGGTGGAGTTCAAGACACACCATCATGAAAAACACACAGATTAATATCTATAAAACCTCACTACAGACAACTTCTCTCATCTCTTGTTTCCTCAACAAAAAGCTTTTTTTAGGACCCACAAAATCCACTAACATCTTAGAATTGAATACACCATCTGAAATAGATATTGAGCTTAACTTATAGCAGTCCCTTTGTTGACGTTTAGTTATTTTCCTAAAGATCTAACCCAAAAGATCTGTGGGGCACGGAACAGTCATAAGCTATTGAAAGAAGCTAAGGCACGACTTGGCTACTTCAAGAGCAGATAGCCACATATCTCTAACCCACAGTTGAGTGGTATAGTTATTCATATCCTTTGGAAACCCTCATCGCGACATCTGCAACTCCAATTGACCTAATTTTCTTAAAGACTACCTGATCATGATGATATTTAATAACAACTGAGATCAAGCGCACACCTGTACATCATATCAGGTGTGGGGCTGATTTCATAGGCAAAATTGTCTCCTGAAGCTGGAGCACATACAAGTAATATCCAGAACACTTGCATACGAAAATAAAGGCTTCGATCCATTGTAAACTTCCACATATAATGACATATTTATCTCTCTTATATTGGTAACCAAATAAAATTAGGAATCTGCTACAAATAAAAAAGGAAAGTATGTCCTTGGTGCATTCTTTACAAGTCAATGTATAAAGAAAATAAATTTACCAGTCTTCTTCCAACCGAGTATCTCTACAGGATTCATGCCTTGGTGTTGTATACTTTCTGCAAACATCTCCCACAGTTTACGGCTTCTCATTGCTAGCTCCCATTTGTCACTCCCAGGGGTCTTGTGGATCATCCATATGTAGCCCTGTCCTAGAACCACCTCAAAATGCCATAAAAGAAGTTAAAGAAATCCTACAATCAATCAGTACTCGGGAAAAAATTACATATGCACAAAATAAAAATACTGATTTAAATCCTCATATTTACTACCTGAGCACTCCTTTTTCACTTGCTAGGGCCAAAATCAATAAAGATAATGTACCTGCACCAGTAGCGCCGGAACAAGGCACAGCGGCGTCGACCACGGCGACGGAGAGATTCGATCCGATAAGGAATTGTCGGGCGATAGTCAACCCGATGACGCCGGCACCGACAATGACCACATCGAATGAGTGAGACTCACTTGTAGCGTTCAAACCGGAGACACGAACGAGTTCGGATCGATTTCTGAGGGTTTTCTTGCCGGAGGTTGAAGTTGAATATGATAGAGAATTATCAACAAGTTTTCGGCCAAAAAAGCTCGAGTTGGATATCAAACGAGCAAGCAAGTGCTTCCGAGTATTATAGCAAAAGACGCCTTTGGTGATAGGGTTTGAAGGGGTACGCATTGAAGTGGATGCCATTGTCGCTCTCCGTGGTTTCTGCTAATGAGGAGGCTACCTACTCAGTGCAATGCTTCTCAGACAAAATGTGGGCCCTTCAGACCATCTAATGTAAGACTGTGTTTATGGCCGTCTAATTATAATTAAAAACCCCATTATTATCAGCAACACGGGTCGTGCCCATACAATACCCGTGTATAAATAGGAGGGAAGAGAGAGAAAGGAATTCATAATCTATTCATATGTAAATAGAAAGAAGGAAACAGAATGAGTAAGTATTCGAATAGATATATTTAGGTGCTATAGGAGTTATGGTTAGTTTAATGTAGTTGATAATTTGGTTAAAAGAAAAATTATGTGTAATTTAAATAGAAAAATGAAGGGTATTATAAGTATTTTATAAGTGGATATCAAATCCCACAGTTTTCTTTGATCAATCGTGATAAAAAATTTCATTTGGAATTACGTTGGTCAATTTAATTATATTAGTTATACAAAGTAATAAAAAAAATTATTAATCATAAAATATATTTGTATTCATACCTAAAATAAATCACAAACATATAAGAGAGAAAAAAAATTTTAAGTACCGATTATAATAGGGGATAAATGGTGGTAGTGGTAGTGAGCGGTAGTAGTGATGGTGAAAAACGGTGATAGTTGTTGTGGGCGGCGACGAACGTAATGGTGATAACAATAGCAATAGTGATGATAGATTTTGGGGTGATGATAGTTGTAGTGACAATCATAGGAGACAGCGGTGGAGGACAACAATGATAGTGGTTGGCAGTGGTGGTGGTGGATTGATGGGTTATGGTGGTGGACGACGATGGGTGCTTGTGGCGATGGTGGTGGTACGTATAGTGGGGGATGGGTAACAATGGGGTGGTGGTGGTGGTGGGCGACGACGGGTTGTGGGTGGGTGATAGTAAAGGTAATAAATAAAAGAATGAGATGATGATGGTAATGGATTGTGGTGATGGGCGGCAATGGTAGCAATTGATAGTGGGTGGCGACAATAGTGGTGGCACTGACGATTGTGATAATGGTGGTGGTGGTTGTGACAAAGGTGGCGGTACTGGTGGTGATAGTGTTGGTGGAATGTTGGGAGTAATGGTGGTGGTAGTGTTGGTAGTGGTGGTGGTGATGGTGGGGTGGCTACAGCGGTGGTGATGGTAGCGACGACAATAGTGGTAATAAAATGTTTATAGAAAAGTGATTTTAAAAAAGAAGTTAATTTTTTTTTTACTTATTTATTTAAATGGTAAAACTATTTTTGACTTATTTAGAAGTAATTAAAATAAGTTGTACCAAACACTATTTTTTTAAAAAAAAATGCTTATGTAAAGTCATAAGTTTTAGAAAACACTTTTGAAAAGTAACCTTAATCATACCTTTATAGGGCCTATTTTTCCTATTAAATTTAAAAAATTAATATTAACTGTCAAATTAATTTTAAAATAAAACCTAAAATGATTTTAACCATGAAAAACAAAAGTCATTTTTTATATCTTTAACCTTTATATTTTTTTATATAGATAGATAAGAATTTTTATTTGAAATTATATTGGCCAATTACTTTCCAAACCAGCTCAAGCCACAGTGGCTAGCCGTTAAATTTGAGGGAGTAGTTAACGCAAGCCTAAACATCCTAAAAAAAAAATTGTTTTCCAGCCAAAAGAGATTTCAATAATTTGCTAGATATCATCTTTGTAGACACATTACTAACTTTTTCAGGTTCTTTGGCTTTTGCAAATTCTTAACAAGGGTATTAAAAAGAGTGTTCATGGGCCAAGTTACCCACGAGTTCTGTTATTCCGCCGGAAAAAAATTGGCCCAAAACCCGATAACCCCCTATAGTTGGCCCTGTCAAAGCTTAATATCCTTAAAAAGAGGGCTTGAATTTGCCCTCAAATCCATTACCCAAGTCAATAACCTGCCCGAAAAAACCCGGCCAAATAGCCCACTCGTTAAGCCCGGCCACCCACCCTTTCTTTGAAAAAAAGTTACACTTTTAGACCAGTAAATTTAAAACTTTGAAATAAGTCTCTCAATATCAGAATTTGAAAATTTAAATACTATAAATAATGTATTATATTATTTTTCATGTATTAAGTATATAAGTTTTAAAAGTTAGAGTAATGCAAATGATAAATAAGTGAGTATGTATCAACCTAATTAAGATGTATTTATTCTATTTGATGTAGTTTATCCCCTAATCAAAAATAAAATTATTCTTTATTTTATTTTTATCCATTTTAACTCTACTTTGATTTAAAAATATAATTTATACAACTATTAAGTTATAAAAATATTCATTATTTTTAAATGAAGTTGTACATAAAAAAGTCTACGAACAGACCTGCCCAACAAGCCCACCCAATAAGCTTGAGCATTAAATTGCAGGTAGCATATAACTCACTTGGGTAAAGGTTTGAACCTATTAGGAGTGTAACTTGGGTTGGACAACCCGATTTCAACCCGAAAAATTTAGGACTTGGACAAGAGTTTTTAATATTTGGGTATTCGAGTCCGACAAATTAAAAAAAAAATTATANATATAATTTATACAAATATTAAGTTATAAAAATATTCATTATTTTTAAATGAAGTTGTACATAAAAAAGTCTACGAACAGACCTGCCCAGCAAGCCCACCCAATAAGCTTGAGCATTAAATTGCAGGTAGCATATAACTCACTTGGGTAAAGGTTTGAACCTATTAGGGGTGTAACTTGGATTGGACAACCCGATTTCAACCCGAAAAAATTAGGACTTGGGCAAGAGTTTTTAATATTTGGGTATTCGAGCTCGACAAATTAAAAAAAAATTATATATATATATAAAACATTAGCACTTGGTTTTTATTTTTGTTCTATCGTTCTCTGTCTCTCTCTCGTTCATTTTCATTTTTGTTCTAACATTAGCACTGTTAAAAACTTTGTTAAAGTTATTAGTTGTTAATTTAGGTGAATATTATGTACTATATGTATTAGATTTAGAATAACAAGTCTATTTTGGATTCTACCCGAACTCAACCTGAATTGAACCTATAAAGCAGCCTGAAATCATTAACCCGAATTCAACCTGAACCCGCCCTGAATTAAACTCGAGCAGTGCTCGGGTTGAGTTTCTCAAGCCGAGATAAGGTTAGGGTTAGGGTTGAAAATTATCTACGTAGGGTTGGGGTAGGGTTGACTGTCCAACCCGCCCGAGTTGTACCCCTAGAACCTATATTACCCAAGTTCGGCTCGTAATTTTTTTTTACCAGCCTAACCCAACCCGACCAATGGACTGTGACGCCCCTAAAATCGGGGGTCCTTTATTAACCTTTTGATTACCCCTAAACTCGTGGAAATACCCGTGATCACATAACCCAACATCACGTCATTAACATCCCTTTTACTGGGATCACAAAAACATGAAGTTTTGGCAGAGTCTTCCTTGTACCGGGCACTCCCAAATGCATACCCTGTGTACATTTAATCACATGACTCATCCGAGGCCCAATCTACCATAATTTATACTCCATTATTGTTCATTTACATCATTTGTATAAAATGACACAAAGCCCAAATGTATGGCAAATCACTCTTAAAATTTCAGATTTTTGGAAAACATACCGGTAGGTTTGTCACCATCCTACCGGTAGGTTTTACTTACTGAAAAAGTTCTGCCGCAGAAAAAGTGGCATTCTACCTGTAGGTTTTGTCCACTGGATCACATCTACCAGTAGGTATGCTCAAAACCTACCAATAGGTGTGCCCAGACTTGCCTGTGTTCACCTGTTTTTGATTTCTAATCCATTTCAAATTCATCAAACTCATGTGTAATGCNCAAAACCTACCAATAGGTGTGCCCAGACTTGCCTGTGTTCACCTGTTTTTGATTTCTAATCCATTTCAAATTCATCAAACTCATGTGTAATGTAGTTTTTTATATAAAACACGGTTCATACAAGTTCTATTACATTCATTTCCTTATATTTACATGCCCAAAATCAACTTTCGCAAAAGTTTTACAAAATATGATTTAAAAGTCACAGGTCGACTTTTTTTCATCCTTGAGATCCCGAGTGAGAGCCTTTTACCAGTGTATAGCCTACACTGAAATATTTTCCCATAAAAGGTGAGCTACACTCAATAGAGCATCCCCTAAAGTAGCTATTTCCCCAACCTAGATGCATATGAAATGTCACATGCAATGTCAACAAGCCACAAAGCATTCCAATTAAAAATATGCAATTTAATATTGAAATTCACCATGTCATGTCATGATGTGAGATGAGACTCACTCATGCACTTCAACCCGAGCCTTCACGGGCTCCCTTCACCCATGCAATGCTATGAGTATAAAACTGGGTATCCCAAGGCCTAGCCATTGATGTTACACATCCAATGATTATTTAAAATCTCAAGGACTTTCTTTGGGTGGATATTTATGGACTTACACCAACGGGCACCCAACCGACATGAAATTCATGGACTTCCACCAACGGTTCTGCGTACACCGACACACTTTATGGACTCTACACCAATGGAGTGTGTATCCAATTATTGGGTCTCTCACCCGAGGGATAATCTAACCCTTCTTGCTAACCCCGACCCAATTTTTAATGAAAATTGTGCGACTCAGCTAAATATTCGATCCAACCTTTCTAAGTCCACTCATCATTCACCAAGTGTGGTGTTTAATGATGACCATGCACACACACCCACATAATGTAATGTAATTTACAATTGTAATATTAATATCATGTACAATATGCTATGAATGTCATATAAACCAATTCCACCACATATCAACATACTATATGGCAATTTATATCACAAGTAGATGATTACCATAATTTATCACAATGTCAATATATCAACAAACATATATCAACGTTTTATCCAACCACAACACTCAAGCATGTTATCATATAATCATGAAATTAACACCCTTAATTCTTCCAAATATAATGTAAATACATAACATGCCCACATAGCACAAATTTTCAAGAAATTACAATGTAGCAATTTTTCAACATCAATTCAAATTAGAATTGGTTTTACCAAATGTTAATACTCATTTCATCAATTTTACAATAATAGACAAGTGCTAAAGATATCTAACAGCCTACTCATTCCATATCACAACCTTAGGTTGAAAATGAACCTAGTTAGTATGAAAACTCTACCTCTTGAAGCGTAATACAACTGTAGAAGGCTCCAAGAACACAACCTAACCTCTAATCCAAGCTTTCACCAAAATTTTATTTTTGGATCTTTGGTGAAAGCCCTCTTTTTGGTACGTAGATGTAGCCCTCGATGAGAAGATCGACTTNAAATATTCGATCCAACCTTTCTAAGTCCACTCATCATTCACCAAGTGTGGTGTTTAATGATGACCATGCACACACACCCACATAATGTAATGTAATTTACAATTGTAATATTAATATCATGTACAATATGCTATGAATGTCATATAAACCAATTCCACCACATATCAACATACTATATGGCAATTTATATCACAAGTAGATGATTACCATAATTTATCACAATGTCAATATATCAACAAACATATATCAACGTTTTATCCAACCACAACACTCAAGCATGTTATCATATAATCATGAAATTAACACCCTTAATTCTTCCAAATATAATGTAAATACATAACATGCCCACATAGCACAAATTTTCAAGAAATTACAATGTAGCAATTTTTCAACATCAATTCAAATTAGAATTGGTTTTACCAAATGTTAATACTCATTTCATCAATTTTACAATAATAGACAAGTGCTAAAGATATCTAACAGCCTACTCATTCCATATCACAACCTTAGGTTGAAAATGAACCTAGTTAGTATGAAAACTCTACCTCTTGAAGCGTAATACAACTGTAGAAGGCTCCAAGAACACAACCTAACCTCTAATCCAAGCTTTCTCCAAAATTTTATTTTTGGATCTTTGGTGAAAGCCCTCTTTTTGGTACGTAGATGTAGCCCTCGATGAGAAGATCGACTCTAATACTTGACTTGAGTCGATTGGAACGATAGAACTCTGTAGATCGTAGAGAGAAGTTGAAAATCCTTATTTTTCTCTCTTTTTCCTCTCTCCTCTTTCAATGTAAAGACCCAATTGATGAATAGGGGAGAAATCTAATTTTTCTCCCTTATTTATACTCTTTAAATACTTGGTCCACGTCGCGCCACGTCTCCCATTTTTAGGTCTATTTTCATCCCAAAACGATTAAATTTCGCCCCGATTCAAGTTCAAAATACTCTTATTTCAACTTACTTTAAATTATTTTCTAAATTTTAAAATTTTATTAAAAATTTTGTTTTTAGGTCACCCAAGACCCGACCGTCTCGTAAAACGTAAAAAATTCAACTATTTCAGAATTCAATGAAAATTTGTCTGAATAACTAAATTTTGTGAGAAGAATCCAACGATGAGATCTATTGCGTAATCCGAGTTTCAAAAAATTTTAAATTTTTGACCCGTACTGAAATAATAAATTACCGTTTTACCCTTTTTCGTACAAAGTTCAAATTTCCCTGAGTTTTACATTCTTCCCCCTTAAAAGAATTTCGTCCTTGAAATTCACACGTACATGCATACTTAACGGCATGCATACGCTACAAATAATGCAGTACTTAGGATTATGAAAATATATCTCCATCTTCGTATAAGAACGGATAACTAGTATGTATAGAGTCCTCATGCTTCCATGTCGCCTCCTCCATCCCTTGGTGCTGCCACAACACATTCACTAGCCTCACGGTTTTGCCACGCAAAATCTGCTCCCAGCTATCCATGATATGCACCGATCCCTCTTCAAAGGTCTCATCTGCATCAACAATCAACTCACCCCAATTCATCACTTGTGTTGGGTCTGGAGCTGGAGTATACTTCCGAAGCATAGAGATATGAAACACCACATGGACACCCGATAAATTTGGTGGTAATGCTAGCCGATAAGCAACTGTACCAACCCTCTCGAGTACCTCGAAAGACCCGATATACCTTAACAACAGCTTTTTCTCGCTTTTCGAACTTGACCACTCTCCTTTTAGGCATCACCTTCAAGAAGATGTGATCTCTCACCTAAAACTCTAGAGGTCGTCACCTTCTGTCGGCTCTAAGCAATAAGAAGCTTCTGTATCAAATCCACCTTCTCCGAGGTGTCTCTAACCAAATTCGAACCCGTAGAGGGTCTCTCTCCAACCTTCGTCCAACAAACTGGAGAACGACACGACCTCTCATAAAAGTGCCTCATAGGGAGCCATATGTATGCTCGTTTGATAACTGTTATTGTAGGCGAACTCTACTAAGGATAGATGCTCTTCTCAGCTACCCTTGAGATCTATGACGCATGCCCGAATTATGTTCTCTAAAGTTTGGATTATCCACTCTGACTGACAGTCCGTCTGTGGATGAAAAATTGTGCTTATCATCAAATGAGTCCACATGACCCGCTAGAAATTCTCCCAAAAATGGGTTATGAACCTAAGATCCTAATCCGATACTATAGATACGGGCACCCCATGCAACTGGACAATCTCCTATATATATAATCTGTAAAATTCCTCCTATGTGAAGGCTATCCGTATTGCCAAAAAGTATGCCAACTTTGTAAGCTAGTCCACTATTACCGACATTGCGTCATGTCCCCACGATGTCTATGACAATTGGATCACAAAATCCATCGTGACGTGTTCCCACTTCTACTCGACCACCTCCAAAGGCTAGAGCAACTCTGCTGGTCTCTGATGCTCGGCATTGACTTGTTGACACATGAGACATCGGCTAACAAAGTCTCCAACGTGCCTCTTCATCCCACTCTAGTAGTATTAGTGGCGAAGATCAAGGTACATCTTTGTGCCATCGGGATATACAACAAAATATAAGTAATGAAACTCCCTAAGGATCTTCTCTCTCAGATTCGTAAACTAGAGAACCACAACCCTTCTCCTATACCGAAGACCACCATCCGCATGAATGACCTAGCCCTCATCACCTGTACCCGACTGTACCCAGTTCCTAATAGACAATATCTCCGTGTCTTGTCCTTAAGACTCGATCACCATGCTCAGTAAGGAAGGCATAGTCACCAAACTCTCCAAAGTGCCCTGAGCCTGACTCTTGTAGTGTAGCCTAAATTGTCTCACAGTCTCGAACATCTACCACTCTTGAGAAGCCACACTAGCCAAGACTCCCCTTGACTTTCAGCTGAGTGCATCAATCACCACATTTGCTTTATCGGATGATAATGCAAAGTGAAGTCATAGTTCTCTAAATACTTCATTCACCTATGTTGCCTTATGTTGAGGTTCCGTTGTGTGAAGATGTACTTCAGACTCTTATGGTCCAAAAATACCTCGAATTGCTCACCGTATAAATAGTGGTGTCAAGCCTTCAAGGCAAAGACAATACCCGCCAACTCCATATCATGTGTAGGGTAATTCTACTTGTGGTTTTTTAACTGTCAAGAACCATAAACTACCACTCTCCCTGACTGCATCAAGACACAACCAAGTCTGTCCTTGGAGGCATCACAATACACTGTGTACCTCTGTTCCCTCTCCGAAACTATCAGAATAAGAGTTGAAGTAAGTCTCCCCTTCAACTCTTGGAATGCTTCTCACACGAGTCATCCCACTGAAACTTGACCTCTTTCGGGTCAATCTCGTCATAAGTGCAACTAGTCGGGAGAAGTTCTCAATAAACCTCCTATAATACCCCTCAAATCCCAAGAAGCTGTATATCTTGAAGACTGACTTCAGTCTCTCTTAGCTCAAAACAGCCTCAACCTTCTCTGGGTTAACTAACACACCTAAATTCGACACCATGTGTCCTAAAAATTTTATCTCCGTAAGCCAAAATTTACACTTGCTGAATTTGGCGTATAACTGATAGTCTCTCAAGATCTGGAGAACAACTCTTAAGTGACCCTCATGCTCCTCCTTAGACTTGGAATAGATCAAAATATCGTCAACAAAGACCACGACAAACTAATCTAAGGTTAAAACACCCTATGCATGAGATCCATGAATGCCGCTAAGGCATTCGTTAATCCAAAAAGCATTACAGTGAACTCAAAATGCCCATACCGCGTTTTAAACGCCGTCTTAGGGACATCCACCTCCCTAATTCTCAACTAATGGCAACCCATGCAAAGATCTATCTTGGAGTAGACCCGCATCCCTCTCTGCTGATCAAACAAATCATCAATCCTCAGCAAATGGTACCTATTTTTGATAGTAACCCGATTCAACTACCAGTAATCTATATATAATCGAAGGGTCTTATCATTTTTCTTGGCAAATAGCACCGGAGCGCCCCAAGGCGAAGTGCTCAATCTAATAAAGCCCTTGTCCAATAATTCTTGCAATTGGACCTTGAGTTCTTGTAACTCTGCAGGTGTCATTCTGTGCGAAGTCATAGAAATAGGAGATGTACCGGGGTGCAACTCAATGGTGAAGTCTACATCCCTATGTGGAGTTAATCCTGATAGTTCATCCAGAAAAATTCCTCATACTCACAAACCACCCGAGGTAGGCCTAACTCCGGTCTCGCCTCGTCCTCCAGGGTAAGGCTCTCAAGCTAGCCCATCAACTACTCGTGCCAACGAAAATCATACACTACTTGAGGTAGTGCATCATGCTTTTTCCCCTGAAATTTAAAACAAAAATCCTCCGGTGTGTAGGTAGTGACAATTTTTCGATTACAACCGATGACAACACAGTGTGCCATCAACCAGTCCATCTCAAGGATGACATTCAACTCCGACATGTCCATGACTTTAAGGTCCACAGTGAGTAGAATTCTAGAGATCTCTAATTTACAACCCTGATATATCTGATGAATACTCACTCTAGTTCCTAAGAGAGAACTCACATGCAATGACTCTTCCAATGTCTCAACATCTAAGCTCAAATCTCTCACACATGATGCAAAAATAAATGAATGAGATGCACCAGAGTTAAATAATACTCTTGCCCACAAGCGAGAGAGTAGAAATATACCCTAAATAACCAACTGATTCACTGGCTCAGCCTGTGATGTGATGGCATAGATTTGCCCCTGGTGTGAGACTCAATCATGCATTGTATGCATATTAATATAATTTTATGGGCTAAATTATAATTATGTAAAATTATTAAAAGGTTAATTAAATTAAATCTTTTATAGGCATGATGTGAATGGGCATACATTGAGTAGGTGAACCCCATTAGAGATGTATTAGTGAGGTCCATTGATAAAAATTTCATGTGTGAAAATATTAGTGGGTTGATTTCAAAATTATTTAAAAACTTAGGGGGAGACAAGCGTAATTAACCCATTACATGACTCACCTTTACATGTGTTGGTTTAAAAAAAAAAAAAGAAAACAAAAAGGTGTGCCGTGTGTGTGTGAGTGTGAGTGTGAGTCGTGTGTGTGTGTGTGTTTAAAGGTGTGAAAATGTGTGTGTGTGTGTGTTTAATATATCATTAAGTGTGTGTGTGTTCTGATCAGGGAGTCGAGAGAGAGGTGAGCAAGAGAGAAAGGGGAAAAAAGAAAGAGAAAAAGAAAGAAAGAAAGAAAGAAAGAAAAGAAAATACGTGTGTTGTGTGTCCATACAGATTTTTGTATGGGTGTAATGAAATATATTTAGCATAATTAACGGGCTGTTAAAAATAGGTTCCAAATGGGTATTAAAATAAAGATGAGAAAAATGTGAAAAATAGTTATTTGAGATGTTCGGTATGTTTTTGAGGGCTAAGTTGAAACCGACATTATGGGAGTCAAATAGGTGATTTAAAAATGCAATTAGGGGGGCTGATTTTCATAATTTAGTGAATGTGTGAGTTTAAGTATAATTGTTTTAAAAGAAAAGTACGATAGAAATTGAAAAAAAGGTGTCGATAACACCAAAACTCTGATTTTTAAATGTTATTATTACATGTGCGAATTTTAATTCAAATGACCTAAAATTTTGCATGCAGCATTTTTAAATGATGCTTGATGTGATAATGTGAGTTTCGAATGCAAATGAGTATAATATCCAGTGCAAAATATATGAAATACCGGAAGTTCAGTTTTTAGTATTTGGAGTCAAAATGTGTGAAAATGGGCCCCGATCAATGTGTTTGACCAACTTAATCCTAATTGTGATTAATGTGATTGATTTTGGGAATTTGGAAAGAAAATGTGATCCCTAAAACAAAAGTGCTAGTGTGTGAGTGGATAATGGGGTAACCGAAGTTACCGGGGCACTTTGGGGTGCATCATTTGCATGCATTAGTGCATGATTAATTATTAAATATGATAACCATATTGATATTGTAATTAAAAATGTGTTAGGTGGAACGAGTGAGACAGTCGGTATTGGAACAGGTACGATGACACCAAAAGGATCCACCGATAGGATCGGAGGGCTGTAGATTTGTACATCTGAGGTGGGTGTATATCTTTATATGTTTTGAAAATGCTATTATAAGATGATAGTAAATAATAGAATTTAATAACAATTCTCCAAGACTATATGCTACGTGCTTATGTGATTGGATGATGCTTTGTACTGTGTATTGTGGAATGTGGCGCATTGTTTGAGACAGGGGCATCGATGCCTGGTCACTGGGCGTGCAGTGATATGCTAGCATTGTGATGTTCCCCGGAGGTTCGGGAGACACGGATCCATGTGGGATCGATTATCCGATGAGGGGTAGTATAAATGTGATGTGACTTATGAATTCTTTGGAATTAGATTGATGTTGTTGTTTGATACGTATATCTATGTAGTATCTATGTACTTCAGTGTATTAATATCATTTTCATTTCATATATAGCATGTATATTCATTGAGCGCGTGGTNTTTATATGTTTTGAAAATGCTATTATAAGATGATAGTAAATAATAGAATTTAATAAAAATTCTCCAAGATTATATGCTACGTGCTTATGTGATTGGATGATGCTTTGTACTGTGTATTGTGGAATGTGGCGCATTGTTTGAGACAGAGGCATCGATGCCTGGTCACTGGGCGTGCAGTGATATGCTAGCATTGTGATGTTCCCCGGAGGTTCAGGAGACACGGATCCATGTGGGATCGATTATCCGATGAGGGGTAGTATAAATGTGATGTGACTTGTGAATTCTTTGGAATTAGATTGATGTTGTTGTTTGATACGTATATCTATGTAGTATCTATGTACTTCAGCGTATTAATATCATTTTCATTTCATATATAGCATGTATATTCATTGAGCGCGTGGTTTAGCTCACACCCCTACAACTTCTTCTTTTCAGGTACTATAAAAGAGGATACAGACCGGTCCACTGTCCAGTTGATTGAGTCTTGTGCAACGTTAGTGTGATATCACTTCGGTTGAATGTCAGTATGACTAATTTTTGGGTTGTGTATTATATTTGTGAGAGATTATTATGACAGGTTAATAGTATATATTTGTAAATAGACTCATCAATCATACTTTATGATGTATGTTATGTGGGTGTGAGATTTTGTATATGTCTATAACCTAAAAAATAAATGATTGGTACAGGTGTTTATATATGTTACAAGTTATAAGACAAGTTTTACCGTCATACTTAATAACTAAGGTGATGAGTGGTGTTATTGCACCTGTGGGATTATATCATGTTTGATTAGTCCAGCTTNACCGTCATACTTAATAACTAAGGTGATGAATGGTGTTGTTGCACCTGTGGGATTATATCATGTTTGATTAGTCCAGCTTATAATAATTGTAAACATGTGTATTAAAAATCTAGTTGCATATCATTCTTGGACCGGGATGCGGCGTGACACCTGGGTCCTCGAAATCCTGGCCTAGATGCCCTGTCCTCGACCCCGACTTATACCCTAGCCCNATGTGTATTAAAAACCTAGTTGCATCTCATTCTTGGACCGGGATGCGGCGTGACACCTGGGTCCTCGAAATCCTGGCCTAGATGCCCTGTCCTCGACCCCGACTTATACCCTAGCCCATCTGGCCTGATTACAGAGTCCCCGCACGTGAACTAGTAGGGGCTTGTGCAGCACCCTGAAACTGAAACTGACTTCCCTGGCCAATGGTGGGGGTAAGGAAGAACAAATTAGGTCTGTGGTTGTCCCCCTGATGACTGAGATTGAAATACCCCGTAGCTCTGGGATCCTTACTTCTGAGGACAATCTCGCTTCATGTGACCTGATTGGTGGCATAAGTAGCAAGTCCTTTAACCTGCCTAGTAGATGGTCCTAAAGTTTTCCCCACCTTGGGAGGATCGGCCTTGACCTTGATAGCCGCGGCCCTGTCCCTGGTGTCCCTATGGAGTAGATGTCCATTGTCTCTTCCCCAAACTAGAAGAAGAAGTTTGACCCTCATTTTTCTTGTCCTTAGCACCTGCCTCCCAGATGCTCCTTACGTCATCCACCTCTTTCTCAGTGGTCATTGTCGTCTCAACCGAAGAGTCTAAATCTTGTAGGCGATGACCCACAATCTTCCCCTGGATAGATAATTTCAAACCATCCTCAAACCTCCTCACTTTGGTCATATTTGTGACCACGTAATCATCGGCAAAACTGGCTAACTCAGTGAACTTAGCTATGTATTTCATCACCTTCATAGTCCCTTGTTTCAAATCCAAGAATTTTCGGACTTTAACATGTCGAACAACCGACGGGAAGTACTTGTCCATGAAGAGCTCCCGGAACTCTCCCCATGTCATCGCCTCTAAGTTCTTCAAGGCCCTTGCCTAATCCCACCACATATAGGCTTCTTCTTCTAGCTAGAGTGCAGCTAGTCTTATCTTAGTGGCATCGGATGTGATATCTATGGCCTCAAAGATCTTGTCGACTTGCTAGAACCAATGGTCGGCCACCATCGAATCCGCCCCTCCCATGAAAATCAGAGGCTTGTGTGTCTTATACTTTTGGAGGTTACTTGAGCTCCTTGGCCCACATTAGTGCTAGCTTGTGCAAAAATAGCCGCCATAGTACCAATAGCCTCCCATTTCACAACCCTAAATTGGAAATAAACTTAATTAANTTTTGTCGACTTGCTAGAACCAATGGTCGGCCACCATCGAATCCGCCCCTCCCATGAAAATCGGTGACTTGTGTGTCTTATACTTTTGGAGGTTACTTGAGCTCCTTGGCCCACATTAGTGCTAGCTTGTGCAAAAATAGCCGCCATAGTACCAATAGCCTCCCATTTCACAACCCTAAATTGGAAATAAACTTAATTAAGATGACAAACGTACCTCTTGAAGCGTAATACAACCGTAGAAGGCTCCAATAACACAACTTAAGCTCTAATCCAAACTTTTTCCAAAATTTTGTTTTTGGATTTTCGATTCCTCCTTTTTAGTACGTAGACGTAGCTCTCGACGAGGAGATCGACTTTAATACTTGACTTGAATCGATTGGAGCGACAGAACTCCGTAGATCGTAGAGAGAAATTGAAAACCCTTGTTTTTCTTTCCTTTTCCTCTCTCCTCTTCCAACATAAAGACCCAGCTGATGAATAGGGGAGTAATCTGATTTTTCTCTCCTATTTATACCCTTTAAATNCCTAAGCTCTAATCCAAACTTTTTCCAAAATTTTGTTTTTGGATTTTCAATTCCTCCTTTTTAGTACGTAGACGTAGTTCTCGACGAGGAGATCGACTTTAATACTTGGCTTGAGTCGATTGGAGCGACAGAACTTCGTAGATCGTAGAGAGAAGTTGAAAACCCTTGTTTTTCTTTCCTTTTCCTCTCTCCTCTTCCAACATAAAGACTCAGCTGATGAATAGGGGAGTAATCTGATTTTTCTCTCCTATTTATACCCTTTAAATACTTGGTTTACGTCGCGTCACACGTCTCCCATTCTCAGGTCCATTTTTGCCCCAAAAATACTTTTATTTCAACTTACTTTAAATTATTTTACAACTTTCAAAATTTTATTAAAAATCTCGTTTTTGGGTCACCCCGAGAGCCGACCATCATAAAATGTTAAAAATCCAACTATTTTAAAATTTTACAAAATTTATCTGAATAACTAGATTTCGCGAGACGAATCCAAAGGTGAAGTTCGTTTCGCCATCCAAGTTTTAAAAAAATTCAATTTTTCAACCCGTACTAAAATATCAAATTATNTTGTTTTTAGGTCACCCCGAGAGCCGACCATCATAAAACGTTAAAAATCCAACTATCTTAGAATTTGACAAAATTTATCTGAATAACTAGATTTCGCGAGACGAATCCAACGGTGAAGTTCGCTTCACCATCCAAGTTTTAAAAAAATTCAATTTTTCAACCCGTACTAAAATATCAAATTATCGTTTTACCCTTTTTCATACAAGTTCAAATTTACCCATAGGCAACCCAAGGTATTAAGTATATCCCCCCGCACTTGGGATTGAAACCTCAACATTAGTTAAACCAAGGATTCAAACCCTTTTTTTTAGTATAGTAATATAAATTGGAACTTTCAATAGATTTTGGCTAACCGTATTTTTGTGTCTTATNCGAATTTTGCATAGGCAAGCCAAGGTATTAAGTATATCCCCCGCACTTGGGATTGAAACCTCAACATTAGTTAAACCAAGGATTCAAACCCTTTTTTTTAGTATAGTAATATAAACTGGAACTTTCAATAGATTTTGGCTAACCGTATTTTTGTGTCTTATAATTTTTTGAANCATAGGCAACCCAAGGTATTAAGTATATCCCCCCGCACTTGGGATTGAAACCTCAACATTAGTTAAACCAAGGATTCAAACCCTTTTTTTTAGTATAGTAATATAAATTGGAACTTTCAATAGATTTTGGCTAACCGTATTTTTGTGTCTTATAATTTTTTGAAATATTATCACATTAACAATTATTTGACACAAACTAAACAGATACACTTGTTATATCCATTTAATAAAAGAATCATTATGAATTTAACTATGACTTTTATACGATACCAACTTGATTATACGTCATATCAAGCAAAAATGAAATGATAATGTAAAATACGACCTTGCCGAAAGAACAATGTAAAATACAACCTTGTTTAGCACGAAAATCATTGATGCANGCTATATCCATTTAATAAAAGAATCATTATGAATTTAACTATGGCTTTTATACGATACCAACTTGATTATACATCATATCAAGCAAAAATGAAATGATAATGTAAAATACGACCTTGCCGAAAGAACAATGTAAAATACAACCTTGTTTAGCACGAAAATCATTGATGCAATGGTGGAAATCAAACATGTAGAGGTAGAACACTGTCCTTGAGCATGCAANAATGTAAAATACAACCTTGTTTAGCACGAAAATCATTGATGCAATGGTGGAAATCAAACATGTAGAGGTAGAACACTGTCCTTGAGCATGCAAAAGATGACATTCACCGACCAGTCTTTTCTCGAACTCCATGAGTAGTGTTACTGAGACCAAAAAAATTGTCTTAATTTACTAATGTAATGATGTGTCAGTGACATAATTCAATGATAATATCATGACTAACTCTTGGATTTCTTTATTGAAACTTCATCACTTGACACATCAGCAAAGTATTTAAGTTTTTTAGACCCCGATGCCAATAGCATTATTCTTTTTGTAGTATCCCATCAAGTTGAAGGCCCAAGAGCTGCAGATTCTTAATATGCAGTTGGAACCCAGACGAAGGTTTCAAAAATTTCAAGGATCCAAGTACCCAAGCTTCTCTGCCCTGTCCCAGCAGAGGGAGAACTAGGACAAAAGCACACCTTACAGGTCGTCCAAGTTAATCATCAGGTCACTGTTCCAGTAGATCTCTGATGACTCCTCAAAACCAACTTCTGAAAGGTTATTATCAGGGTCTGCCAAGGCTTTGTCTAACGAATCTGCTAAATCTCTTTCCCACAGTCCCAATCTACAAACCTTCTTGTAAGTTTCATAACCAGCCGCCCTAAGGCCATCCAAGATCATCTCCCTCAGAGATTCAGAGCACACGCCTTCAGAATCCATGGCACCAAGGAAACTTCCTGACAAACCAGGATTCCGAAAAACAACAATGGCACAACTCTTATCAAGTAGTCGAACATCAAATTCATTAGAGAACACGTCATGGGAACCATGTAGCATGCTCTTCAGCATTCCGGCTGAGATCCCACCTCTAAAGCCCCACAAGAAGACCAAATCTTCACTGCTAATGTTTCTCATATTTTCAGTCCACAATCCAACTTCCCCGTCGGTAGAATCTTGGGAATTTCTGGAGCAAGGATTGAAGATATTTGCAAAGCCTTCAAGGGCTGAAGATAAATGACCACTATCAGCATCATGAGCTTCCGGATTGACTTTTAGTATAGAGCAAAGTTTAGCAAATAACTGGCTTATTCTCAGAACATTATGCCCATGGGTCTTGCCTTCACTCTCCTTCACTGTTGAAGTCCAAATATTACCAGTCAGGTTTGCTATGAAGCAGTGGAGCATAAAATTACTGGAGGCCTCATGCAAAATCCACGAGAACAAGGTCAAGTGGCAACACAACTAATTGACAATCAGCAAATTTCTAATTGTCTAAAATTTCAGAGACCTGGCCGGCAGACTGCCAGGTCTTCCTCATTTCTAGTGTTGCAACTTGACCTAACTTNGACAATCAGCAAATTTCTAATTGTCTAAAATTTCAGAGACCTGGCCGGCAGACTGCCAGGTCTTCCTCATTTCTAGTGTTGCAACTTGACCTAACTTTTTCAGGGATGATCCTTGAGAGCAATAATCATGAAAACATTTTCTCAACCAAGCCATTAAGAATGGTTTGTGTATTATGTGTATAACATATGACAGTGACTTGCCTTGATGAGGAATCTCCAAATCTATAGGCACAAAGAACCGCCTTTTTACACAAGAAATAGCAGCAGGTAAATTGGTCACTTTTTTCAGTGGACCAAGTTCCTTCATAAGATGGTTGACATCTAGTATGTGAGGAAATACCAAAAGCAAGGAATGCCTGAACTCATCCAACGTGGGAGGTAATGGAGCCAAAAATTTGGAATGGATGGACGTAAAATCTGCATTAAACAAGAACAATATTATCAAATCCACAACAATAGAGAGTCTAAAATTACTGGAAGATTTTCATATGGGATAGACCATTAAGTGCGTTGTGGGCAACAACAGGTTTCTCAGAAGTGGAAATCAAATCGATCACCTCACGAAAGCCACGAACACGCTTGTTTTGTTCATCTTCCATTTTCTGAAGCTCCTTCTAAAATTTAAAAAAACATTTGAATAAAGTGAGTGAAGCATAAACAAGTCTAATCACTGAGGGTTAAGGTTTAAACTCAATACCTCAAAAAGCTCCCTATCTTCTTTCGAACTGGTCAAAACAACTCGAACAGCCTGGGTTCCACCTCCTTTGGCTGGGATTAACAGAGGGACCACATCATCAGAGAACCCCCTCAGCATCTGCAGCCCACCCCCAACACCCAAAAGATATTAACATTTAACACATACTATATAGTACCAGATAAACAATTCCATCAACTTGAATGTATGGTAGCAAAAATCAGTGTTGCTTCCATACAACCATTTAGTTTATTCGATGGCTGATTAGTTTACCTGTAGTGCAAGCTGCACTTGACGTTCACTGCAAACATCTATAATCAAACATGGCCTCGAGCCATACTCTTCACTTCCTAAGACAAGTTTCCTCAGGGATTTAACTAAAGCATCTGCATCAGACAAGAAACATTAGAGAAAAAAATCAGATAATACATTGAAGTAGGGCATCATTTTTCTCACCGTCTGTCTTGGTGACGGAGTCTTTACATGCATTTATCCATTGCCTAACTCGGGATTTAATCCTTTCTATGAATAACGAATCAGCAACTGAAAGGGTTGACAAAGATTGTATCACATAACTACTACGTGTTGCATATCCAATACGATCCTTTGCAGCTGATTCCTGTGCCCTGGATAAGAATGATATGCCTGTCAAATGAGAAAAAATTCATTCGATTTAGAATATAGACTTCCCAAATGGAGAAGAGTAACCATCCCCCCCCCCCCAAAAAAAAAAAAAAAAAAAAAAAGAAAGAAAAAGAAGTTAGGTAGACAGTCTTTTATTTTGGTTTTTATTTTTAATTTTTTGTCTTTGTATTAGTTTTTGCTTTCAATGTAGTTTTTTTAACTGAAATTGGTCAACAATGTCTTGGTTAACATTATTAAGAATAAAATTGGTATTAAGAGAAACATCTTTCATGACATAATTATTCTCTTCTTTGATAGTGACATCCATTGCAACAGGGTAGTAACTAAAACGAGTAAATAAGCTGCAAGGGATGTAGTGTAATTTCATACAATGTAGGCAGCACCATTATATTTAACTATAACCACAGGGGGCATCACTGTAATTTATCCTTACAAGAAAAATAGAATGAATCGTGTGACAGAGCAAGTATAACACCATTTTATCTCCAAGGTCATAAAACACTGGGCATCTACTTACCTCTCGCTGTAATCGTGTAACATGTATTCACCAGCCCGAAATTTTTAGGCGGCAACATTACTATTATGAAATAAATTATATATCTAAGATACTCTGGGGCATTGGTTCAATCAATTAAAGTAACTCACCATCATATATGCATGCATTAAAATCAAAACCTTCCTGGGCCATAGAGGTCAAATATGATGATTGACACGAAAAACTGTAAGAAGGCATCCCTATCTTCAACTCATCCCTAGGGAACAAATTAAAGTTGTACCTGCGCCAGAACATCAGAATATTAATTACTAAATGCCTCTCTTTTTCTCTCTCTCTCTATACACACACACATACAAGGATAACAAAAAATTTATCCAAAAAGACATTGCATGGGGTGTACATGAGTTGTCCAAAAAAAGTACCAGTAGACTCTAAAAATCAAGACAAAAGACTTTCCAAATTTGTGTCCTAATCATAATACTAAAAAAGATCTCAACATCAGGTAGACCAAGAAATTCGCAACAGACGACCCGACACTATAAGTTCTACATGATTAGGCTTAAGCTGAATAGCCCCACGATGAAGCAGTTGGGCATAATTGCCATAATATGATCCTTGATCAATTGACCCAGTAGATATAGGAAGTGGCCAAAGATAGGATTATTCTAAATTGCAATAGTCTACAACACCATAATTCACTTTCTGATTTAAGCTTACAAAATGTGGGAATTTTATTCATAGCATTTCCCATAACTTTGTGCCTTCAAAACTTAAATGTTTTGTAGCTAGGACATCGAGTTAAAAGGATGAGATCACTCTAAACTCCAGCATAACAACAATCCAATGATCATAAATCTTACAGGAAGACAAAACTGGTGGGCCATTTTGAAATTAAAACTGATTCACATCTTTATGGCTTGCAACTGTTTATACTTCAAATAGTAGGCTTATGCACATGCTTGGGTGTGTTTTGTGAGCGAATCAATCAATGATATAATTAGTAATCTGAATTTTCTTTATCACCTTCAGCACTACAACAAGTAACATAAAAAGCTCTCCGCATTTTAAGGACTTATTAACATTTATTAACTTTCACTCATCTAGATGCCTGGTTATCATTTACTCATGTTGGGATTGGAAATATGAAAATGAATTTCACCCTTGCAGAAATTTTTGCAAATCGTCCTCTTATCAGGTTAAATCTGTAACATAATTTTGGTAAATGCAGGAATAGCTGTAGAGATCGAAAATCAAAAAAAAACCAGACTATGATCAGTTTTGTTTTCCAAGCTCGATTATTCACCTGAAGGAATAGATTGGAGATGACATGGCTTACGGAACCAAAATTAGTCAGGCTCAAGGGAGAAGTGTTTTTGACCTATAATGGAAGATGCAAAGAGCCGTGATCATACTGGATACTGAAGAAAAATATGGTTACTTATAATTTAACAATACATATAGCCCTATAAAGAGAGAAAAGATACATGAAGGAGGCCAAAAATACTAGGACAGTGCTTATAATGATTAGTATTTGTGGTCATAACAGTGAGCCCAATGCAAATAAAAGGTTAATTGCACTGAAGTCCCCAAAAAATGAGGTTTGTCTCATTTTAGTCCCTAATATTTCAATTACATCATTTTAGTCCCAAAAGAATTAAATATATTTCTATATGGGCCCTTGAGTAGAAAGCGTTCAGATTGCTAACGATTTTTTATCATAAATTTATCACATAATACCTAAATAAGGGAAAAAAATAATTTTGATAACTATTAGCTAAATTTTTACCTAAATTTTGGTCAAAAAGCTATCCAAATTACACAGTTTTGATCATGAACTATCCAAATTTTGGTTAAGACTTAAAACTTAAGAGTTATTCATATTATACATTTTTTGTCAAGAGCTACTCATTTTTGGTTAAAAACTATCTAAATTATTTTTTGTCCATATTTAGATATCACGTGACAAGTTTATGAAAAAAAAATATTAGCAGTTTTGATGTTATTTACTCGAGGGACCAAAATATGTTCAATACGTCAAAGACCAAAATATGTTAAATACTTCAGGGACTAAAATGCAACAATTGACATATTGAATACCAAAATAAGGTGGTGTTTGATAAAACTGAAAGTTGAATACTAAAAACTGAATATTGAATTTTAAATGTTGAACGCTGAATTTTTTAATTTGTCGACTATTTGGTATCAACTGAAATTTAAGTGTTAAATTTAATCAAATTGTTTGACAAATATAAAGACCTGAAGTATGAAAATTATTATTATTCTACTTTTGCCTTTTTCTTTAACCATCTATCCACAATTACCTTATTTTTATCACCATTATCACAATGGTGGTGCTAGTGGTGGCGACGATGATAGTGGTTGTGGCAGCAACACAATGGTGGCGGCGACATAATGACGGTAGTGGTGGTGGTGGTGGTGGTGGTGGTGACAACTGTGGCATAATAGTAGTGATGGCGATAGCGATAGTGATAGCGATAGTGGTAGTGGCAACAACATTATGGTGGTGGTGGTGGTAGCAGCGACACAAAGTTAGTAACGATGGTGATAGCAGCAATGACAGTGGTAGTGGTGGTGACGGTGGTACAATGGTGGTGGTGGCGGTGACATAATGGTAGTGGTAGTGACAGCAAAACAATGGTGGTGGTGGTGGTGGTGGCGATGGTGCTGGTTGCGGCAAAAGTAGTGGTGATGGTAACGGTGACACAATAGTAATGGTGGAGATGACATAATGATATTGGTGGTGACGGCGACGATACAATAATTGTGACTATGGTGGTGGTGGTGGTGATGGCGGTGGACGTCGTGGCGACAATGGTGGTGGTAGTGATGGTAGTGGGGGGGGTTGTGGTGGAGGCAGTGACACAATGGTAGTGGTGATGGTAGCGATGGTGACGGTGACGCTGGCACAATGGTCATGGTGGTGGTGGTGGTGGTGGTGACGATGGCGATGGTGATGGTGATGGTAGCGGTGGTACAATGGTGGTAGTGGAGGTGATAGTGTTGGTGGTGGTGGTGATGACACAATGGTGGTGAGGATATATTTGTTTATTATGAGAAATTGATCAAGTCCTTACTAATTAATATTTTCAGTATTAAGTAATAAATAAGTAGTTTGCTAATTAAAATTTTAGTTCATTTTTAAGAAGTGCTTAAAATATTAAGTAATATGAGTTATAGGTCGTCAAACAAATTTAATTTATTAAGTGATTAAAATATTCAGTTTTAAACTTTAAGTGGTGTTATCACAAACTCTATACTTTGAATGTACATCTAGTGTAATTAACCCACAAATAAATGCATTCTGAAAGTATGCTCTTCCCTTTGAGGATCTACCGTCTTTAAGATTACACATTCAAACAGAAAATGGAGTAATATACTCAGCAGAGAAGAATTAAAACAACCAAAACAAGAATAAATGTGTAAATGCGCAAATGTATCTATGTGTATTCGCCGAATTTATCTAGGGTTAAAACGAGTTTGGGGACTCACGGATGAGCGATGAGCTTAGAAGCCCTAACGGAGAAAGGGCAAACGGCAAACTGAAGGATTTGAAACCTCTCGGCGGCGTACTTGGCCTTCAAGTAGGCGGTTTCGGAGGTGTCGACGGGAAGAACTCGGTGCCAAGGAGATGAATATGAACCAGTGGTCTGCATCGACACAGCGACGAAACGAGAATCGCGGAGGTGGGACTTGATATCTTCGAGTGAATCGGGGAAATTGGACTTGGTCACTTGCTTTATGGTCCATCGGTTGTGGTGGTGGACGGAGGAGGTGGTTTTGGAAATCTTGGTACAGAGATAGCGTCTCTGCAACAGTGGATACCAAGACGCCATTTCTGCTAGTACCATCTTCAAGATTGGAAACTGCGCTTAGCGGAGTATAGAACCGGGCGGTTCGTAAAGCATTATGCCGCCTCTCCTCAGGCGAATATTGGCCCTCACTAATCAGAGATTCAGAATGGGCTATTTTTGATCTAATAAAATAAAAATAAATTTTTTCTACTTTTTTAAAGTTATATTTCAAATTTTTAAAAACTTTTAAAATTTGACAAATAAAATTAAAAAATTTTAATTATCTTATCTTAGAAA
Source organism: Ilex paraguariensis (assembly GCA_963454935.2). Taxonomy (NCBI): domain Eukaryota; kingdom Viridiplantae; phylum Streptophyta; class Magnoliopsida; order Aquifoliales; family Aquifoliaceae; genus Ilex; species Ilex paraguariensis. Next base: position 164,893 of record CAUOFW020005691.1, on the reverse strand, counting down.
ATACTAAAATTAAAAAATTTTGATTTTACATTAGATTTAATTTTGTGACATGCATATGTATTAATATATATATACATACATATATATATAATACTATAAAGTCACAATATGAAGCCTAGTTTATACTATTCCTACACTGTTTTGATACACTTTAAAATATTTATAAAATCAATATAGTGTATCAAAACAGTGAAAGAGTAACAAAAATTAAGATTTAAGAATTACACAAATTTAAAATGTATCAAAATAATGTTAGGATAATAGAAATTAGGTTTCATAGTGTGACTTCGTAGTATTATGTGCGTGTGCGTGTGCGTGAGTGTGTGTGTGTGTATATATATATATATATCTATACGTGATCAAATTAAATCTAAAATTAAAATTCTTTAATTTTAGTATTTTTTGAGATAAGATAATTAAAATTCCTTAATTTTAATTGTCAAATTTCAAAAGTTTTCAAACACATATCCTTAAAAAAAAATAGAGAGAATTTATTATGGGTTTTGATTATTCTAAATTTTAGGTTTTTGTTTTGTTAGAACTCCTATATATATATGTGTGTGGGATTTTTTTTTAAATCTTTTTTAGAAAACTTACTTCCAATAAAAGGGTATTCTAAGTCTTTAAGTGGACTTTTTTATAAAACATTTTTTCCAATATACTTTTTGACAATTAAGTCTAATTTCGTGTGTCGGCCAGTTTCCCTTCATGAACTTATTTGATGATAAGTCTATTAACGAAACTTGTTTAATACTAAATTTATTTTGATTTTTATTGCCTAAAATACTCCCAGTAGTTATATTTAATTAAAAAAAATTAAAAATTAACAAATTCTAAATTTTAATAATTTGACTAATATTAAAATATTCTCTCTTATATATGCATTAAAAACAAAAAATAGTAACATTCAAACACAAAAAAATATCATTTAAACACAAAAAATAATAACATTTAAATACAAAAAAATAGTAATATTCAAAAATAAAAAATAATAACATTAAATATTAATATTTAAAAAAAAATAGTAATATGCTCAACAATAAAAAAAAATAGTAACATTGTCAAAAAAAATAGTAATATAAAACATTCAAACTCAAAAAATAGTAATAGTAAAAAAAATTTGGTAACATTCAAACACAAAAAAATAGTAACATTGAATACTAACATTTTGGAAAAATAAAACAAAAAATAGTAAATTTTAATATTAATATTTTAAAAACTATTAACATTCAAAATAAAAAAATTGTAATATTAAATATTAATTAGAGAACAATTAGTAACATGGATAGTTGTTAATGCATAAACGAAAAAACAATAACATGCTTATAAATAAAATTAGCAACATAAAAAATTGAACAAAATTGAGGAGTTAAACTAGTTAAGCATTTTTAATCAATATAAATAGATGATGCATAGGCAAAAAATTAGTAGCATGTTCAACAAAAAAAAAATAGTAAAAAATATTCAAACTTCAACACAACCCTCAATCATTAAATTACTAAACTCTCCCAGCATGCCTGATAGCCTATCAAGCCCAAAAATGGCCAACTCTTCAACCTTAGTCTTCAACAAAGAGAGTTTTATGTTTACTCTGGCGCTAGAGCTTAAAGTCTTGTCCTAACTTTGCTTATTGTGCATTTCAATGTCTTCATGACCTCTACCAATTCTATTCCTTCATAGGTAAATCTCACAAAAGATCATACCCCACAAAGAATCTGCCACCAAAGGTAATTTAGATTCTATAGGTAATTCAGAGTTGAAATCTGTTGCCGAAGAATCTAGTGGCAATTTTGATCCCGAAATAAAAAAGGAAATTTGAGAGGTGAGAAAGGTGAAGAGGCGATGAGAGAGAAAGATGAGTGATTGATGGAAAAAATCTTAATGAATTTGAATTTTAAATTTTATGAAAAAAATCTTATTGATAGGTCTTCATTGAGCATGTGAATCAAGGTGTAACTGATTCTCAATTTGGAAATTGCTTTGAATATTAAAATAAGGGCATTTTAATATTAAAAAAATTATGGACTTAAATACTTATTATTGAGGTAAAAATAAGATTTATCCCCAAAAGAGTTTCCTTGACAGACCAAATTCATTAAAAGTNAATATTAAAAAAATTATGGACTTAAATACTTATTATTGAGGTAAAAATAAGATTTATCCCCAAAAGAGTTTCCTTGACAGACCAAATTCATTAAAAGTCCATTATGGAGGACTCAACCCCAATTTTAATTAATTAAAACAATGGGTAAATTGCACAAATAGTTTCAAAGATTTACTAGNTTTTAATTAATTAAAACAATGGGTAAATTGCACAAATAGTTTCAAAGATTTACTAGTAGTGGAGCTTTGATCCTTATTTAGTCCACAAAATTTTACCATCAGAATAATGGGATTGTTTAGGCTCGCTTAAAACTTTTAGGTCCATTTGAACCTAGGTTTATTGAACGACTTTTCCATCAATTTTTTTGGGCAAAACTAACTTTTATCAGCACTAAGAAAAATCTAAAAAATGAGGTTTATCCAAAGGCTTCTAAGGAAAATTGATTTTTTTGGAAACACTCTAACCGGTTTCAAGAGTTTTTTTAACTCTGATTTTCTCATTTCAGTTTTCAAATCTCTATTTCGTATCCAAAAAAGTCAGCTCCAAACCAAGCCAAAATAATACCTGACAATTAGACAAAAAACTATCATGTGACTCGCACATGGGAATATTAAGCACAACCATTGAGATTAATTTTTGTCTGAATTTGGTTTACTAACAAGAGATGTGTGAATGTCATGGTGGTGGTTGAAGGGGGTTGGGTGGTGATTAGTGGGTGTAATCGGATGTTTGGAAAGTGAAGGTGGTGTGTGTGGGTTGTGTGTGACGGTATGTTCAAGGTGGTAATGAAGAGTGGGTTGTAGTGGTGGTGGTGGTGGTGATGGAAGATGATGAGGTGAGTTGGTTATGAAAGGAGTAAGAGAAAAATAGAAATGGCCGATTGTAGAGAAAAGTTGCAGGGGGTGGTAGAAGGATAAATGTGGTATTTTAAAATCAATGACAGCCAACATTTTATTTTTGGGTGGGCACAAATATGAATAAAAAAATTTCACTGATTGATATAAACTATTAAAGGTTTTGATATATTTTTAAACACAAACATAATAAGTATGTTAGTAATCAAAAACTAAAATACTAGAAAAAAATGTCTAACATTAGTTAGTCTTACTAAGATATGAAATAAAAAAAAAAAAAAGGACACAATATTTATATCATAATCATAGTGCATTCAACTCAATCACCTACCCAAATAATGCTTAATGTCATATCATGACCCAAAAATTATCTATTTCTATGTAAAATTTTGTAGTAATTTTTTTCTTGATGTACATAATCAAAAAGCTCACAAATAAATCACCATCTATTATATTAAAATCATATTTTTCATAATATATATAATCAAAAATAATCCCCAAATTTAACAAGCAACACAAATCTAAAGGACCATTTAAATTCGACACATAACTCATGTATTTTTTGACTTGTTAAAACATAAAAATATAAGATGTAATTATATTTTTCAAGACACCAAAATTCAAGGGTCAAAAGAAATATTGAAAAATTAAAAGGGACCTTAAGGGAGAATATCTTATGAGCATGCGTAATAGACAAGGCAAATGGCAGGGAGGGCACTAGCCCACCCTGGCCTATGAGGCCCTCCACCATTGGGTATATATTAGGGCGTAACTCGGACGGATTGGATAGTGAACTCTATTTTAACCTTTAATTATATAATTTTTAATTTTAACCTTAACTCTAATCCTAACCCTAACCCTAACCCTACCTCGGGTTGAGAAACTCAACCCGAACTCTACTCGAGTTTAATTCGGACGGGCTCGGGTTGAATTCAAGTTGATTTACCGGTTTAATTCGGGTTGAGTTCGGATAGAGCCCAAATAGGCTTGTTGTTCTAAACTTAATACATATATTACATAATATTCATCTAAATTAACAACCAATAACTTCAACCAAGTTTTTAGCAGTGCTAATATTAGAACAAAAATGAAAATGAAAGAGAGAGACTGAGAACGATAAAACAAAAATGAAAAACTAGTGCTAATGCTTTATATATATATAATTTTTTTTTAAAATTTGTCAGGTTCGGGTTGAACCCGTGAATCTAAAACCTTAACCCGAGCTCAATCCAAATTAAATTCAGGTTAAGATTTTTTGACCTAAACCCAACCCAAGTATTAAAAATTATTGCCCAAACCCTAATTTTTTCGGGTTGGGCTCGGGTTGCACCCCTACTGTGTATATATATATATATGAAGTAGAATAAAGTGCAATAAAATTTTAAATACTACATGTCTTTGAAAATAAATATATTCAGAAGGGGTGTTGATGAAATTTTCAAAAATAAAAAATAAAAAACTCATCGCTCAATATCACTTTTATAATATACCAAATTGGCCATATGTGTAGCACATTCGACTTGACGTAGTCCAAAAAAATTTGGTACCATATTTGTATTGATATATAATTATAGATTTTAGTTTGATTCATTTGTAGACAATGTTTATTGAATAGTTACGTGATATAAATTAATAAAACAAAGTACTTTATAAACGTCAATTTTTTATTGGATAAAAAATATAATATTAAAATGTTACATTACACTCAAGTGATACCATGGACGAGTTATAAATTCAGACATTCTGAATTCGAATCTTGATAATTCATTGGAGTTAGACATGAATACGCTAGTCCCGATATGAATGGTCTGTCTTTGACTGGACTAGAAAAGAGATTAATTGAGGTGTGTGTAAATTGATTCAGACACCTCTAACCGTTGAACTTAAAAAACAAAACAAAAAAGGGTTACATATTAAAAAGGATATGGTCGTCAACATTAGGTCCTTAATAGTAAAATTAGCGCCCGCAATTATAATAATAATTACAAAAAATTGTGAGTAGGTACCTTATAAAATATTTTATTTGTGAGAAAATACCTTGAAAAAAATGTATTATAGATACTATTTGGTGGAAATGTATATTATCTAGATACACAATGACAGTTTTTAAAATTTTTTCTTTACTAAAATATTATTTTTCATAATTCATGTACTGTATAATTTGACAGTTCCTTTTTTCATTAGATTTGATTTTATTAAATCAGTTATTTCCCTATTTTAGAATATCTTTATTTTTTGAATTTTAAACGTGTTCTTCTTCACCATCAATACCGTTCGATTTAATAAAATCAACGTTGATGTTCGTTTTCTTAAACAGATTCTTATATTTCAATGTTTGTACTTCAACGTTGGCTGGCTGATCGTATTCTACTTAGACGTCTGTAGTTTTCATCAACATTTTCTTCTACTTCAACGTCTTGTACTTTAACGTCTGTGGTTTCCACTCACAAGTTGTGTATTTCTTTTACTCCAACGACTTGTTAACACTATTTTTATTTTTAAAATGAGTATAATATAACGTACAGTAATATTAACGTCACAGTGTGAGAAGCAATACATTTCATTTGTGTACGCACTCAGATAATGTTCTGACATATTATTTGTCACAGTGTGACAAGTAGATTCGCGACCAAGCTAAATACAATTAATGTGGTATTATGTTGTTATACTGTGTGAAACATAACAGTTTGTGTATGCAATCAATCACTCAATGCATTGATACAGTGTTATCACAGTGTGACTATTAGTGTATTGTCAAAACCAACTAAATTTTTTGATTTCACATTTGTGTTGTCATAGTGTGATAAACACAACATTTTATATGTGCACTCAATCAAACAATGTTGTGACACATTGTTTGTCAGCGTGTGAGAAGCAAAGTTGTGTTCCAATTTTTGAATATTGTTGGAGAAGAATTTTTAAATTTCAATCTTGATTTGGGGGCTGAATGATATATATGAAGATAAAATCAATTTCCTTGATTTAATGTGATAAAATCAAAATTCCTTGATTTGGGGGGTGAATGCTATCTTGATTTGAGGGGGATAATCGAAATTCCTTGTTCCTTGATTCTTGTCAAGTGTGTCCGTTAATAACAGAAATAGTTGACAGTTCCTTCAAAAAAAAGTGAAGTGTTTAGGAAATGATATAAGAGACTTTTTACTACTGCATGGACTTATATTTAAAATATTTTTTGGAGGGGACTTTTACACAAATAAGTGTTTTTCATGGTGTACCGGCCTTAAAAAAACCTTACTAATTAAGCACTCATTTACACTACAAAAAAAGGGGGGGCTTATGGCCCACTTTTTGGGCCATGAATTGGATCAACCCATTATGTGTCGGCCTGCGGATGTGTTCTAGCCTTTTTTGGAAATGGGCGCACAGGCAGACCAAAGTGGTCCATCGCGCCAAGAAATTCAAAAACAAAATCAAGATCTTCTTACAGCCATATTAGGTCTTTTTACTGGAATGCCCTTCCTCTATTCATGCGCAGCTAGGACCGATAATCGAGTTGATCTTGTTGAGCTCAAGCCAAACTTGTCGAACTCATTTTTTTAGTCGAGCATAAAAAATTATACAAGTTCAGTTTGTTTAGAAAATTAGTCAAGCTCAAACCAAGCTGAACTGGAGTCAAGTTCAAGTTTGAGCAGAATTTTTAAAGTTCGTTTTTTAAACGAGCCTAAATAATTATTTAAGCTCGACTCGTTTAAAAAATAAGTCGAGCCTGAATGAGCTAAACCTGAACCAAGTTCGAATAACTCAGCTCGATTATCAATCATGCATCTTAAATGCTTGTTAATCTGATGGAAACTGCAATAGACTTTATTGTTAGAATCACATTGTTACCAATTAATTTTTTGAGAGTGCAATTTAAAATAAAAAATTATGCTTGTTAATTTGATGAAAATTACAATAGACGTTATGATTGGAGTCACATTATTATCAATTAATTTTATTTAGAGTACAATTTAAAATAATTAATTTTTGATGATATAACTTTGAGAGTTTTAAAATCTTTGAGATTATGAAATGCCTTTTGATCCGGAATGATTGGTTAGATTGTCCAAGATGATTTGATGTGATCAGCCATGACTACATGGACTATTATTTATAGGAGTTGACTACCATACATTGCTCAAGCTTTTGATCCGAAAAGCTTTTGCTTGTAAAAGGCTACATTTTGGCTACAGAGGAATGCAGTAAAGGCCACGTGTAAAAACAAAAGCAAAAGTAAAAGCAAAAGCAAAGAAATTGGATTGACATGGTAATCACTTATATTGTACAAAATTACAACAATGATGGATGAGAAATTTACCACAAGAGGACAATTACAAAAATAATGGTATACTTGTAATATCACTGCAAGATTTACAACAATAATTGACACAATTACAAAAATAATGTTATCCTTACAAAATTATTGTGAGATTAACAATATTAGTGGGTACAAGTACAAAAATATTGGTATAATTACAATAACAGTGAAAAATTTTGAACATTAGTGAAAACAGCTACAAAGATAATGAGATATTTACAACATCAGTAAAAAATGTGCAACAATAATGGGGATAATTACAAAACTAAAGGTATATTTATAACATAAGTGGGTAAATTTACGACAACATATTTCTAGTCAGTACTATAGATGTTGATCAATCTATGTAAATAAGAATCGATCATTATATCATAATTTATTGAAATGCCATCAAAATTAACGTGTAGTGGAAGAAAAAAGGATTTTTGAATATAAAAAAGTAGAAAAACATAAAGAATTTGATTGAACACTATTATTAGTGATCGATCAAATTGTTACAGGTTAGTAATATGAATCAAAAATAATAAGTACTGTGAATGTCGGATTGATCAAGGGAAAAATATAATAGATCAGTATTTACTAAATTTATTGAAATGCCCTCGAAAAGTAATGTGTAGTGTAGAAAAATAAAAAATTTAAAAAAGTAATTGAATTCGATTGATCATCAAAATTTAGTGATCGATCAGGTAGTTGCAGATGTATTAGTTGAAATACCAAAACTATATTCTATGGGTTTGTGATTGATCACTAATATTGACTTATCAATCAAGTAGTTGTAGATTTTGTAGTTGAAGTGGCAGAATTATCTATTGTGGGGTTATGATCGATCAATATCAAATATGATCGATCAACTGATGGTGCATTTATCTAAATGCTCGCAAATAGTAAGTTTTAGAAGTGTTGTAATGGGGAGCTTTTTCGTAAATTAAGTTATTACGATACCCAAATAAATCTCCAAATCCTTCAAATTAACCATAAATCATAGCTTTTTCCAAACCCATTCCAAATCGCCCAACTCCATTAAACTCTAAATCGCCCAACACTCCAAATCTCCTTCATCTGTTCGAGTTCGCCAACACACTAAATCTCCTTAAGCAAAGTAAAAGAAGAGTGAAATTTTCATTGTGTACAGATTTTGTAGTTTGTCGATGGCGGGTGGAGAGACGAAGAAATTGAAGAAGGTGGAAAGCTGGGGGAGTTCTTGCAATGCGAAACTCTTTGTGGACAAACATACTAAGAAGAGGTATGATAAATTCATTGTTAAATGTCCTCTGTTGCTTGAGTGTGGTATTTACCTCGATGATCTAGTAGGCAGTGTGGCTTGCCTTGAAATACTTCGTACTCGGAAATGAGATCCTCCATTTGATGTAAATATGGAAGATAAAACATGTTGATCTAGTTAAGTTATTCTATGCAAATATTTATGAGTTCAAGGAGAATGATCTGACATTTAAGTCATTGATCAGGAAGAAATCCATCATTGTTTAATTTGATCTTATTTCAAATATATTAAAAATTAATAGACTAGACATTTCTGAGAATACCATTATCTTTCCATATGCAACTAAGGAGCAGTTCCTCGAAATGGCGATGGTGTTTTAAGGTATTTGTATCGGGAGTGTCCCTTGGGAGAATGAGAAAAGAAAAATTGCTCACATTGACCTTACGCCAATGTATAGGATCTTAAACCGCATTGTTGCTTGTAATAACATCCAAAGGGACATATTGCTGAGATTGGATACGATACAGGCCAACTGTTATATGTTATTAGTAAACTAGGGGTTTGTATTGATCTACCGTTTTACATATTCAATAATGTTCTTGAAGCATCTAAGGTGGAGGATTGCAAGCCATGTCTTCCAGTTCCAATCTTAATTTCCAATATTTTGAAACATTGTGGAGTTGAATTTCAGCAGAATGATAATTTTATGTACCCCATGAATTCAATGGGTATGGGTACACTAAATAAAAGTGTGGGATCTATTTTGGGTGCAAAATAGGATAAGCGTGTGAAGGAGCCATTAGTAATGTCTCAGGTTGTGGGTGGTCAAGCTGGTTCTATCGTTGGTACTAGAGTGGTTGGACAAACACTTCAAAACATGGTTAAAAGTTGGAGGCCCGATTTGAAAAGTTTGAGGATAAAACGAAAGGGTTTTTCCAGCGTCTGGAGATAAAGTTAGATTATTTTTATAAAGACTTTAAAGAATACATCAACAAATGACACATAATTTTTTTTTTTGGTAAAGTAAAAGAATATTTTGGCCAGTTTGTTGTAGATGTTATGAGCTTGGTTGTTAAATATGTTGGCTAGTAGTTATAAAGATATTGTGGGTTTATGATTTTTGAGTTTGGTACAGTGAATGTGAGTTTTGTGTATACATTCATGTTTATATGATTTTAACAATGAATTAATGTATAGGCTGGAGACAAATTTTATCTTTGCACATTAGGTGGGACTTGGAGGAAACAACATATTAACTGTTTAAACTGCTTCCTTCATTGTGCCCTTGTCATCTATAAATGAAAAAGAAGGTGTGGGGTTGCACCTTCTATGCAACTTTAGAAAGCTGTACTGTGTGGTCAACTAGTGTAGAGCAAAATGTTGATTATTTCAGATTTGTTCAGTGCCTAAATGTGTCCATGTTAACATTGCATGAAATATTGAGTACACTATGCTAATGAAATCGTGGAATAGTTAGTACCAAAAAAAAAAGGCAACGACAAAACACATGTAGTCATGCTCACCTCTACATTGTTTAAACAAGTATTAATGTATTGCCCGTGCATTTGAACCAAAATCAAGGTTCACTTGCTATTAAAAAAAATGGATATCAAAACCATGTTGGTATGTATTGAATTTTTCAAAGTAATGAAAATGTGATAGTTTATGAACCTGATATTGGAGGACACTATAATTGTAAGTAGGATTTTGGTGGCATGGGCTATTGGGAGCCATCAGACTGTGAGAAAGGGCATGTCATCGTAAGGATCACTTGTTGTTAAAAGAAAAATGGATATCAAAATCATATTGGTATGTACTGAATTTCTCAAAGTAATGAAAATGTGATAGTTTATGAACCTGGTATTGGAGGACACAGTTGTAATTGTATGTAGGATTCCAAAAGTCGTCTTCTTGAGTTGGTGGCCTGGCAAATTGGGAGCCACTAGGCTGTGAGAAGGGCATGTCATCGTATGGTTCGTCTGCATGGCACGTAAGCAGGGGATAATTGTGAGTAGTATGTCTGGTGCCCTAACATTTACTACATCTTCGCGAAGCTATTGGAAGGTTCTTTCGTACACGCCTCAGATTTCGTTTAGTTGTCACTATCTTGGGATCGACAACACCAAAATTTCTTTTTGACACAATCTCATTAACTTTGTGATGTGATAATGAAACCTATGTTGCCTCGCATGTATCATGACATTGTTTCATGCAGTTGGTTGCTGCAGTTATTTTACTTTGAAGCTCCTCTGTGTCCTCAGGCAATTGTGTAGCGTGATAACACATTCGGCTACACATTGACATTAATCCAGCATATCGACAAGAAATTGATAAGGTTCTTGACGTTTGAGGCATAGTGGTAGTTGGGAACCTAATTTTGCATTAATTGTCCATCGCTTTATAATAGTACTCTGATAGAACTCTCTCATGTGTTCATTTTTCAAAACTGTAAGGATGTCTGAGTAAGGAAGCCCAAAAGATTCTAATTTTATGCAATTGCATTTGAAGGTGTGATTATGATAATCATAGATCACATTCCAAATGGATGTTGGTTGTGTGTACTTCGACAGATAATAACTTCAGTAAGTAATGTACTTAATTTTTTGGACCACAAAAAAGAGTCCTTCGACTTTTATATGATCCCGCACTTTAAAAAAAAATTGATCTAGTATATAGTGAGGCAGTGTGCTTCTCTAAGCAGTGTAGTGAAATGGTTAACACCGGTGTACTGTTTCAGAATAATGGTCGTTATAGGCTTTGGTCTCTCGGATTCTTGCTACCCCTTATCATACTGTCTAAAAAATTCATACAAACGAAGCCTTTCCGAGCATTGTGTGCTTTTTAAGCTGCCAAAGAAATGATCCTACAAGGATGCTTCAACCCATTTTGAACACTTTGTGTACGCATCCGATATCTAAGTGTTATCCTCATGTCCAAATGACTGTACCAAGGGCTCTATAGTTCTTCACTACTTGTACAGGAAAAGTCTCTTTCGGTCTGGAGGGAATCATTTTTTCTCAATCAAGAATGCCTTAACTGGATAAATTCACTTATTTCACACAATTCGTTCCCATATCACGTTAAATTCTTCAGGTGTACATCGGGCGCACATACATTTCTTGAACTCTCGTACAAAATTTACAGCATGAATATTTTGAAGCGCTTTTTTCTCCAAATGACAACTGCATAGTCTGTGTTTCGCATTTGGAAAAATTCTTTTGTTGCAGCAGCTATGATCTTATTCCCATCAGTGACAACTGATATAGGCTTTTTATTATCCATTGCATCAAAAAATGTCTCCAACACCCACACATATGTGTCCACGATCTCATTTGAAAGTAATGCACATCCAAAAATGCAAGTAACGTTGTGGTGGTTTACACCTGCCAGTATGACAAACGTCTTTTTGTATGCATTTATGTTGTCTGTTGTATCGAATACCAAAACATCATTGAAACATGAATAGTCCACACGGGAAGTTGAATCTGCCCAAAATAGTCAATTCAATCGTTGGGTTGCAACGTTGTTGTACAAATCCTTTCTCGTAAACATAAAATTTTTGTAGCCACCTACTTGATGCAACATAAAATCTCATATTTGGCTAGTGTGTATTCCAACATTGTGAAGTGTTATTGCTTGCGCTCTATCTAGGCTTTTCACATGGCGATGTGACCAAAGGAATGACACACTATTCGGTGGAACCAACAGATGATTATAATCCTTCACGAACTTCTTTACTACCCATTTTTCTAACTTCCTCTCACACTTAACGCAAAATACTGCCAAACAACCCACTCAAGTCAGTCATTTGGATTCCCCTACCCTTTCATCTCGGTCTTAGTATTCGCAGCTGAAAATCCTTATTGTGAACATACCCATTTCTTTGACAATGGAACATGGTTTTTGTCATATTTTAAGTCATCTTTTCTAACGCTGAAACCTACAAACTTAGCATATGTGTTATAAAAATTACCCGTTTCAGCTTCCGAGTTAAACTTCATGTCAATGACTTTTTCAATTGATAACTCTTGTAACGTATTTTCCAGTACGACGTGATCTCAATTTTGATCGAATTTGCTGTGATGATGCACATATTCATCATTATAGTTACCAAACTCATACATATCACTCTCTATGGGATCCTCATTCAAGTCTATAACGACTTACTTTCCTTTCTCCAAACTATTACAATCTATTTGATGAGTAAAATCTACAATGAAAATATTTTTAAAAAATTGAAAATAATGGATTACAGTACCGAGAAAGAATTATCGTTTGTCACATATAATTATATTATAGTAGGGATGTCTATTTTATCCATTAACACAAACCCGACCTGACATAAAACTCGAAAATAACACGATTAGTTGACACGTGCAATAAATGGGTCAAATTAAGGTTTAACACGAATAACATGATTAATAGGTACTGTAAATAGAAAATAAGTATTTAACAAGTATTATAGACAAAAAATAAGAATTTTATAATTTTTTAAATAGTATTATATGAGTTGCTGTTGAATTCAATAATTTTTTATTGACACGAACCTGACACGTACCGAAAGAGATCCAACACGAAAATAACACGATTGAAATTGACATGATATGAAAATGACATTACATGACACGATTGACACCCCTTTATTACAATAATGAAAACAAATAAAAAAATCATTCTAATTTATTCAAACTAAATGGCATTCAAAATAGTGGAGATCATGTGAGACATTCTTTTACAATTTCATCTCCTCTCATCCAAGTGTAGACATTGAAGCCTCAAGGTTGTTGGAGTTAATTTATGAGAACCCACGAACACACTGCGAAGAGTTGGATTACCTAACAAATGGTAATTACAAGTGGTTGAGGCACATTAAATTGAGGATAGGATTAGGTGGACAGGTTTTATTGCCATGCATTAAGTTAAAGATTTGAGTACAATACCACCAAAGAAATTGGACTCACCATACCTCACAAATAGGGACTACCCAACCTAATTAGAAGCCCTAGGCGAAAGTTTAAAATGTGGCCCTAGTAATGTTTAGTGTAGTAGTATATATAACATTATATAGTTAAAAAAAAATACTATATTATGCTTATTTTCAAAAGTCATATTTCTTGCTTTTAAATTTTTAAGTTCTTCTAATTTTGTTACATGATTTGGTCGTCTAATTTTTAAATGATTGTGTGCACTTCTAGATATATTTTTGTTATTACTAAATAAATTTATCAAATGTTTTTTTTAAGTTCAAATCAATTATTTACTTGTCTCTTTTTTTATATATATTTTTCAGATTCATGGTATCAAGCAGGTATACTTAAGATTAAAAAAAATAATTTGTCAATTAAAAATATTTTATAACAATTGATTTGCTGAGATCAAATTAAATTGAAACATAAAGTTTATAAACAATGCAAATGTGACACTATCATAATTATTTTTTTTTTTTTTGGTGGGAATCTAACACTATCATAGTTTATAAATAATGCAAACATAAAGTTTATATCCTCTTTTGATCTTTTGCTTAAGAAAATTAAGTCTAAAAACTGAAACAATGGTAAGACCCAAAACCCTAGATTGATCATTATATATACAACTTAATTGATAACAAATAGGAAAATTGATCCTGAGGGACAAACAGTGCAACTAGATGGTCAAAATATAAGAGAAGAAGGAGCAGCAGTTAAAACCCATTAAAATATTCTAAAACACATAGTTTTTATTTTATAATAGCATTTATTTTGGTAAGAAACAAAAGTCATCTTCTCAANGAAGGAGCAGCAGTTAAAACCCATTAAAATATTCTAAAACACACAGTTTTTATTTTATAATAGCATTTATTTTGGTAAGAAACAAAAGTCATCTTCTCAAACTCTAAAAAGTAATAAATTGTTATAACATATGAGAGTGTGAGAGAAAGAGAGAGAGAGAGAGTGCATGCCTTTTGAGACAAAAAGAAAATAATCAATTCTACTGACTTTGCATTAATCAGATGCACTTTCAACTTTCAATGGGTCCTAGAAACGTAACTTGGGCCTAAGTTACATGGATCAAAAAAATATTTTTGAGGCCCTNTCAGAAATTGTTATGACATATGAGAGTGTGTGTGTGAGAGAGAGAGAGAGAGAGTGCATGCATTTTGAGACAAAAAGAAAATAATCAATTCTACTGACTTTGCATTAATCAGATGCACTTTCAACTTTCAATGAGACCTAGAAACGTAACTTGGGCCTAAGTTACATGGATCAAAAAAATATTTTTGAGGCCCTTAAATGTTGGGGGCCCTAGACAGCCACCTTAGTGGCCTAGCCCTAGGGCCGCCCTGCTCACAAATGTATGTCTTTAAAGGATATTTTTACAATTTTAGTGGGTCATTTTATAATAATTTTTTTTTACCACTTTTATGGATATTTTTACCACATTGGTCGTAGCTATTTTTACTACTGTATTTCTATACAACACCAATTAGAACTGTTGTGGTTGTTTTACCAAATTTGTGGGTATTTTTACTATATTTGTAGATTTTTTATGGCTTTAAGATAATTAGTTTTACGATTTTTTGGGGTAAGTTTATAAAAAATGTGTATTCATGAAGTTGTATAATATTTACCATAAATGAGTTCAAAAAAACCCTTAACATTGGTAAAAACACTCACAATTTTTTTTAATATATATCCATTGGAGTAGTAGGCAATTTTTTGTTACAGTTCCAATTTTTTTTTTCATTTTTTAATCATGTATAGAAACGATAAAATTCAATATATATATTTGGTAAATTACATGTTATGTTTTTAGGGATATTTTTGTATTTTTCTTAAAATTTTTATTGCAGGTAAAATTAAGGAAACAAACTATGCAATATCAGTTTATGCCAAGTCATAATACCCATTTTCAAAAAAAAAAAAAANCGCAACATCCCACGAATTGGACATTGGGGGTGACAATGAAGTAAGTAAGCAAATGAGTGATATATCAAAGTTGGGAGGTAGAAGTAGTAAATACTCCTCTCCACTTGTTAGTTCATCTACAAATCTGGTATTTGGGACCACAAAATTGGTAAATCTTTCTCAAATACTTGTAAATTTATTCACAAATGTTATAAAATTTTCATCAAACAACGTAAATTTTCCTTTGCTATATCAAATCTAATCATTACGCTGGTAAAGCCATGCACTAGTAAACGTTCCTCTCGTCTTGTAAAAACATTCAAAACTCTTGTACCCTAAACCACAAATATGGTAAATCTGTCTTAAAGGATTTTAATTTATTCACAAATGTTGTCAAACTATCCTATAAACTAGAAACCTGATCAAACAACAATTTAAGTTCTATGTAATTTTATCCTCAACTGTCAGAATTGTTGACAAAGAGTGGTAAAAGTTCCTCACCCACTTGTAAATATTTCCACATATGTTGTAAAATCAACTATGATGAATTCCATTTTTTGTTGTAAATTTACCTTTAAATGCATAGTAATTCTGTAATACCCACTATTCTCAGAATATCGATCAAATTAACACAAAAATACCCACAAATATTGTAAACAAAATTCTTAAATAAGTTCACAATTCTGCTATTTTTTTCCATTGAAGTTGTAAAGATGCCCTTCATTATAGTAACAATACTGTAGTATTTTTTAATTGAGCTAATATTACTAATAATGATGTACTATCTCATAAAGTCACTTCACTATCTTGTCTTGTCTACTAAACGGTTACAACAGGTAGCCGGTTACTCTTTGGAAAAAAATGAAAGAACATATTAATCAACGACTCATTTTACTTGTTAGATGCATCAATAGTACACATTTGTATTTTGGTACCATACCAAAAAACTAAATGTCTATACCGTAGCTGCCTCCAATTATTTATTATGGTGAGTTTGGTGGGAATAAACAAAACTTGTTTGGTGGGTATAAAAAAAGACAGTGTGGTAGGAATAGTTTAGCACAATTACTTGTGTCCTATCCCCAAGGATTTTGCATACAAGAAATTGGAGTTTATTTTATGCCATAATGGAGGTGGTGAGGTACTACAATAATGGTTCATGCGGTTCACAAACTAATGGTCCATTTGGGAAGGTGGATGAAAAAATTGAAAGACAGAAAGTGTGAGTGATACACTTTCTATCATTCAAATAAGAAATTATTTCTTTCATCCTTATTGTTTGGTAAGAGAGATAGAAAGTAGGAAGAATTAATTTTTTTTTTATATTTTGTAAGATGAAAAATATATTTTTTATATTATATATTTTTTAAAATATATATAGATACATATTTTACCATATCTATATATAAAATTAATGTATACATAATATGCAATTGAGATATATATATATCAAAAGATATATAGACATATAACATACATTTCAATACACATAATTAACTTTCTATCCATTTTTCTCCCAATTTTGGAGAGATTGATTTTAGTGAGTTGGAAGGAAAACGCATCCATCCATTTTTTTCATCATTCATATTTTCCTTCCTTACTAAATATGATATTTTATCTATCCCTTCAACTTTTTATCCTTCTAACTTTTCATTCTTCTATTTTTCTATCGTACCAAACAAAGCATAAAAGTACTAAAAATAATTTTTTTATATAATATCTTTTGATAACGTAATAATGAAATAATTATTGTTTTGGTCCCATTTTTATTCATTCCATATTTATATTTACTGGTGATGCAACACATAACAGAAGATAACATGACAAATCAAGGTCGTCGAAAGTAGCCCTAATCGAGCAAGACTTGCACCTTCAACCCAGTCAATCTTTAGCCAAAAAACGACATTACGGCACTTTTTAGGCACTTTTCTATTTTTATTCCGCTGTTTGGGGTATTTTTCGCATCGGCGCCTAGGTGCAATGATAAATGGGTAAGGGGCTTTGCACCTTGGATGGACATAGAGGGTAAGGAAGTTAGTTCACGATGATAAACTTAGATTAGCAACATGGAACATAGGTACACCCACCGGCAAAACAATGGAATTAGTAGACACTATGAACAAGAGAAAAATTAGTATAGCATGCTTACAAGAAACTAAGTGGGTAGGTGAGAGGGCAAGAGAGATAGAAAATACAAGATTTAAGATTTACTATACAAGAAATGATGGACGAAGAAATGGAGTAGATATAGTTGTAGATAAAGGCCTAAAAGTTAGCGTAGTAGCAATTACAAGGAAAGGAGATTGGATTATATCTATCAAACTTGTAGTCGGAGAGAAAATAATTAATGTGATTAGCGCTTCAAATAGGGTTAGAAGAACATATTAAAAAGTAATTTTGGGAGCAAATGAATGACTTAATTCAATATATACCTATAGGAGAAAAGATAATCATAGGTAGAGATTTCAATAGACGTGTAGGAAAGATAGGACACAATATGAGAAGAGTCATAGTGGTTATAGAAATGGTGATCGAAATGAAGTTGGAGAGAGTATTTTAGAGTTTGCAATGACATATGACCTTGTAGTGGCAAACACCTTGTTTAGAAAACGAGAAGAACATCTAATAACCTTTAAGAGCGAACCAAATAAAAGTGAAATAGACTACTTCTTAAGTAAAAGAACGGACTGGTTTGCATGTAAAAATTGTAAGGTTATCCTGAGAGAAAGATTAACATCTCAACATAGGCTAACAATTCTAGATTTGTATATTAAAGAGTAACATAGAGTAAGGAGAAGCATTAGAAAAACAGGAAGGAGATGGTGGAATCTAAAAGATGAGAAACTAGTACTATTTAGGAGTAGAATGCTTAAAGAGGCCTTATGGAACTTAGATGATAAGACTAACGTTATGTGGAGTAGGATGACAGAAGACATTAGGAAAATTTCGAGAGAGGGAGTTGAGGAGTCAAATTGTAGAGGGCTTATGAGAAAAGAAACTTGGTGGTGGAATGACGATGTGTAAAAGGCAATTAAAGCAAAGAAAGAATCCTTTAAGAGATGGCAAAACGATAGAAATAGAGAGAAAGAATCATTTAAGAGATGACAAAACGATAAAAATAGAGAGAACTTCAAAAGATATAAATTAGTTAACAAAGAGGTTAAAAAGATAGTTAGAGACGCTAAGTTAAAATTCTACGACAAGTTGTATAAACAACTAGATAGTAAAGTAGAAAAAGACATCTACAAACTAGCAAAAATTACAGAAAGGAAAACAAGAGACTTTAACGAAGCTAAGTGCATCGAGGGTAATAACTCAAAGGTTTTAGTTAAAGATGAGGAAATACATGATCAATGGAAAGACTATTTTGAGAAACTATTAAACGAAAATCACTTAGAAAACTTAAAAGAGATAGAAAATGGTAAGATCCATAAAACTTTCTTTCATAGAATAAAGAATTCGGAGGTAGAGTTTGCATTAAAGAAAATGAAATTAGGCAAGGTTTTAGAACCGGATGAGATTTCAATTGAGATTTGGATGTGCTTAGCAAATGAGGAGGTGTCGTGGTTAACGAAATTATTCAATAAAATTATTGCTACTAAGAAAATGCCCGATGAATAGGGAAAGAGTATTTTAATACCTATCTATAAAAATAAATGAGATATTCAAAATTGTAATAATCATAGAGGGATAAAATTGATAAGTTATACAATGAAATTATAGAAAAGGGTTATTGAACAGGGCCTAAGAATTGATACTATAGTGTTAGAAAATTAGTTCGGGTTATGTCAGATAGATCAATTATAGAGGCTATATATTTATTGAGAAAACTTATAAAAAAGTATAGAGAGAAGAAAAAAAATCTTCATATAATATTTATAGATCTAGAAAAGGCGTATGATAAAATACCTAGAAATATAATATGGACGGTGTTAAATGACATGTATGACGGGGCTATGACTATAATTAGGTCTTCCGTGGAAAAAAGTAAAGAATTTTCAATCACAGTGAGATTACACCAAGGTGTTAACATTGATCAAAGAGAAAGGGAAGAAAAGAGAAAGAATGTATTATTCATGAAAAAACTAGTCTGTAATACAAAACCTTAACCTAGAAATACACAAAGTAACCCTAATATAGTAGGGCAACACAACATAAAGAAAATGTCTAAACTACCCTTATTATGAATACTCTAACACCCCCTCTCAAACTCATGATGTGGTAGAAAACATCAAGAGTTTGCCAAGAAGAAATCTAAAACGTGCTATGGTATGAGACTTCGTAAAAAATCCGTTATCTGCATTGTGGAAGGAAGAAAGGGGAGAGTGATGGCGCCCAGCTACAGATGATGACGCACAAAGTGACAATCAATCTCAATGTGTTTTGCGCACTCAAGGAAGACCGAGTTATGAGTAATCTAAATAGCACTGGTGTTGTCGCAGAACATATGAGTAGGAGATGATACTGAAATGCCAAGATCAGCAAGGAGCCATTGTAACCACATTATCTTAGCTGTAGTAGATGTCATGGCACAATACTCAGCTTTAGCGGAAGAACGAGCAACAACAGTTTATTTCTTGCTTTTCCAGGAAATAAGAGAATTCCTAAGAAACAAGCAGAAACCAGTGGTGGACTTGCGATCCATAGAGTCACCAGCCCAGTTAGCATCAGAGTAAGTCCTGAGTTCTATAGAGGAAGAGTGAGGAAAGAGTAAACTCTGATGTAGAGTACCACAGAGATATCAAAGAATGCGAAGAACAGCAACCCAGTGAAGAATGCGAAGAACATCAGCCTAGTGAACGGTGATAGGTGAGGCAACAAATGGACTCACAATGTGAATAGCATAAGAGATATCTGGACGAGTGACTGTAAGATATACTAAAATCCCAATAATAGTCCGATAGAGGGTCGGGTCAGATAAGGGAATACCGTCAGACGAAGAGTAACGAACATTGAGCTCTAAAGAGGTCTTAACTGTCCGATTATCTGATAAACAAGTTCGTTCAATAACATCTGAAGCATAGTTGGACTGAGAAAGAAGATATCCTTTAGGCGAGGAAGCAATCTCAATACCCAAGAAATATCTAAGCTGTCCCAAATCTTTCATTTCAAAATGGTCCTGCAACTGGGTTTTCAATAAGCATATNCCAAGCTAAGTGCATCGAGGGTAATAACTCAAAGGTTTTAGTTAAAGATGAGGAAATACATGATCAATGGAAAGACTATTTTGAGAAACTATTAAACGAAAATCACTTAGAAAACTTAAAAGAGATAGAAAATGGTAAGATCCATAAAACTTTCTTTCATAGAATAAAGAATTCGGAGGTAGAGTTTGCATTAAAGAAAATGAAATTAGGCAAGGTTTTAGAACCGGATGAGATTTCAATTGAGATTTGGATGTGCTTAGCAAATGAGGAGGTGTCGTGGTTAACGAAATTATTCAATAAAATTATTGCTACTAAGAAAATGCCCGATGAATAGGGAAAGAGTATTTTAATACCTATCTATAAAAATAAATGAGATATTCAAAATTGTAATAATCATAGAGGGATAAAATTGATAAGTTATACAATGAAATTATAGAAAAGGGTTATTGAACAGGGCCTAAGAATTGATACTATAGTGTTAGAAAATTAGTTCGGGTTATGTCAGATAGATCAATTATAGAGGCTATATATTTATTGAGAAAACTTATAAAAAAGTATAGAGAGAAGAAAAAAAATCTTCATATAATATTTATAGATCTAGAAAAGGCGTATGATAAAATACCTAGAAATATAATATGGACGGTGTTAAATGACATGTATGACGGGGCTATGACTATAATTAGGTCTTCCGTGGAAAAAAGTAAAGAATTTTCAATCACAGTGAGATTACACCAAGGTGTTAACATTGATCAAAGAGAAAGGGAAGAAAAGAGAAAGAATGTATTATTCATGAAAAAACTAGTCTGTAATACAAAACCTTAACCTAGAAATACACAAAGTAACCCTAATATAGTAGGGCAACACAACATAAAGAAAATGTCTAAACTACCCTTATTATGAATACTCTAACACCCCCTCTCAAACTCATGATGTGGTAGAAAACATCAAGAGTTTGCCAAGAAGAAATCTAAAACGTGCTATGGTATGAGACTTCGTAAAAAATCCGTTATCTGCATTGTGGAAGGAAGAAAGGGGAGAGTGATGGCGCCCAGCTACAGATGATGACGCACAAAGTGACAATCAATCTCAATGTGTTTTGCGCACTCAAGGAAGACCGAGTTATGAGTAATCTAAATAGCACTGGTGTTGTCGCAGAACATATGAGTAGGAGATGATACTGAAATGCCAAGATCAGCAAGGAGCCATTGTAACCACATTATCTTAGCTGTAGTAGATGTCATGGCACAATACTCAGCTTTAGCGGAAGAACGAGCAACAACAGTTTATTTCTTGCTTTTCCAGGAAATAAGAGAATTCCTAAGAAACAAGCAGAAACCAGTGGTGGACTTGCGATCCATAGAGTCACCAGCCCAGTTAGCATCAGAGTAAGTCCTGAGTTCTATAGAGGAAGAGTGAGGAAAGAGTAAACTCTGATGTAGAGTACCACAGAGATATCAAAGAATGCGAAGAACAGCAACCCAGTGAAGAATGCGAAGAACATCAGCCTAGTGAACGGTGATAGGTGAGGCAACAAATGGACTCACAATGTGAATAGCATAAGAGATATCTGGACGAGTGACTGTAAGATATACTAAAATCCCAATAATAGTCCGATAGAGGGTCGGGTCAGATAAGGGAATACCGTCAGACGAAGAGTAACGAACATTGAGCTCTAAAGAGGTCTTAACTGTCCGATTATCTGATAAACAAGTTCGTTCAATAACATCTGAAGCATAGTTGGACTGAGAAAGAAGATATCCTTTAGGCGAGGAAGCAATCTCAATACCCAAGAAATATCTAAGCTGTCCCAAATCTTTCATTTCAAAATGGTCCTGCAACTGGGTTTTCAATAAGCATATGCCAGCAATGTCATCACCCGTAATAATCATATCATCAACATATAGTAAGAGAATAATAGAACCTAAGGAAGTAGACCGTAAAAAGAGAGCAGAATCATGGTCACTGGCACGAAAATCCAAGTCACAGATAACTAAAAAAAATTTGGCAAACCATGCTCTGGGAGCTTGTTTAAGACCATATAAGGCACGATGAAGGCGACATACTTGACCAGAACTATAAGATAATCCAGGGGGTGTCATAAAAACCTCTTTAGTCAAATTTTCATGTAGAAATACATTTTTCACATCCATTTGAGACAAACTCCATTGTCGAATGGCAGCAACTGCAATGATGGTGCGAATAGTAGTCATCTTGGCAACAGGAGCAAAAGTCTCATCATAATCTAGACCATATTCCTGAACAAACCCCTTGGCTACTAATTGAACTTTATATCGTTCCACAGAACCATCTAACTTGATTTTTATCTTATAAACTCACTTACAACTAATGGTGCGTTTACTAGGCAGTAAAGGCACTAGCTCCCAGGCTTTGGTCTTATGTAAGGCAGACAACTCCTCTTCCATAGCCTATTTCCAAAGTTGATCAAGTAATGCCTCCTTATAGGAGGAGGGTTCAGATAGAGAATGAATAGAAGTAAGGAAAGAACAAAAGTCAGAAGAATAACAAGTATTACTCCAACCAAACCTGTCTGGACATTTGCGATAGCGCTCAGGATAACGTGAGGTATGATTCACAGTATCTGAACCTGATTGAATAGCCAAAGGAGAAAGGGGAGGCACTGGAATCCTGCGAACATATGTATGCACAATAGGGGGACGAGTAATAGTCAACTCAGAAGATGAAGGATCTGACACAGGTAAATCACCAACATATGTGTCATGAGGAACATTAGTAGGAAAGGGATCAATGTATATCAGGTCAGACTTTTGCAATAAGGAAGAACTAGATGGAATTGAAAAGAATGGAATATGCTCCATAAAAACAACATGAAGAGAGACATAAAGTTTATAGGTGATGGGATCATAGCAACGATACCCTTTTTTACCCTCACCATATCCAAGAAATACACATAAAGCTGAATAGGTAGAAAGTCTGGTACGAAGACCACTAGGGAGCAAAATAAAGCAGGTACAACCAAACACACGAAAATAGTTAGGTGGCTTACCACATAACTTTTCAAATGGAGATACTCCAGAAGTGAGAATAGTAGGATTGGTGTTGATCAAATGAACTGCTGTCAAAACTGTTTCCCTCAAAAATGAGCTGGGAACAGGTGCTGATAATAGAAGGGAACGTGCCATCTCTAGAATATGACGGTGTTTTCGTTCTACAACACCATTCTGCTCAAGTGTGTCAGTGCAAGAGGATTGATAAAATGTACCATCAGATTTCAACAAATCATGAAAAGAAGTAAGAGTATATTCACCTCCTTGATTACATCGAAAATATTTAATGACTGCGGAATATTAAGTGCGTACCATGTTACAAAAAGTGGTGAAGATGAAAAAGAATTCAGACCGACGTTTCATCAAGAATACCCAACAGTACCTCGTGTAATCATCAATAAATGAAACATAATATTGGACCCTCTTTTTGTAGGAATAGGAGTCGGTCCCCATATATCAGAGTAAACAAGATCAAATGGTGCAAGAGAACAAGTAACACTTTTATTGAATGACAATGCACTAAATTTAGCCAATTTGCATCCATTACAATCAGAAATGTCATGACTATCTAAACTACCCAAACTACCAGTCGAAGCTAAAAATTTTAAACGAGAATAAGAAACATGACCAAGACGAGGATGTCACAAATAAAAACTAGATGACTTTGGACTCAAACAAAAGAAGATAAATCAACAGTAGAAGCAGCAGCGTCAGCATCTGGGACATGAAGTTCCTCCAACACATATAACCCGCCCTTTCTACGGCCTGTCCCAATCAGCTTCTTGGACCGTGGATCCTGCACAACACAACTAGAAGAAGAGAAATGAACCAAAAATCCATAATCAAATAGTTGACTGACTGAGAGTAAATTCAAAGTAAGTTGAGGGATATAATAGACATCTGAATGTGTAAGGTTGGAGAAAATAATTGTCCCAACACCAACTAATGACATTTGAGAACCATTGGCAGCAAGTACAGATAAAGATAGAGGAGAATCAATAGATGCAAATAAAGAAGAGTCACTTGTCATATGATGTGTGGCACCTGAGTCAAAGACCCATGCGGTATGAGATATATCTAAAGGATCGGAGCTGAACGAACCTATAGTAAGAGAAACTGTGAGAGCACCAGATTGATGAAGGGAAAGAAACTTCTATAGCTGATTTGCAAGCATAGGCAGGTTGGGAGCTGATGAGCCTGACTCATCCACTGGTGGTGCTACGGCTGTTATATGACGATCTCTGGACTTAAATGACTGATTTGAGACCCTCATGAATTCTTGTTCATCAACTTTGGACATTGGGCTTTTCAATGACCCTTTTCATGACAGAAGCTACACTCATCAGAAGCAACACACCCTCGATATTTGTTTTGGGAAGTAAAGGTCATTTTAGAAGGAACAACCAATACAGTCTGATTTGGCAATGGGAGAAAACCCTTCCCAGAAAGGGTTTTAAGACGAACCTCTTCAGCTAAGAGCTCATTAACAAGTGCATCCACTGAGGGGAGTGGGTGATGATGAAGAATGGAACCTCGAAGTCCCTCAAAGTCATCTCTAAGAGCCATCAAAAATTGCACCAACCTTTGTTCTTATCTGAAAGTGCGATATGTCAGATTAGTGTTCAACTCAGTGGGTTCAGTAAGTGCTAGCTAATTCCAGAAGCCAGTCATAACTGAGTAGAATTCTTGAATGGTTTTGTCCCCTTGGCGCGCATATCGAATCTCATGCTCTAGCTGATACCTCTTTGCAAAATTAAACTGAACAAAAAGTGTGGCCAAATAATCTCAAATTTCCTTAGCTGTGGTAAACTTGGATAGATGAACCCCAATGGTCTGATCAACTGAATTATTAATTCAGGTGATAATTTTCACATTGTTGATATCTCAAATACTCTTCAAATTAACATAATTGTCTGCCTTAATATCAGTTGGAGCCTGTACAATACCACTAATATAATTCCACATGTCTTTTCCCAATAAATTTTTTTTCATAACATAAGCCCAATAAACATAATTGCCACTATTAGTCTCACACTAATGGCTTGTAGGGAATTAGAGTTTCCTTTCATTGTAGCAACGATTACACCACAGTCAAAGTCAAAGCAATCACAAAACCCAGTAGCCCCTAAGAAAACAATACCACCGAAAAACAACAGTACTCAACAGCAAAGAACCCATTGCCAAAGGAAGCAAACAACCAGACTGCTGAAGCTACTGCTGAAGCCACACCTAGATGATCACCCACAACTCAGCCAAAGCCACTTCTCAAATTCAACCACAAACCAGCAAGAAAAAGGCACTAGCAAAGCCACCGACTGTTCTTACGATGAACAGTAGTCTGACAAAGCAAAACAACCAAAATCCAACTAAACCTCAACCAAATGCCTTCCAATCACACAACCAGCCAGTGCACACCCTTAATTGCACCCTTTAGACCCGATTGTAAGCAAATAATTCAAGAAAAACAGCCCCAAATTCTAGATCGAAAAATAGAGCCGAAATTTTTTGAAAAACATTCAAAATTTGGAAAACCCTATCCAATGGCCTCAAAGACAAAAACGAAGCATATCATTGTAAAGTCCATGAAGAATCGAATATGGTGGTGTTCTCCCGACTCCAGATTGATGACATCAGCCTTAGATTGATGACGCCAGCCCTAGCTTGATGACGTCAGCCTTTGTTCAGAAAGGCCTGTTTTGCTCTTCAAATTTTTTTTTTTTTTTTAAGTATGCTAGGATCGAATGCTCTGATACCATGTTAACATTGATCAAAGAGAAAGGGAAGAAAAGAGAAAGAATGTATTATTCATGAAAAAGCTAGTCTATAATACACAACCTTAACCCAGAAATACACAAAGTAACCCTTATATAGTAGGGCAACACAACATAAAAAAAAAAATGCCTAAACTACCTTTATTATGAATACTCTTACACAAGGATAGACCCTAAGTCTATACCTATTCTCTCTAATTATGGATGAACTCACTGGACACATTCAAGATGATGTTCCACGATATATCCTATTTGCAAATGATATTGTATTAGTAGATGAAACTCGAATGGGGATTAACAATAGGTTATAAATTTGGAGAGNTGGACACATTCAAGATGATGTTCCACGATATATCCTATTTGCAAATGATATTGTATTAGTAGATGAAACTCGAATGGGGATTAACAATAGGTTATAAATTTGGAGAGAGACACTCGAGTTAAAAGGGTTTAAAATAAGTAGGAGTAAGACTAAATACATGCAATGTAATTTTAGTAATAAAAGAAGTAGATATAGTGAAAAAGTTAAAGATTGAAAATCAAGAAATACCAACGAGTAAACAATTTAGATATCTAGGATTGATCATTAAAAATGATGGAGAGATTGGAGATATAATGTAACTCATAGAATCAATGTCAATTGACTTAAGGGGAAGAAAGCCTTTGGCATATTATGTGATAAGAGGATACCAACAAAATTGAAAGGTAAGTTTTATCGAACAATTATAAGGACATCAAAGTTGGATGAGACAGAATGTTGGGCAACTAGGAAACAATATAGTGACAAAATGAGTGTAGCGGAAATGAGAATTTTAAGGTGTATGTATAGAAAAACTAGAAAGGATATAATAAAAATGACCATATTAGAGAAATGGTAGAAGTGACTCCAATTGAGAATAAATTAAGAGAAAATAGATTAATATAGTTTAATCATGTTCAACGGGAGCCCATAGAGGCACCAGTTCAAAAAAGTGAGACAATCTCTTTTAATAGTACTAGAAATATGAGTAAAGCTAAATTAATATTGAACAAACTAATAAAAAAAATATAAAAATATTTAACTTAAATGAGCATATAGTACATGCCCGAAATGAAGGCAAAGACGAACTCATATAACCGACCCCAAATGATTGAGACCTAAAACTTAGTTTGATTTGATTTGATTTAGTTAAAAAGTATTTCAAATATTTCTTGATTAAAAAATTTACTTTAATCATAAAAATATTTATTCTGTTCAAAATCTAAAGTGTAAGATTAACGTTTGGATTATATTTCTGAATTATCTGAGCCATTTTTTTGATTTTATATTGAGAAGCTCTGTATTGTAAATGGGTGACACCAAGGAAAAAGGACCTAGTTCGGATTACAACCACATAAGAGAAAATATATTCATTAAAATAGTACATTCACGTCATTATTATCACATAATATCCTGGATCAATTTAAAATCACTACACAGATCGAGTAAAATCCAGTTTCTCCCATTCAATCATATTTCTCTTTCACTTCTCTCTGAAAATACCAAGCTTTCTTCTATACTCATCAGTTGTCATTCAAGATATGTAAATATGAGAAATAAATTAACACTTTTTCCCGTGTTTTTTCTGCAGAAGATCATCAAGTTTTTTTTTTCTTCAAATTTTCTCGCCCTCCAACCAGCGCGTATAAAATGCCAATGCCTCGCGTGGTTTGTACTCGGGGACAGTATGTCCAGATCCCTGCACAGACATTAAAAGAACATAACAGTTTTTTTTTTCTTCCCCTTTTTGTTTCTTTGAATAGCGGAATATACAGTACATAATACTTAACACAGGAAAGTGAATAGTTAATACTAACAATAATTCCATTATAAAGTACTTGAGACAGGTTGACAAATTCTAAACAACAGACCTTGATGGTGATAAAGGTGAGATTGTTGTCATATCCTTGGAGGTACCTGCAACCAAGAAAACAAGGCGGGAACTTATTAGTTTGTAATGGAGGTTCAAGAAAGTATATACAAACAAAAATCCTTCAAAATAATTAGCAAATTTTCTGAAAGAATGGCATGTTCTCCTTCGCCAAAAAGAAAGTTTTCAAAAATAGAGACACACCCAGCAACTTGTCCATTTAGTGTCCAAGGCCTCCATTCATCCCGAATCTTATATCCCAGTGATTTTGTCCATGCCTCACTCCCCGTGTATGGAACACACATATCATGATCTCCACTGCAAGAAATGTATAAATGGTTGATTAACTATAGTCAGCTTTGTAAATAAAGAAGTTTTTGTATTCCTCTCTACCATGTAAAGGTATGATTAATTATATATCATTCAGAGTAGAATGCTGTCTGTATCATGAAGCGTATGACTTCCTTGAAAATTGATGGCAAACAGTACATATTTTTTTGTTATTTTGAAAATGATGTAAAATAAAGGGTGTTGGAGATATAGCAGTAGTCTAGTTTATTAGAGCTTATAAGTTTTTCTCTTTTTACCTTTTTATCCTTATTGTAACTTTTATTGGCTATATATACGGGGCTCTACACTTAATTTGTATCTCTTTTTTCACTTACCTGTATTTCAAGTTGGTATCAGAGTCATCCCCTAACCCTTACCCTAATCCTAACCTCATCATCAATCACCACAGCACCGACAGCCACCAGCCCCTCCTCCACGTTGCAGCCCAGTGCCGATATCAATCCGCCACTACCCAGCAACAAAACCCCATACCTCAAACCACCGACACCACCCAGTCGAAACCACTCCAACAAACCAATACCCACCGACACCATTAAAACCAGCAACACCGACTGCAACCCAGCAGCACCGAAACACATCAAACCAGCGAACAATATTCTGCCCATAACACATACACCGACCAGCATACCAAAACCAAATGCCCCCATCCACCATAACACATCAAACCGACTGCCCATCCACCATACACCATCAAACTCAGCCTACCCAAAGTCGATTGCACCCAACTTCAGCCGACAACTACATCCGAAGGTACCCAAAGTTGACAGCCCATACACCATACACCATCAAACCCAACCGACAAACCGAAGGTACCCAAAGCCGATTGCACCCAATCTCACCACCGCCAGCCAACACAAATCCAATACACCAACAGCAACGCCACTGCCCAAATAAAAAAAAAAACAACCATACTCAAACCCAATAAACCCAGACCAACCCAATAAACCCAGACTAGCCCACACCCCCAACCAGCCCACTATTGTCTAGCTTAATTCTATTTAGCCCACTGTCGGTTCTTCTCCGTTGATATACTCTTGATGCAGTAGCTCATTTATTTATATTTACGGATTTCTGGGCACCGTGACTTGATTATTTAGGAGCTTTCTGGACTTTCTTTATCTGTCGCTACTATTCGACTGGAGGTATATTGTTCTCCCTTATTTTATCTCTCTATTTTTCTTAGAGTTGTTTTTCTGTTACAGGTGCCCTAGTATTATTGTTGATATGACTACTGCAGAGGGACTTGAGACCCCCACTGTTGACACCTCTACCGTTGAGACTCCTACTGTTGAGACATCTATTAGTACTTCCACTTTTATGTTCGACCAATATACAATACCTACTAGCACAGTTGCATTACCCGTAATGTCAGGCATGATCTCTCAGAAAGTTACGACACAGTTGTTGAATGGCCGTAACTTCGCTAAGTGGTCTCGCTTATTCCAGCTTTTCTTAGGCCTTGTAGGGAAGCGTGGTTGGCTGACTGGATCTCACCCAAAGCCAGCTGATGCCGACCCTAGATATTCTGCGTGGTTCTCTGAGAACAACGCTATTCTTGGATGGTTATTTGGCTCGATGGAGCCATCTGTTTGCAAAATTCACCAATTTCATAGCTCTATTCCGAAGCTATGGAGAGCATTATCAAAGATGTATTCTCAGTTAGGACGAGGAGTACGTGTTTATGAGCTTTCTCAAGAGTTCTCATATGCTCGACAGGGAGATTTGACCGTTCAGGATTATTATGACTATTTAACCCAGCGCTGGCTTGAGTATGAAACTCTACGTCCTCTTGCTGTTATTCCGAGGATAGAGCCTAAGGGAACAACATTCTTGCACACTCGAGAGCAGGAGGATAGGATTCACAAGTTCCTTATAGGACTTCGTGATGAGTTTGAGGGACCTCGTTCCCAGATCTTATCGATGTTGACGCTTCCTTCTCTTTATGAGGTGCATGCGATGATTGAGCAGCATGAGCGCCGCGTCCATATTGCATCACTTCCAGTTGCGGCCTTGACTCCTCCAGCTGATCATATGACCCTTGCAGCAGGGTCTCGTTCAAGATCCTTAGTTAGGGGTGGGCAGCGCTCGGACCAGCGCCGTCAGGGTGCCCCAGATCAGCGCAGACAAAGAAATTCTCGTCAGTGTGATTATTGTGGCCGACCAGGACATCTCAGGGCTGCTTGCTAGAAGCTCTATCCAGAGCTTAAGCCGCCTCCTCATGGTCGTACTGCTGCTATTGCTGAGGTACCACTACTCCTTGGCAAAGTGATATGGATGCTATAACTTCCCTTGGATATACTTATGTCCCCTCTGACTTCTCAGAGTCCGAATACTATTGCAGCCACCACTACAAGTATACCTCGTGCCTTTCATGATTGTGTCAATCCGTCTCCCCTTTGGATGCTGGACTCGGGGGCGAATGGTCACATTACAGGTAAGGCCCATCACTT
>CAUOFW020005691.1:97740-122598 GCA_963454935.2 Ilex paraguariensis | reverse complement strand
AGAGAGAGAGAGAGAGAGAGAGAGAGAGAGAGAGGTCAATAATACAAGATCAAATATTCAGGTGACGACGCCGTTTGTCGCCAATATATTCGGATCACCAATTACGACGTGACTAGTATTAAGATCTTGAAATCCAGTAGGACTCGTGCATTAAGGTGGTGTTTGGAAAAAAAAAAAAAATTCGGTCTAACCGGCACGATATTATGGCCACGTGATAATATTATTTAAGGGGAAATAGGTTTAGATGCTTTTATGTTTGTCGCTTGATCATTCAGGCTCCCTAATATTTAAAATATTATATATATATTTTTTAAAATTTATACACTCATAACNATAATATTATTTAAGGGGAAATAGGTTTAGATGCTTTTATGTTTGTCGCTTGATCATTCAGGCTCCCTAATATTTAAAATATTATATATATATTTTTTAAAATTTATACACTCATAACACTTAGACCCCTGTTATAAATATATCCGTTAATAAATTACACTTAAACTCCCTAAAATTTGTGAGTATATAATATTTAGACCAAAATACTCCAATCAAATATCAAATATTTTAAATTTTACAATCAAAATTCATGTTCTATTGTATCATTTATTGAAATAAAATCAAAAATAAAATTTTAATTTTTTCTTAAAAAATTATAATTAATATACAATTATATTGTCTATTAAAATTTAATTTAGTCATTTAAACGATCAAATTAAAATATCAAACTACTTCAATTAAATGTAAAAGATATTGTATCTATTACAGTTTGATTCCTTATTTATTTTTTTAGTTTTGTTCTGATAGACAGTATAAATATATACTAACTATGGTTTTTAAAAAAGAAATAAATTTTTATTTTTGATTTTATTTCAATAAATGACATAATAGAACATGAATTTTAGATGTAAAATTCATGTTCTATTATGTATGACCTAGACCCATTGTTTGATTTTTTTTTGTTTTATTCCAATAGATACTATAATTGTATATTAATTACGATTTTTTTAAACAAAAATTAAAATTTTAATTTTAATATTATAATATAATTGTATATTAATTACGATTTTTTTAAACAAAAATTTTAATTTTAATTTTAATATTATTTCAATAAATGATACAATAGAATATAAGTTTTAGTTGTAAATTTAAATATTTTATATTTTATATTTGATTGGAGTATTTTTGATCTAAGTATAATATTTTAAACTTAAAGAGTCTAAGTATTATATACTCACAAACTTTAGAGGAGTGTAAGAGTAATTTATTAATGGATATATTTACAACAAGAGTCTAAGTGTTACGTGTGTACAAATCTTAGAGGGTTGTGTATAATATTTTAAATATTAAGGGGTTTAAGTGATTAAGTAACAAACTTCAAAAAATCTAAATGTATTTCTCTCTATTATTTAATAAAAATATAATAAAAAAATAAGTAATTTTCCCCTATTATTAAATGATAACATTATGTATTATGCGTTAATGATAATGTAATAGCACCGTCTCACCCAATACTTAGACTAGTAGCATTAGATAAAATTTTAATAGGTCCCATATATCTCTTGGGAAGTGAAAAAGCTGGCCGGAAATCCCAACATAATATTTTTGCAATTGTTTAATTGTCTAGATTTTGCAATTAATATCCTGAAAGAAACCAAACACAATATTTTTACTTGTCTCTTTTTTTGACACCTTATGTCTAATATTAATAGACTAATAATTATTTGTATCTAAAGGCACTATACATTAAATAAAAAAAATCGCAAATAATTCTCTATGCTCAAGGCAATATATATCACAAAAATATGGCTAATTACAAAAAGAAGAACCCTCAAAGTACCTCAAGTAGGAATAGAAATCGAGTTGTCTCATCTTATATTGTGTCATAGAGTAATATTATTTAGACCTAAAAATTTGATCTAATTTCTGACATAATGATGTGGCTTTATAGAAATCATTGAATCAACATCAAGTTCCAATATTTGATAGAGTCTATAGTGAATCCAAATGTCACAGTAAATTAAGTCAACAAATTATGTCAATAAATTAGGTCTCAATAACATTGCTTGTATCATATTATTTCGAATTTGTGTAAAACATCTCTCCAAGTAAACACAACATATTTAATTAATCGTGTACATAACTTAACTCTAACACCACTCGATTGTAAAATATTTAATTTGGACACGGCCTAGGCAACACATTGGACACATAAGTCATGTTAGGTTCGCACGGGCAATTGCTTTAATCCAATCCACCTTCACATAAAGTAAAATATAGTTCAAAACTTCAATGATCCAATATAATTGCCAGATAAAAATTAATTAAAAGTCCTCCAGGTGTTTGATCAATTGCTACTTACAATGAGCTAATCTAACTGCCATGAGACACGAAAAAAAAATCTTCATCTTCGCACCAAGAAAATGTGAAACTAGACAAACCTTTAGTTTAGTTTTGATTCCAAGAAAGGTCATACATCTGGGATAAACCCGTTTAATGTCAAAAAATTTTACAGAAGTCAGTGAATATCACATATAGAGTATATTTGTTGATGCCAAGGAAATGCCATACGACAATACTTAATCAAACCTTAGTCTAGTACCAAAGAGCTCAAACTCTTTTTTTAAAAGAAAATTAAACATACGCCTTGTGAAAACAGATTTTATTTATAATTTAAAGTCCTAGTGCGGCAACTTTCGGCCTTGCCCTTCATTCCTTGAAGTTTGTTTTTTTTCGCTAAGGTTGAAGAATAAATCTGCCCAAGCTTGCAAAATTAATAGACGTGTCCAAGTTTGTGTTTTGTTGGATAAGGAGCATCTCCCTTATTTTATCCGCTATTCCTATTATTTTTGTCACCAAATCCATTTTGCCCAGTTAGTTTTATAATGCCCAAAAAACCATCTTGGACGGCATTACAATTTAAAATCATTCACATTATGAGAGCAACTAATATAATCTATCAATAAATAAAAATTTATTCATCATATCTAATATTTACAACATCATCCCACAAGAATATGCCCAACCATGACAATTACATCCAAAAGAATCAAATTTAAGTTGCAGCGGAACAACCAAAAATATTAGACTCTACCGAGTCTCAAAAGGAATTTCCTAGTCTAGTATCTAGGAGAGTATCACCCTAGACGTCCACCTCGGGATCCACGAGCCCATCTAGTGGAGCTTCTCAATGTATTGGTTCCTCAACTCCGAACTCGTCGTCTAGACCACAATCTGAAAGAAATATATAGTTTGTAGGGAGTGAGCACTAAGCTCTGTAGCAACATTCTCTCAATCTTGAACAAGGTTTAGAAAACATATAAAACAGTTCGGTCTCATTTTTCAAAATAACATTTATAACTTGAAATAAAATAGTGACTATTTATTTGATCTCAAGTGTACGCAATCACAATAATTTAAATGAACAGTAAAATGAATTTCCCAAAAATAAACTATTTCTAACCATAAACTATTTCTCACAAGTTTTTGTAGAGTCTCATACCTCCACAAGCTCTTGTAGGAAACCGTTTCTGATATCAACAAATCATTTACAACCATAAACCATTTTTCACAAGTTCTTGTAGAGTCTCATACCTCCACAAGCTCTTGTAGGAAACCAATTCCACACAATAATAGTAATCATTCAATAGTGTCATCCCATATTCTCATGTATGTTGGTTGTTTCTCATGAATCTACACAACGACTCTGCCTCGTTCACCCAATCATAACCACCCAATCTTTACTTCGAACTTACGTAAACAATAGCGGTTGTTTTCACAATCAACAAACCACTACAAGTGTTAGAAAATCATCTCACCCCCACTAGGATAGACTAACCTCTAACACTTTACGACAGTGCTCGAATGTAATTCAAGTCCATCACAACAACCATACAAGGGATGCAATAACAAACATGTTCTTTAAAACACAAGAAAATCCAAAATCTTCAATTCTCACAATTTGTAAATACAAGAGAACAATTTAAGGAAATAAGCAAGAGATCATCACAACATCATTTTACTACTCAACACAAAGTACTAGGGTTTCAAAGTCAAGAACAAAAGAAGAATCAAGAGGAAAATTCATCTCTTTTGAAAACTAGGGTTTTATGATAAGAAAAGAAATCTCATAGTTATATAACCATAACTTTGTTTAAAACATGGTAATGATTGCAAAAATCTCGAGGAATCATGATTTCATAGCATATACATATGAATTAAAGTCAAAAGAATACATATAGATAAGCCCTAGCTTCAATGTAAGAGAATAGAAAGAAAAGCCCTACCTTGATATTCTTGAAGAAATCTGAGGCTTTAATTCAATCCAAAGTGCAAAGCCCCTTTGATCTTGTGTTTTTCCCTCTCTTTCTTCCTCTCTAAGGTTTTCTAGGGTTAGAAGTGTTGAAATGGGGCTAAATGGGACGTCTTTATGTATTTATAGTGGAAGGAGGGCCGACTGTTCGTGACTTAAAAATTTTTGGAATCTATCGAGCGTACCAGTACGGTCTGGCTACTGGTCTTCGGCATACCAGTACGCGTACCGGTACACTTTTGCTAAATCTGCCTGTTTCCTTTATTTTTCATTTCTAATCCATTTCTAATCCTTCCAAGGTCATCCCAAACTTATACAACATACCTTTGCACATCAAACAGGATTGGTACAACTTCTATTACAAACGAATTCATATATTTATCCGGATTTTACCATATTAGCATTTCAAAAAGAAATGATTACTTGCTATATAAAGATAAGAGTGTGGGGGTTTACAATCCACCCCCCTTAAAAAAAGTTTCGTCCTCGAAACTTAATCGTCGAGTTAGTCTATCTAATTCTCACTTAGCCATGATGTCGCCACTTCTATTCATCCTATAAACATCAAACCAAGATTAAAATAGAACATCATATCCTAATTTTAAATTCATCCCTTCAACTTATATCGTCACTACAATTAGTGAAGTCCCAAAGTTTACCTTCATTCACTACTTTTAATTATTCTTTATACTCAATAATTCCATGTGATTGTCTAAACTAATCTCATATCATGCATAATTGCTAGATCTTCTACTTATTTCCTATTCATCGGATATCACTTCTCTTTTGAATGTGTCAATAATTTTTAAAAAAAATCTCACGTTTGCTTTTTACAGATAGCTTATCTATAAACATTTCGCAACAACCAGATTCAATTTCACTAATGGGTTACTCATCATTCCTATACCTCAAATTACGTTATAATATAAAACTTAGTAATGTCATTTCGACAATATCTACAACGATTCCTTAAATAGATGTATCGTTAATGACTTTGTTTCCCCCTAGACTAGAGAAACTCACAATATTTAAAATCTAATAATACTTCACATCCTATGAACACTTATCAATTTCGGTAGTTCAGTGGACATCGCAAGATTCCCAGCAAATATAACCATCAAACTATACACCAAGTTTTTCAAGAAATTGAATCTCACTCTTCAAGCTTATACTCTCTACATTCACCATCGTAATCGTAACTAATGATTAACTCCACTAATATTGAATATAATCCAATGGCTTGCTGCGTACTTTAATATAAATTAACATCCGCCAAGTCCTAGTTTAAACTAGCCACAAGATAATAATTCCCATTGGTTTGAAAGTTTTGAGAAGATATGTCAAATTCTACCAAAGTGCACAATTGAAACCTAATTACATTTATCCTCCAATTATGGCTTCCAAATTGTATACATCAATGATCCATCTAATTCATTCAAAGGATATTTTAGTAATTAACTAACTGTTACNTGTCAAATTCTACCAAAGTGTACAATTGAAACCTAATTACATTTATCCTCCAATTATGGCTTCCAAATTGTATACATCAATGATCCATCTAATTCATTCAAATGAAATTTTAGTAATTAACTAACTGTTATAAGTAGGCTAAGTGTCAAGTTATATCTCCAAGATATTTGCTCTCAGTCCCCAATCTAGAGCTTAAATCAATAAGCCTTACAATCCCTTTCATAACTCATTTGTATCCTGATTCATGCTTTTAGATCAATCTTAATATCTCTACATGTTCACCAACTCGATTAAGGCCAATTATTTTCTATTTCCCAAGTATTCATTCTCAATCTGTAACTTTATGCTAGAATTAATAACTATGAGATCAATTCATAGTGGCTTTCATTAACATCACAATTCTTTTTACAATACTTATACTTTCAAATTCCTATGTACAATCCAGTACAATATATATCCAGAAATATCCCAAAATGTAAAGATGTACTGTCAAGGATCTCAAAATTTCTCTCAATTAACTATTACCAAATTTCTAGTGATATAATTAAAACCAAAAATTAGAATCTCAGTGATTAACCAATGTTCCTCAATTTACCCACATTAGTCATCATAGTTTTAATCATTATTAGTAATCCCCATNATTAGAATCTCAGTGATTAACCAATGTTCCTCAATTTACCCACATTAGTCATCATAGCTTTAATCATTATTAGTAATCCCCAGGATATTAACAATCTGCTAGTTACTAGGATATCCATAGTCATTTATCCCAAAAATTACACAAGGTTTATACCTCCATGTCAAAGTCAATCTTCATAGGTATCATCATTGATTCTTCAAATTACATATTTTTAATTATCATCACTAACCATAAAGTTCAAATCTTCCATACTCATACTAACAATCCTCAAGTATAACTAATCATATCTATCTTAACAAAGTACTAAAAGAGACAAGAGAAAGAACTTCTTATTCCTCCAACACGACCCAATAACATAAAAGATTTCACGGAACAATAGAGGTTCATATCAAACTTTGGATATTATTCGTATTTTAATACTTATTTGATATATCTAACCTCGATCTTTTTAAACCTCTATAGTCTTTAATCCTACAATATGTAGGGTCAAATGAAACTACTATAATTTAGTCAGGCCTTCTAGATTTCCTTTTGAAATGTCTATGAGTTCGTTTCCATATCTCAACCTCAAATTTTCAATCAAAATTTGTAAATACAAATAAACTATTAACTACACACTCACATAAGAGGTTCTCGATTGTTAATATTTTAGAGAGTCTAAATTTAGTGAACTGGGTCCACAACAAAATAAGATTACTAAATATAACGTCCTCAATGAGTATCTTATATGTGACTCTTCTAATCCATCAATACTTGCAAAGTAAATTTAATCAACTCTCCGTAATATTTTCAAACCAATATTGGTAACCTCAAGTTTGTGGTTATGAAAACAAACTCTTATCCATTTAAGAATTAAAACCACAATTCCTATTGCGATTCCAAAATAGGCTCTCATTCAATGTTACTCTACCATATTTCTTCGATTGATCATATTTGAGAATTATACTATCTCATACCATCGTACTCACCTTAGAGGAACACATAATACTCCTACGGTTCATATCATAAAAACAAAACTACATTCATTCCTTAATTTCTATGAATTTTAAGTAACACACATAACCTTCCATAACTTTATTATTCAAAACTTAGTCCATCTTAAAAACATCTAATTAAACCTTACCTCCACACATTTAAATTGGGTTATCACATCTCCTTGTCTTCCAANCAAAACTACATTCATTCCTTAATTTCTATGAATTTTAAGTAACACACATAACCTTCCATAACTTTATTATTCAAAACTTAGTCCATCTTAAAAACATCTAATTAAACCTTACCTCCACACATTTAAATTGGGTTTGTCTTCCAAAAATATAAGAAATACTAATAATAAAAGAGAATACTTAGAGCCAACAAGACACCAAATTATAGTCAAATTTTATATTGTTATCCATCAAAATACTTAAATCAACATGGGACTGTCTCCAAATCAAAGCCTAAATAGTGATGGAGGCTTANTCCACACATTTAAATTGGGTTTGTCTTCCAAAAATATAAGAAATACTAATAATAAAAGAGAATACTTAGAGCCAACAAGACACCAAATTATAGTCAAATTTTATATTGTTATCCATCAAAATACTTAAATCAACATGGGAGTGTCTCCAAATCAAATCCTAAATAGTGATGGAGGCTTGCTTAAGGATAAGTCCTTTAGAGTCTAAGAAGAAAAACACGATATTTTGCTATCCAAGGAATACCACAGCGCAGATTTTTGATCAAATTCGAAGAATAAATTGATTTAGCTCAGGTATTTTTAGCATGTTTGACCTATATGGTTGGAAATATATACAAACTAGGATTCTAACAAAAAAAACGATGCACCATTTGGACTTTCCAACAAAGAGTTATGATCAAATTAGTGAAAGGTAGTCTGTTTGACTGATGGTTCTGCTATACTTGTCCAACTCGAGTTTGGGTATTTTTTATCACAAATCTTATCTTATACTCATCTCCAATATAGATAATATGACTTACACATAGATCCGTGCCTAGCGTCCNAAAGAGTTATGATCAAATTAGTGAAAGGTAGTCTGTTTGACTGATGGTTCTGCTATATTTGTCCAACTCGAGTTTGGGTATTTTTTATCACAAATCTTATCTTATATTCATCTTCAATATAGATAATATGACTTACACATAGATCTGTGCCTAGCGTCATTTACAAACCAAAATTCAAATTACCATTCATCTCCTAGAATAGTCCAAAATAACATGATATAAAACTAAAATATTCATCCCAAAATTTATATCAATTCCTTTCATGTCTAATGCAACTAAATCTACAATCAATTCTTGCTCCCCAATTCGAAGCACACAACCTCTACACACCCTATTAGTATTCAGCCGTTCTCCCGTAGGCATGTCAATACTCAAGGCATGTTCAACCTTCTCAAAGTCCAATCTCAAATTAAGAGCATATGTAGTGCGTATGAATGAATGAGTAGCACCAGGATAAAATAAAATTCGGGCCCAAGAATTATAAAGAAGAACGATACCTTCAATCATTGCATTGGAAACGTCTTCCTCCGGTTGGGTCAAAGCAAAAATTCTTTCTTGCTTGGTACCGCCTGGGGCTATAGCTCCTCATGGTTTTGGCTATAATGGCTTCTGTCGTGGTGGCTTATTTGCATGTACTTTTTTCGTTGCTTGCTTGGTCTTTGGTGGAATCGATGGACAGTTATTTTTGATGTGCCCAAACCCTCCACATGCAAAGCATTGACGGAGGTCAGTGTCTGTTCTGTTCCGAGTAACCCCAGCTACTCGGACGACTTGATTCCTTTGTCCAGAAGCTTGGTTAGGTCGGTGGTACGGAGCTACCCTTTCTATAACTCCACTGCTGCTAGCACCAATCCTGATCGAACCTCCCTTCGCGAAGTTCTGTCGTCACTGGTTGTTGTTTCTATTATGGGGTTGTACCAGAGTGGTTAACTCCCTTAGGCATTGATAGATGCNATTAGTATTCAGCCGTTCTCCCATAGGCATGTCAATACTCAAGGCATGTTCAACCTTCTCAAAGTCCAATCTCAAATTAAGAGCATATGTAGTGCGTATGAATGAATGAGTAGCACCAGGATAAAATAAAATTCGGGCCCAAGAATTATAAAGAAGAACGATACCTTCAATCATTGCATTGGAAACGTCTTCCTCCGGTTGGGTCAAAGCAAAAATTCTTTCTTGCTTGGTACCGCCTGGGGCTATAGCTCCTCATGGTTTTGGCTATAATGGCTTCTGTCGTGGTGGCTTATTTGCATGTACTTTTTTCGTTGCTTGCTTGGTCTTCGGTGGAATCGATGGACAGTTATTTTTTATGTGCCCGAACCCTCCACATGCAAAGCATTGACGTGGGTCAGTGTCTGTTCTGTTCCGAATAACCCCAGCTACTCGGACGACTTGATTCCTTTGTCCAGAAGCTTGATTAGGTCGGTGGTACGGAGCTACCCTTTCTATAACTCCACTCTGCTAGCACCAATCCTGATCGAACCTCCCTTCACGAAGTTCTGTCGTCGCTGGTTGTTGTTTCTATTCTGGCGTTGTACCAGAGTGGTTAACTCCCTTAGGCATTGATAGATGTCATTCATGGCATCTGGAGGTAGTGGTGGTGGGTTTTCTTGGCCACCACGTCCACATTCACGTTCACCCTCCATCCTGCACATCAATTCACAATTTAATTTCATTTATGTACAGGACATCCTAACTATCACTTTAATCTAAATCATAAGGCTTGTATAAAATTTTAAATCTACAATTTCGTTCAACCTAGTCCTATCTCTCTAGTGGTAATCCATAACCTACAGCTCTCATATAAGACCAAAAGCCTAGGCTCTGATACTAAAACTTTGTAACGCCCCAAAAATCACCTTGGACGACATTACAATTTAAAATCATTCACATCATGAGAGCAACTAATATAATTCATCAATAAATAAAAATGCATTCATCATATCTAATATTTATAACATCATCCCAAAAGAATATGTCCAACCATGACAATTACATCCAAAAGAATCAAATTTAAGTTGTAGCGGAATAATCAAAAATATTAGACTCCATCGAGTCTCAAAAGAAATTTTCTCGTCAAGTACCTAGGAGAGTATCACCCTAGACGTCCACCTTGGAATCCACGAGCCCGTCTAGTGAAGCTTGCCAATGTATCAACTCCTCAACTCTGAGCTCCTCGTCTAGACCACAATCTGAAAGAAATATATAGTTTGTAAAGGGTGAGCACTAAACTCTGTAGCAATATTCTCTCAATCTCGAACAAGGTTTAAAAAACATATAAAACAGTTCGCTCTCATTTTTCAAAATAGTATCTATACTTTGAAATAAAATAGTGACTATTTATTTGATCTCAAGTGTATGCAATCGCAATAATTTAAATGAACAGTAAAATGAATTTTTCAAAAATAAACTATTTCTAACCATAAACCATTTTTCACAAGTTCTTGTAGAGTCTCATACCTCCACAAGCTCTTGTAGGAAACTGTTTCTAGTATTAACAAATCATTTACAACCATAAACCATTTCTCACAAGTTTTTGTAGAGTCTCATACCTCCACAAGCTCTTGTAGGAAACCAATTGCACACAATAACTACAATCGTTCAATAGTGTCATCCTATATTCTTATGTATGTTGGTTGTTTCCCATGAATCTACACAACGACTTTATCATATTCACTCAATCATAACCACACAAACCACTTTAGGAAGGGTATACCCACCTTCAGGCTCGAACTTACGTGAACAATAGCGGTTGTTCTCACAATCAAAAAATCACTACAAGTGTTAGAAAATCATCTTACCCCCACTAGGATAGACTTACCTCTAACACTCTACGACAGTGCTCGAATGTAATTCAAGTTCATCACAACAACCATACAAGGGATGCAATAACAAACATTTTCTTTAAAACACAGGAANAGTTGTAGCGGAATAATCAAAAATATTAGACTCCATCGAGTCTCAAAAGAAATTTTGTCGTCAAGTACCTAGGAGAGTATCACCCTAGACGTCCACCTCGGAATCCACGAGCCCGTCTAGTGAAGCTTGCCAATGTATCAGCTCCTCAACTCTGAGCTCANTGTCGTCAAGTACCTAGGAGAGTATCACCCTAGACGTCCACCTCGGAATCCACGAGCCCGTCTAGTGAAGCTTGCCAATGTATCAGCTCCTCAACTCTGAGCTCATCGTCTAGACCACAATCTGAAAGAAATATATAGTTTGTAAAGGGTGAGCACTAAACTCTGTAGCAATATTCTCTCAATCTCGAACAAGGTTTAGAAAACATATAAAACAGTTCGCTCTCATTTTTCAAAATAGTATCTATAACTTGAAATAAAATAGTGACTATTTATTTGATCTCAAGTGTACACAATCGCAA
The DNA here is from genome assembly GCA_963454935.2 of Ilex paraguariensis. Classification (NCBI taxonomy): domain Eukaryota; kingdom Viridiplantae; phylum Streptophyta; class Magnoliopsida; order Aquifoliales; family Aquifoliaceae; genus Ilex; species Ilex paraguariensis. Next base: position 110,799 of record CAUOFW020005691.1, on the reverse strand, counting down.
TAATTTAAATGAACAGTAAAATGAATTTTTCAAAAATAAACTATTTCTAACCATAAACCATTTTTCACAAGTTCTTGTAGAGTCTCATACCTCCACAAGCTCTTGTAGGAAACTGTTTCTAGTATTAACAAATCATTTACAACCATAAACCATTTCTCACAAGTTCTTGTAGAGTCTCATACCTCCACAAGCTCTTGTAGGAAACCAATTGCACACAATAACTATAATCGTTCAATAGTGTCATCCCATATTCTTATGTATGTTGATTGTTTCCCATGAATCTACACAACGACTTTACCATATTCACTCAATCATAACCACACAAACCACTTTAGGAAGGGTATACCCACCCTTAGGCTCGAACTTACGTGAACAATAACGGTTGTTCTCACAATCAAAAAACCACTACAAGTGTTAGAAAATCATCTTACCCCCACTAGGATAGACTTACCTCTAACACTCTACGACAGTGCTCGAATGTAATTCAAGTTCATCACAACAACCATACAAGGGATGCAATAACAAACATTTTCTTTAAAACACAGGAAAATCCAAAATCTCCAATTCAAACAATTTGTAATACAAGAGAACAATTTAAGGAAATAAACAAGAGATCATTTTAAAATCATTTTATTACTCAACACAAAGCACTAGGGTTTCAAAGTCAAGAACAAAGGAAGAATCAAGAGAAAAATCCATCTCTTTTGAAAACTAGGATTTTATGACAAGAAAAGAAATCTCATAGTTATATAACCATAACTTTGTTTAAAATATGATAATGATTGCAAAAATCTCAAGGAATCATGATTTCATAGCATATACATATGATTTAAAGGAAAAAGTATATATATATAGATAAGTCCTAACCTTAATGTAAGAGAATAGGAAGAAAACCTCTACCTTGATGTTCTTGAAGAAATTTAGGGCTTTAATTCAATCCAAAGTGCAAAGCCCCTTTGATCTTGTGTTTTTCCCTANAAATTTAGGGCTTTAATTCAATCCAAAGTGCAAAGCCCCTTTGATCTTGTGTTTTTCTCTATCTTTCTTGCTCTCTAAGGTTTTTTAGGGTTAGAAGTGTTGAAATGGGGCTAAATGGGACATCTTTATGTATTTATAGTAGAAAGAAGGCCGATTGTTTGTGACTTAAAAATTTTTGAAATCTGTCGGGCGTACCGGTACGGTCTGACTATTGGTCTTCGGCGTACTGGTACGCTTTTGTTGAATATGTTTGTTTCCTCTATTTTTCATTTCTAATCCTTCCAAGGTCATCCCAAACTTATACAACATACATTTGCACATCAAACAGGGTTGGTACAACTTCTATTACAAACAATTTCATATATTTATTCGGGGTTTTACCATATTAGCATTTCAAAAAGAAATGATTACTTGCTATATAAAGATAAGAGTGTGGGGGTGTACAAGTTTCCCCAAGAATTTTCTCTCCATTTGGCATGTGGGAGGCGAAATTTGTAGTGATTAAAGAGAAGTTAGGATATGCAATCCCACTACAACCCAATTTCTACCAAAAAAAATTGTAACCAGCACTACAATTTTCAGCCCCTTCCATAGTGATAAACATATGATAAGGTCCCCATCTTTTTCAAGATTTTTGCACTCCCTTTNCACTACAATTTTCAGCCCCTTCCATAGTGATAAACATATGATAAGGTCCCCATCTTTTTCAAGATTTTTGCACTCCCTTTGAATTTCTTAAAAAAATTCAAAGCAGCTTCTTTCTTCCAAAATAAACAAAAATTTTGGTCAGTACCTGCCAATTTCAACAGCCACCAAGTCATCTTTACTTGTGTAATCATAGACGATATTGTTACTATCATGGAGGTTTGGTAAGAGAAGATTTTGAAAAATCAGCTCCACCTGCCCAAAAAAGAAAAATCAATGACTATTTTAATCCCTCCTGCATACGCTTTCCATTTTGAAATCGATAACTCATGCATGTTACTTTGAAAATTCCATCACATTCCCTCATCAAAAGCAAAATTTTATACTTTCCTACCTCCCTCTATAACAATCTCCTACAAATCCTTTCCTAAATAGATAAAGAAATATGTTGAATGTTCACCATTCAATCCTCAAAATCTATTAAAAGAGAATGTAATAGATAACAAAAAAAAAAATATGTAATGTTCAATAAAATAGAATGTGTTTCTCACTTCTCATTTATCAAAAATTATTAAAAATATAATGCAAAGAAATGGACTTTTACCAGGCTGAAACATTGTTTCAACAAATTTAAAAGGCAATGCTTTCACTTTGTTGTATCTAAGAGTTGCTTCAANAAAAAAAAAATATGTAATGTTCAATAAAATAGAATGTGTTTCTCACTTCTCATTTATCAAAAATTATTAAAAATATAATGCAAAGAAATGGACTTTTACCAGGCTGAAACATTGTTTCAACAAATTTAAAAGGCAATGCTTTCACTTTGTTGTATCTAAGAGTTGCTTCAATCCAAGTTATTCACCTATACCTGATATGTTATAACAACAATGTGAAATAAAAAAAAAATATCATGAGAGGAAAATATAACTATTAACATATTATCAATTTTAGATGTGGAGTTGAAGATGAGATAATTGTGCATACCTTTCTATTTGCACTACAACATATAGAAATTCTTTTTTTCGAAAAGTAACATAGACACAAATTCAATTGCTTAATGTCACATATATGTTTATGCAACACCAAAATAGCATATGTAGAATTTAATTGCTGCGATCTAATTTGTGTATCTACTAAATCAACACTTAAGATAAATGACCAATATATTTTAAATTATTTAATTCACGAATTTAAAATNACACTTAAGATAAATGACCAATATATTTTAAATTATTTAATTCACGAATTTAAAATTCAAAATTGATAGACAACACCACAAAATCCTCAATAAATAAAAGAAAAAATTTCAATCATACCCCTTCTAGTTTATTATATCTTTAAGGACACTCCCTCTATTTTTTAAATCTTTAATGACACCTTCTGTCAGAATAAAAGTGTTAATTAGAATGTAATTTTACTAAATTGCCCATGATATAGAAAAAACTTCATTCACACCTCCTTCAAATAGACATATCTTCAATAAGATTCCCTCTATTTTCTAAAATTTTTACATACAAAAATTCGGGCTGATTAAAATTTGATTCGAGCTAATTAAAATTTATTTTTTATATATTAAAATTTGAGTCGATTAAAAATTATATTTTTTTAAGTATTAAAATTTAAACCGATTAAAATTCTATGTGAGGCTCAAATCAAATTTTAATCAACTCGTAATAAATTTTAATCTGACTAAATTTTAATACATAAAAAAAATTAAATTTTAATTAACTCAAATTTTCATATGTAAAAAATAAATTTTAATCAACTTAAATCGAATTTTTTTAAAATATAAATTTTAATCGATTCGACGTGAATTTTAATCAAGGCTAATAGTTCAAATTGGCTAAAATTTTAATACATAAAAAAAAAATCAGTTCAAATCGAATTTTAGTTGACTCAAATTTTAATATGAAAAAAAGAAAAGAATTTTAGTCAACTCAAATTTTAATATGTAGAAAAATGAATGTTAATCGACTTGAATTTTATGTAGAAAGATTATTTGGGGTTTATGTAGGGGCAATTATAGTATTTTAGATAATTTATTTTTGTTATAAATGGTGGTTTAATGACAGTGCGTGTCAGTGATATTTAAATATAAACTAGAAGGGGTGTCAATGATATTTTTGATAAAAAAAAGAGATGTCCTTGAAGATATGATAAATTATAATGGGTGTGACTGAAATTTTTTCTAATTAAAAAAAAAATTAGCCTGAAATTATGTGATGAGTGCAAAATGGATAATGAAAACACATTAATTATCTAACCTCCTATGCATTTGTGCCCACACAAGGACCACATGTAATTTTTTTAAAAATACGGGAAACTTTTTTAGATGATAGGCCTNTTAATTATCTAACCTCCTATGCATTTGTGCCCACACAAGGACCACATGTAATTTTTTTAAAAATACGGGAAACTTTTTTAGATGATAGGCCTAAAATTAGTTTACATACCAATGGAAAAACGCTAGCCTAATTAACAATATAAAGAAATTACAAATTGGGGTTGAAGGAGGATGGAGTTGTGAAGAAAGACAAATTCCAAATTCCAGAAATTTCTTTCTTAGAGTAGTGAAAAATAAATTTCCACTAGCCCAAAACTCACAACCAAAGTTGAAGAAGAACGAAGAAATTAGAATATAGCTCAAAAAAATGAGGAAAGAACAAGACAATTATTATTATGAAGAAATCTAAGTTATAAGCTTATAATCAAAGACTTACAAAAGAGAAAGCAGGAACAAGCTTACAATGGTAATTGTTGTTGGTGATTTGTTTTCTGTTGGCTTGGTGATTTGGGGTGGTGGGGGGCTATTTATAGGTGACTAGAGAAGGGTCTAGAAGCTCAAGGTAGGTAAAGGTTTGGAAAATTCAAGAATTCTAACTTAATGGTAAGAAAGAGGTTTGGAAGGTTCAAGAATTCTAACTTAATGGTGAAAAGGTGAAGGTTCTAAATGTTGGTAGAAGGATACAAAGTGCAAGCATATTCTACAAAGTTCTAGATACAATAATTACCAAAAGTTTACTTTAAAATTTTAACACTCTCCCTTAAAGTAAACTTTTGAAAATAAGTCCAAGCTCCGCACGAAGATTCTCGAATGGTCCCTTGGAGAGACACGTTGTAAAGATATCAGCAATGTTGTCCTTGCTNGTTGGGATCCGACAAATGTTTACTTTCATCACGCCTAATTTTAAAGTTCAGCTCAAGAGAAGTGGAACAGTACTTGCTTTTATTTATTCCAAACCTGTCAACAAGCTTCTTGGCATAGCCTTCTTGACGTAGAAAAATCGCATCCTTCACCTTTTTCACTTCCAAGCCAAGAAAAATGACTTAACTCTCCCAAATCTTTCATCTCAAATCGAATAGAAAGTTCAGCCCGAAGCTTTGCAACTTCTCGTTCATCATTGCCAGAAATGATCATATCATCCACATATAGTAGAACAATCATGTGTAATGATCCTTGCTTCTTTACAAATAAACTAGAATCTGAATTAGAAGCAAAATAACCACAAAACTGTAAGTACTTGGCAATCTTACCGTACCATGCCCTCGGAGCTTGTTTAAGACCATAGAGAGTCTTCTTGAGTTTGCACGCATAATCTGGGTGAGTTGGAAAAACATAGCCAAGAGGTTGCTCCATGTAGATTTTCGTATCAATTTCGCCATATAAGAAAGCATTCTTTACATCCAGCTGATGTAGCTTCCAACCAAGAGATGCTGCTAAAGAGACACAACCCGAACAGATGTCATCTTTGCTACCAGGCTAAAAGTCTCTTCATAATCTTCTCCATATACTTGAGAGAAGCCTTTTGCAACAAGCCTTTCTTTGAATCTATCAATGCTCCTGTATGCTTTCNAAGTCTCTTCATAATCTTCTCCATATACTTGAGAGAAGCCTTTTGCAACAAGCCTTTCTTTGAATCTATCAATGCTCCTGTATGCTTTCTTTTTCAATTTGTGCACCCATTTGTGAGACACCAGCTTCACATCTTTGGGTTTTGGCACAAGATCCCAAATTTTATTTTTTATAAGTGCGTGCATCTCTTCATCCATGGCTTCCTCCCATTCTTTAACACATTTTGCTTCATCAANTCTTTTTCAATTTGTGCACCCATTTGTGAGACACCAGCTTCACATCTTTGGGTTTTGACACAAGATCCCAAATTTTATTGTTTATAAGTGCGTGCATCTCTTCATCCATGGCTTCCTCCCATTCTTTAACACATTTTGCTTCATCAGAAAAAGATGGCTCATTTTCATAAATAGGACCAACACTAAAGCAATGACAGGTGCTTACCAAATTACCATCTGGATAACGAATTGGCTTAATGACTTGCCTTCCGAACCGAGTCATTTTTGGAGCATTTGTTCCCTCCAAGTTAGCATTCTCCTCTTGCTCCACCTCGCGAGAATTAACTTCGCTCCCCCTATCACTAGATTCCCTTAATTCTGAAGAAGAAAAGTTTTTAGACATTACTAGTGATGACGGTGATAATGAGATACTAGAAGAAGTAGGAGTCGAAGAAGTCACTGGCAAGCTCATGGGCAATTCTTCATATTCTTTAATTGTTGAAGGAGTACCGACAAAGACACCACCAGGGCTATAGTAACAAGAGATTTCATCAAACACCACATCTCGAGAAACTTTACATTTGCGAGTTTCAGGGTCCATGCATTTCCACCCTTTTTTCCTTTCATCATAACTGATGAAGACNCATCAAACACCACATCTCGAGAAACTTTACATTTGCGAGTTTCAGGGTCCATGCATTTCCACCCTTTTTTCCTTTCATCATAACCGATGAAGATACATTTTCTCGCCTTGGCATCCAATTTGGATCTCTATGAATCTGGAATATGAACATAACGAACTGAACCAAAGACCATGAAGTCTTTCACATTGGGTTTCTCATTATACATCATCTCATATGGAGACTTCATATTAATTGGGCTAAAAGGGATCCGATTAATCACAAAGGCTGCACAAGCGATACCCTCTACCCATAGGACTTTGGTTAAATTTTTGGCATACAACCAGCTCTTGCATGTCTCGGTGAGATGTCGAATTTTCCTTTCTGCTATGCCATTTTGCAAAGAAGTGTCAGCACAAGTAAGCTGCCTCCNTCACAAAGGCTGCACAAGCGATACCCTCTACCCATAGGACTTTGGTTAAATTTTTGGCATACAACCAGCTCTTGCATGTCTCGGTGAGATGTTGAATTTTCCTTTCTGCTATGCCATTTTGCAAAGAAGTGTCAGCACAAGTAAGCTGCCTCCGATGCCATGCTTTGAGCAAAAGATATTGAACTCCTGAGAAGTATATTCTCCTCCATTATCGGTCGTCAACAGTTTGATCTTCCTTTGGAGCTCACCTTCAACCTTCTCTTTAAATTCCATAAACCTGAAATCACTTCAGATTTTCTTTCTACAAAATACACCCAAGTAAATCGAGTAAAATCATCAACAAAGACCACCATATAGCAATAACCAGAAAAGGTACATGTACAAGTAGGACCCATCACGTCACTATGAATAAGCTCCAATGGTGCCTTATATCTTGTTTGGGATCTATGAAATGGAAAGGCGATGTGCCTTACCATATTGACAGCCTTCACATAGTTCTCCATTACTAAAGGTAGTACTATGAGGCAAACCATCAACCAAATTTTTATTCACCATGACTTTTAACTTATCCATATTTAGGTGTCCTAGTTTAGCATGCCAAAGAGAAGCATTATCATTTGTGCTCATTTTATCAACATAAGAAGTTGAAGTAGATAGAACAAATAAATCTTTAACTCTTTTACTGGTATGGACGACATCTCCTTCGACCTTGGACACTTTCCGGAAAAATTTTACCTCGTTAGGCCCAAACAAAACATAGTGACCGGAATCCACCGCATTAGCCACCGAAAAGAAATTCTTTTTCATACCCGGTACATGACACACACTCTTTAGAGTGATAGGATCACCATTGTTGTTGAAGGTGATGATACCTTCCTTCTCTACTAGATGAACTGTATTATCCGCGATGATAATAGTCTCATTACCTTCATAATTTTGAAGACAAGAGAACTTGGTGTCGTCGCCAGTAAGATGATGCCCACAACTGGAGTCCATGATCCAATCTTCCTTGAAGTTGATGGTAGCACAACTATTAACTGAGGTAGTTTCCGCTAAGAAACAATTATCTCAATTTTCTTCGACCTCGTTACTTTTTTCAGCTACACTGCCACCCTTCAACTTCACTCAACAATTTTTCCTGATGTGCCCAATCTTATGACAACAATAACATTTGATACTACTTTTGCTGCCATTCTCAATCCTTGATGGCTCTCCATCTCCATCTTTCCTTTTCTCCTTATCTTTCTCTTTTTTGTAAAATTTCTTCTTTCCGGAGAACAAGGCATCTCCTTGAGAAGATAAAGAAACCCCCACCATTTATTGCGCTAGAGACTCTTGAGAAGAGAGAAGATTCTCAAACTCAACAAGGGATGGCTCTTGAGCCCACCCTTGAATAGAAGTAACGAAAGGAATGTACTCCTTTTTCAATCCACGAAGAATATTCCGTTTCATCCGCGCTTCCGACATAGGTTCCTCCGGATCAAGAGAAGAAATTTCTAAACAAAGATTTTTAATTTTCAAGAAAAATTGAGAGATAGAGAGATTACCTTGAGTAGTATTCGCCAATTCATTCTCCAAATATTGTAGCCGGGCAACATTTTTCTTGTTGAACAACCCATTAAGGGTATTCCATATCTCAAGCGCTGACTTACACACAACTATATGATCGAACAAATCATGAGAGATGAATCTCTTCAACACGAACTCCGCATTTACATTAGAAGTCCTCCACTTCTTTACGGCATCGGCATTATCTTCCGTGGGTGTAGGAGCCACCTTATCATCTCCACCAACAACCTCCCACAAGTCTTTTCCAAGAAGATAAGACTTCATGCATGATCTCCATACCTTGTAGTTAGATTGATTGAGCGCCTCAATCCCAAGGCCAACAACCCTTTCATTTGAATCCATATTTGGAACGCCAACAAACTTCTTCACCAAAAATGTCTTGACAAGATTTCAACTTAACACTCTTGACAAGATTTCAACTTAACACTCTTATAGCTCTGATACCATGTGAAGAAACACAAATTCTAAATTTTGAAAATTGCTTTCTTAGAATAGTAAAAAATAAATTTCCACCAGCCCAAGACTCACAACCAAAGTTGAAGAAGAACGAAGAAATTAGAATATACCTCCAAAAAATGAGGGAAGAACAAGACCTTTATTATTATAGAGAAACCTAAGTTACAAGCTTACAATCAAAGACTTACAAAAGAGAAAGCAGGAACAAGCTTGCAATGGTAATTGTTGTTGGTGATTTGCTTTTTGTTGGCTTGGTGATTTGGGGTGGTGGGGGGTCTATTTATAGGTAATTTGAGAAGGGTCTAGAAGCTCAAGGTAGGTGGAGGTTTGGAAGGTTCAAGAATTCTAATTTAATTGTGAGAAGATGAAGGTTCTAGATGTTGGTATAAGGATACAAAGTGCAAACATGTTCTACAAAATTTTAGATACAATAATTACCAAAAGTTTACTTTAAACTTTTAACAAGGGTTAGGACAGCTGGAGGCTATGATTTAATTCGAGAGAGTGGTGAAAATTCCATGCACTGTACTAAACGATTTTTGCTAATTCTAAAAATAGAAATATGTATATTTGACTATGGATAAGGGTTTTCTTTTTGAAAGTAAGATCGAATAAGATTAAATCTGTTATCAATATAGGATTACTAAAAATGAAAAAAGAGAAAAGAAAAGAAAATGAGGTTATGCACTTCAAATTTCTTATTAAAAACCAAATTAAATATAATATAGTATTGGATTCGTGTCGTATCATTTTTGTATTCGTGTCAAAAATCCTCAACTTGTATTATCGTTTGATGCCAAAAATCATCACCACTACGTGGCATTGTACATCATCTGGGAAGTGCCATACTTCATCTCATGGGAAGGGTCCATTAAATACTAGGCCTACAACACTCATCATTTGAANGCCTTCACATAGTTCTCCATTACTAAAGGTAGTACTATGAGGCAAACCATCAACCAAATTTTTATTCACCATGACTTTTAACTTATCCATATTTAGGTGTCCTAGTTTAGCATGCCAAAGAGAAGCATTATCATTTGTGCTCATTTTATCAACATAAGAAGTTGAAGTAGATAGAACAAATAAATCTTTAACTCTTTTACTGGTATGGACGACATCTCCTTCGACCTTGGACACTTTCCGGAAAAATTTTACCTCGTTAGGCCCAAACAAAACATAGTGACCGGAATCCACCGCATTAGCCACCGAAAAGAAATTCTTTTTCATACCCGGTACATGACACACACTCTTTAGAGTGATAGGATCACCATTGTTGTTGAAGGTGATGATACCTTCCTTCTCTACTAGATGAACTGTATTATCCGCGATGATAATAGTCTCATTACCTTCATAATTTTGAAGACAAGAGAACTTGGTGTCGTCGCCAGTAAGATGATGCCCACAACTGGAGTCCATGATCCAATCTTCCTTGAAGTTGATGGTAGCACAACTATTAACTGAGGTAGTTTCCGCTAAGAAACAATTATCTCAATTTTCTTCGACCTCGTTACTTTTTTCAGCTACACTGCCACCCTTCAACTTCACTCAACAATTTTTCCTGATGTGCCCAATCTTATGACAACAATAACATTTGATACTACTTTTGCTGCCATTCTCAATCCTTGATGGCTCTCCATCTCCATCTTTCCTTTTCTCCTTATCTTTCTCTTTTTTGTAAAATTTCTTCTTTCCGGAGAACAAGGCATCTCCTTGAGAAGATAAAGAAACCCCCACCATTTATTGCGCTAGAGACTCTTGAGAAGAGAGAAGATTCTCAAACTCAACAAGGGATGGCTCTTGAGCCCACCCTTGAATAGAAGTAACGAAAGGAATGTACTCCTTTTTCAATCCACGAAGAATATTCCGTTTCATCCGCGCTTCCGACATAGGTTCCTCCGGATCAAGAGAAGAAATTTCTAAACAAAGATTTTTAATTTTCAAGAAAAATTGAGAGATAGAGAGATTACCTTGAGTAGTATTCGCCAATTCATTCTCCAAATATTGTAGCCGGGCAACATTTTTCTTGTTGAACAACCCATTAAGGGTATTCCATATCTCAAGCGCTGACTTACACACAACTATATGATCGAACAAATCATGAGAGATGAATCTCTTCAACACGAACTCCGCATTTACATTAGAAGTCCTCCACTTCTTTACGGCATCGGCATTATCTTCCGTGGGTGTAGGAGCCACCTTATCATCTCCACCAACAACCTCCCACAAGTCTTTTCCAAGAAGATAAGACTTCATGCATGATCTCCATACCTTGTAGTTAGATTGATTGAGCGCCTCAATCCCAAGGCCAACAACCCTTTCATTTGAATCCATATTTGGAACGCCAACAAACTTCTTCACCAAAAATGTCTTGACAAGATTTCAACTTAACACTCTTGACAAGATTTCAACTTAACACTCTTATAGCTCTGATACCATGTGAAGAAACACAAATTCTAAATTTTGAAAATTGCTTTCTTAGAATAGTAAAAAATAAATTTCCACCAGCCCAAGACTCACAACCAAAGTTGAAGAAGAACGAAGAAATTAGAATATACCTCCAAAAAATGAGGGAAGAACAAGACCTTTATTATTATAGAGAAACCTAAGTTACAAGCTTACAATCAAAGACTTACAAAAGAGAAAGCAGGAACAAGCTTGCAATGGTAATTGTTGTTGGTGATTTGCTTTTTGTTGGCTTGGTGATTTGGGGTGGTGGGGGGTCTATTTATAGGTAATTTGAGAAGGGTCTAGAAGCTCAAGGTAGGTGGAGGTTTGGAAGGTTCAAGAATTCTAATTTAATTGTGAGAAGATGAAGGTTCTAGATGTTGGTATAAGGATACAAAGTGCAAACATGTTCTACAAAATTTTAGATACAATAATTACCAAAAGTTTACTTTAAACTTTTAACAAGGGTTAGGATAGCTGGAGGCTATGATTTAATTCGAGAGAGTGGTGAAAATTCCATGCACTGTACTAAACGATTTTTGCTAATTCTAAAAATAAAAATATGTATATTTGACTATGGATAAGGGTTTTCTTTTTGAAAGTAAGATCGAATAAGATTAAATCTGTTATCAAGATAGGATTACTAAAAATGAAAAAAGAGAAAAGAAAAGAAAATGAGGTTATGCACTTCAAATTTCTTATTAAAAACCAAATTAAATATAATATAGTATTGGATTCGTGTCGTATCATTTTTGTATTCGTGTCAAAAATCCTCAACTTGTATTATCGTTTGATGCCAAAAATCATCACCACTACGTGGCATTGTACATCATCTGGGAAGTGCCATACTTCATCTCATGGGAAGGGTCCATTAAATACTAGGCCTACAACACTCATCATTTGAAATATATTTTTCAATAACAATTTGGGGTTCATACCTTCACTCAAGAGTCAAGACAGAGTAGCAGGAGGACAAGTAAATTCGGAAATTCAAGCTCAATCCGTTTAATAAATAAAGTCGATCCATTTTTAATGAATGAGCAAACTTCCAGCCTCAATTTTTTTGTNAATACTAGGCCTACAACACTCATCATTTGAAATATATTTTTCAATAACAATTTGGGGTTCATACCTTCACTCAAGAGTCAAGACAGAGTAGCAGGAGGACAAGTAAATTCGGAAATTCAAGCTCAATCCGTTTAATAAATAAACAAAGTCGATCCATTTTTAATGAATGAGCAAACTTCCAGCCTCAATTTTTTTGTTTTTTGTTTTTTGTTTTTTTTATTGGTTCAACCATTAATAATGTATGTACCAACTTACACGCACTTCGACTAATGCTCTTTTTAGACCGGTCAAAAACAAATCATCTTTGACTAAAGTATTTATGAAAAATAAATTCCTCATAACCCGACCCAAAAATTATTAAAATNCTCAATTTTTTTGATTTTTGTTTTTTGTTTTTTTTATTGGTTCAACCATTAATAATGTATGTACCAACTTACACGCACTTCGACTAATGCTCTTTTTAGACCGATCAAAAACAAATCATCTTTGACTAAAGTATTTATGAAAAATAAATTCCACATAACCCGACCCAAAAAATTATTAAAATTCAAAATCAAGACTGAATTTACAGTATGAACTACCCCTTGGGTTCCTCCTTACCTTCCCTTAATCCCCTAGATCTTCTTTCACTCCATGCCTTCGCCCACCTAGGGGATGAACCATAGATGGAATTGTATTTTTGCTATTCAAATTTAAAACAAAACAACACAATTTTAGTCAACTTCTGTCCCCCAGAGATGTGGGTGGTGGTTTTTTTTTTTTTTTTTTTTTTTT
>CAUOFW020005691.1:60247-97190 GCA_963454935.2 Ilex paraguariensis | reverse complement strand
GGGGGGAGGGGGGGAGTACGTTCTGAAATCCATATGATAAAATGCAATAAACAACCGAGATATTCTTAACCTGGTACATTGTTCCCTCCAAAACAGTGAAATCAATACATTTGCTGATCATTCAAATAACTTAAAACAACCACATGAATCAACTACTATTATCCACATTCAACTCCCCCTATTATGAAAATATACTCCATTAACATGTCATACAACTGCTAAATTACAGAAAGAAAAACAATAAAAATACAAAGATACACTGTGGAACCAAGACACGTAATTCATCCCTCTACTTGATCTGGAATTATATTGGAATAACAGAGCCCACTTACCAATTTTTCTCCTATTTATGCATCAGACCACATCGACTTTTGCAACTCATTCAGTGGTTTGACTTACAATGCATGCTCATGATTTCTTGTAGCTATTTACCTGATAAAAATTGCCATAGAAGTTAAAAGAAATGCAACAGCAATTGTCCTGATTGTCTTGGCAGTATATGGTGCGCCAGAAAACTTTACCCTCTGGGCCTGGTCCCTGCAACAGGAAATATCATACAAAAGCATTGGTTTATGAGATTGTAGAGTCAGAAATAAGATCGAATCCCATCCATATAACAGTTAATTTAGTTTGGAAAAAAAAATACAGAAAGATCTGCCTCATAACTAAATCTCTTACTTCTGTAAGGATGAGAGTACACCACAATAGATGGTGTTTTCTGGCAAAGGAATCTCAGTTTTATCTGTGATCTCTGGATTCACTACACTCACATAAGCCTCTTGACCAAGATACCATGAGTCGAGGTTCTGTGCACGAAGGTTCCAAATACCATCATTGTCCAGTGAAACAAAAATGGCTGTCCAAGCGCCAGGGAATACCTGCACACAGGTGAGCAATAAAGTAGGCATTAACTGCTTAAATGCCATTGAACAAAATCAGAAAGTGAAATGTAATGTCGATTAGGAGCTCCCTAGCCAAGCAGAAAAGGATGTTACCAAATATACATAGAGCAACAAAAGTCCAACCTATTAATCTCAGGTTTTAATGATATTTTATGCCACTGCAATCATACAGACCCTCAAAGTCTTGTTCTAACTATTTAGTATTAGCGTCCCACCACTTCATGTGTGTGTACATCTGTCAAAAATTATGGGGTAGTTAAATGTCTCACGAAACTGAGATATTCAATGTGTCTCTACTTGGCATTGGAAAAGACATCATACATCAATCAAGCATTTTAAGCAAGGATCTTGTTCCATGTGCAAATAATCTTTGATGAGATTATGCCATTAAATATACATTCATAGCGTTGATCCAATTTCTTTGATGACAACATAGGTGGATTTGCATATTCAACTTCTATCAATTACTGAATTACATTATGGAATTATTCTAATTCCACAAGTTATAACCGAGAGAGAATTCCTGAAAAAGACACCCCTTCTCTGAATGACTTTGTACACGACATCGTCAATAAACTTTCCGGGCCACAATAGAAAACTGGAGCTTTTATAAGGGGTCATTGTGTAGCAAGTGCCTAATGTCCATTGAATGTCCAGGGATTTTATCAACCATAATTAATTTCAAGATATACTACCAACACATTATTCTCGTCCTAAATAATTAAGTTTCTTATATTTATATTTATACCACTAATAAAAGTACCTTAACATGAAAAACTTTTAATTCACTATTTTACCCCTATAAAGAATTAAAAAGTTCATTCTATCATTCCACACTAAATATCTAAATTACCATCATATCCTTATGCAATTAATCTCTAAATTGCATCTAATATTACGTTTAGTTATATATTCCCTATATATAAATGTCAAGNTTTATACCACTAATAAAAGTACCTTAACATGAAAAACTTTTAATTCACTATTTTACCCTTATAAAGAATTAAAAAATTCATTCTATCATTCCACACTTAATATCTAAATTACCATCATATCCTTATGCAATTAAATCTCTAAATTGCATCTAATATTACGTTTAGTTATATATTCCCTATATATAAATGTCAATTTTTATGAAACTTTTTGATTGATTATATTACTCTTAAAAAATATATGCATCATTATAAGTTTTAACAAATATTTAAAAAAGCATTCAAAAATTCCACCATATAATATTACTCACCTTATTTATAAAGATAATATTATGACTACATATTTATATTTTATTTTTCATCAAAATGTTTAACCTTTTCATTTTTAAGATAAAAAATAAATGTATATATAATTTTACATGATTTTTTAGTCGCAGTAAACTTTTCAGACTTTGCTAAAATTTTATGTGAAAACTTGATTTTTTTTTAAAAAAAATTTAATATGCTTTATAATATATATTATAGCATTGTATATTAAATTTGATTCCAATTAACCTAGATAATCCTAAATATAGTAAAACTCTAATATAATTGGTATATTGATAATTATTTTTATTTTACTCAATGATTTATAAATAGAACTTTAATCAAATTAATTTTCTAATTATCTATTCTCTATTTATAAATGTCAAATTTTATGAAACTTTTTGATTGATTATATTATTCTTAAAAAATATATACATTATTTTACATTTTAACAAAATTTTCAAAAAAATCTTCAAAAACTTCATCAATATAATAATACTCATTTCATTTATAAAGATAATATTATGACTACATATGTATAGTTTATTTTTCATCAAAATATTTAACCATTTTATTTTTCATCAAAATGTTTAACCATTTTATTTTTAAAATAAAAAATAATGTATATATAGTTTTACAAGATTCTTTAGTTGTAGTAATTTTTCTAAATTATGTTAACATTTTATGTGAAAATTTGCATTTTTTTAAAAATTTAATATGATTTTTAATATATATTATGACGTTGTATATTAAATTTTATCTCAATTAACCTAACTAATCCTAAATACAATAAGTTCTAATAAGATTGGTATATTGATAATTTTTTTCTTTTATTCAATGATTTATAAGTGAAATCTTAATCAAATTAATTTTAAAAAACTTAATTTTCAAATATTACTAAAAAATCACTTTCAATTACAAAATTATAGAAACAAAATAAAACTTTAATTATTTCTTCTTTTTTTTTATTATTTTTCTTAAAGTTAGAATAATAACTCTTAAAAATATACAAAGTTTTTAAAAATTTTATAATGGAGCATGAGAGATGAAAAAATAAATTTGGTAAATTTCAGATAATATTTAATTCAAGTACTCATATACTAAATATTTATTTATTAATTTTTTTAAGAAAAATTATTCACGTGCAACGCATTTAGTGCATTGCTAGTACTAATAAAAGAAAACGAAGAAGAAAAAGGATTTTGAATACAAATTCTCTTAATTCAACCAATTGTGACGTTCAAAAAACCAAGGAGACAAGATATTAAGGTAAACAAACCTGAGTAGTGCAGCGAGCAACACCATCCAATTTGTTGTACTTGCCTCTGCTGTTCTCTGTCCACTCTCCAAAATCCATCCTATGGCCCAAGCAATAAATAACAGATCATTCAGGTCCCAAGTTCCAAAAACAAGTAAATACAAACTAAGAATAATTGCAAAACTTAGTGCTTACCCCACAACAAAGAATGCATAGCCATCCATATGGTAGCTCTGAACATTAGTGTCGTTATTTTGAAATATTATTTCCATAAATCCTCTGTAAGTACCATTAATTATAGATGTATCAACTTTTGCAGGTCTGTTCATCAGTCTATTTGGGAAATCAAGCTTGTAAACCCCTGGAACGTTAAATTGCTGAGCAAGCTTTAGGGGAGTAGAAGGCGTTAAGTATGAAATACCATTAAGAGTAGTATGCCATTTTCCATCTACATGCTCTGCAGGTCTATTAAGGATCACATACACGTCGGTCACAGTAATCTGACCATAGTTAAAAGACCCTTGTGGATTTGGACGAGCAGCACTAGCAGAAACATTCCATCTGCAAAGTACAAACCAACCACAAGATTGTAAAAAATAGTCGGGCCAAATTTATGAGAAAATCTAGAAGATATCCCCAATAAACTGAATAGATAATAAAATGCAAAAAAAAAACGAGGTCAGAGAGGGAAAATATTAGAAACCTTCCCCATGAAGCTATGGTGTAGCATTACCCAACTCCCCTCCTTGTGAAATTAGTAATCTACAGCAGTTAAAAAAACCATTTCTTCTCCATTTCGATTGCTCATTAACTCCAATATCAGGAAAGAGTTTTGCATGATGAGAATGCATATCTTGTCACCTCAAAATTAAGAGGAGGNTCTACAGCAGTTAAAAAAACCATTTCTTCTCCATTTCGATTGCTCATTAACTCCAATATCAGGAAAGAGTTTTGCATGATGAGAATGCATATCTTGTCACCTCAAAATTAACCATATTTCTCAGGGAGATTTCTTATATTTTCCCGAAAACAAATTAGCTGAATTACAACCTTATGGATCTTGCTTGATTCATTGAGAAATATGTGTCATATTCAATAGGGAGGTCTGGAAGTGGACCTGAAACAGGCCCTTGGGAATTAGAGTAGTGCAAGATAGCAACTCCAATAGCTCTAGCCCAAGCAGAGGAATGGACAAACCGTGGACTGGCAACAATGTAATAATCACTGCTAGCATTTTGATTCATCGTGACGAGGAATGAATATGACTGACCCACATGGATATCCATGTTCAAGTAGTTCTGCTGCACCGTGTATGACCCTTCAGTCTCTACAAGAAGCAAGTTATGACTTTGGATTCTGAAATTCAAGCTTGTAGAGATACCAACATTGTGCACCCTCAAGCGATATGTTTTTCCTGTTACACGTAACACACCCAACTTTTAGCCATTAAGGGAAGCGCAATGAATATAACTGAATACTTGCTTCCGATTAGCAACGTGATGTTGCAACCACGGAAGTTGTGCAGAGTACAAAATGTTAAGTGGTATTTCGGTTGTGTGTCTATGTATGTTCATTCACAATCCTTTCTGGAGTTTCAGATGGAAGCATTCCTACACCAACATACCACAGTAAACCCATATTCCAATTTAATTTTCTTGGAAACTCCACATGAACAGGTTTTGTGGATATCAACAACCTCCTTGTCGAGTAAATTTTTTCAGAAGAACATCTTTAAGAGCTTACATATTAGTTAGAAAATGTATCAATTGCTTGGGAATGACATAAAATATGAATTATGAAATAGAGATTTGTAACAGGTACCACTAGGCATCCAATGGAAATTGAAGATAATAACCTATCCACCAAGATGGAGCATTAAGAAAATGGGTGTGATCACAACTGGTGGCACACAATTGATACAACATTTAGGTTGTAATAAATGGAAAGTAATAGTAACTCGTAGAACTAAGCACCATGTATGCATCCAAGATGTTACCTGGATCTACAGTTATCGTCTGGTAAGCAATACCATCAGGAACAAGTGCGTTATCATAACGGTAAGGGCCTAATCCGTTAAATAAAATTCCATCAGGAGCTCCAAGGACACCACCATTTTCAACATCTTTCCTAAGTTCCTGTATCCCCATAAAAAGAGGTATTTATACCTAAACAACAAGCGTACAGCCATGGAACAAAATCAATGATAATACATGTATACTACTGACCTTATGACTCTTTGTATACCAGTCGCTAATAAAGAGCGTAATATCTCCATCTGGCATCCCAAAGGGTACTGGAATGATGTCCCTGTTGTTTATGGTTATTCCTCCATATCCACCAGCAGATCTTTGGAAATTTAGGGAAGGAAAGTAAAAGAAACTGCCAATTTGATCTTTAACTTGAAAATCATATGTCCAATTCCATCCAGCAGGGATAGGACAATTTGTGCCCGAGACACCATCTTGCCACGAATTTTTTCTATGTTGGATGCCATTCCTGTATTCAAAATGGCATAATTCCATCATTATCATCATTATATGCTAATGGAATAAACTTTTTCAGGGTACAACATATACATATACCATGTGAGAAGCAAAGGCTCATCGAGAGTATTGTGGACATTAACTACAACATTCCAGTTTGTAGTGACATTGAGAATAGGTCCTGGAAACTGCCCATCAATCCCAATCACCTAAAATTTGATTTTCAGCAGACATCAGCTAACAACATTTTATCAGATGACAATACAAATTCAGCAATAAACAAAAAACTGAAGTAACAAAAGAACATTAATGTTGAAGGGAAAAAGAAAGAAGGAAAGAGCAACAAAATATCCTTGAAGCAAATTTGGCACATATTGAGAAAGAAAGAGTTAATAAAAATTCACAATGAAGAGTCAAATATACGTGGTTAACAGGTGAAATGTCAGTTGATTAGCTCAAATATTGATAACAGAGCTCGATAGACAGAAACGCCATCTTAAAAACACAGGTTGAACAAGCACAAGTCTGCAGTGCCAAATTCAACTTAGTGCACAAGACTCCTGCTAGTGCGGGTTTTGAAAAAGATTAAATGTATGCAACCTTACTTCTACATTAAAGAGATTAGACATCAATGAAACAAAGGGTGGCCCCTAAAAATCACCTTATATAATGCTAAAGGAATGACAAGGCAACAAACACTGATTGTCCAAAAAAAAATTTCAAGGCAAGGCAACATATAGGTATTACAACCTCCATCAGTCAGAAGTTTTATTGAACTAGAAAACCCTAAAGTGTATTGAATGTGAAGCGGTTGACGTTAAATGCAGGAACTTCTGGCATAAGATGTGAAGTTCCAATTGAAAAATCTGATTCTAATATCCATTGTAAAGTAGAAAGGCCAATATAATTATTGTTCAAAAAGTATACCATAAATCTCATGTGACTTGGCCGAATTGTCCGAGACAACTCTGAGTCAACCGAGTTGTCTAAGATGTATCATCCGATACCATTCTGTGATGCCGAAATATGACCTAAATATCTCGGCATGTTCAACTTCGTTTTCTATCTTGCATTTCATGTGTATTGCTTGATACCGTTTCGTAACACTACAACAAATGCGTCTCATTGCTCTCCAAGTTGATGGTTGATATCACACCTTTGAACCATGCCACTAAAGGTGAAATAATGCAATTGATTATGCGGCTGCTACATAATTATAATTCAACTCACCATTCAATCTCTCTCGTGGACTACACGAGTTAGCATGGAAGCGAATGAATTGGCTATTGACCCCACACTCCCTTTATCGCTCGGAAGAAAACATAATACTTGGGGCTCTTTTGGTTACTGTATTGTAAAAGAATGAATTGTATTAGATAATAAAGGTTAATTTCGTATAGGTGGATAAAATACTTGATTAACTACGGGAGAAAAATATTGCGCATTGTAATTCAGTGCTTTGGCAAGACACTGGATTAAGAATGGGATAATAGAGTAACAATTACATATTGAGTAAAGAATCATCAATCTTGTATAGTTATTAATATTTTTGTTTATCTATTGAGTAAAATAGTAAATTTACAATTTAATACGCTTAAATTGGATTATAATACCATCTCTCAAGTGGTATTATAAAGGTGGTATTATAATCGACTTAATAATTCGGATACAGTGTATTATTTGGATAAGAATTTACAATGAGATTATATATAATATAGTGTTTTTACAACCAAAAAATTGTATAAGATTAGATTAGAGAGTCTTAATCCATTATGACTCTATAATCCACCCTTTAATACTGCAACCAATCAATACAAGATTTATCGAATCACAATTTTTTTTGTGATATCTACTTGGACAGGCAAATTTTAACAAATTTTGGTATCAAAACCAAAAACGTGACACAAATACATATTTAAAATAACATTACCCTAATTTCAATGGCAATCCATCCAACTTATTAAGGAAAATCACAGTAAATGTTCTCCGACGAATAAAGAGACAACCAAGGGGAGAGTGCTTTGCACTCAGTTAGAACCCGTTGGAGACAGGATATTTAGGCCTATTATCAAAGGCAACGAAAGACAAAACAACAGAGGAAAAATGAGACTCAGCAATTAAGTTAGAAAACATCCTATTCCACTATCAAATTAACGAGTCCTTACTTCAAACAAAAAAAAAAAATTATTTGCCTAATTAACCAATCAATAACCAAGTTCAATTGTAGCATAAATAGATATAACTTTCAAAACAAATCCTTCATGCAACTGGTGCTTAAGGCGACCAACTAGAAGACACCCATTAGTCCTACCAATCAGACCTCTTCAGGATGCTATAACAATAAACGCAACCACAATTCTTCGAAGCTATAATCAAGTCTCACTCATTTGTCATTGTAAGCATACCGAATCACAACATAGGAATTTCGACCATTTCCTTTCAATCATTGGACTTATTCAATCACTGTTCTGATTCGTTTTGGTTTCCACAAAAACAGAAACGTTTTTGCCATTTAGAAACAAATATTTTTTTCCTTAATCACAAGATGGAAAACAAAAGATCCTCACAGTCATGATCCATGAACAGGGTTTGGTTCCCAGGTTGGTAATCCGAGTAGTACACCGTGTTTGCTAAAAACCACCTCAGCAATACTATGCACCCAACAACACTTTACACAAACACACACATTGAAGTGAAGATCTAATAAAATAACCAAATAGAAAAGCAAAGAACCTGTTGTTTAACTCCAAGAGGGGAAGCTGTGACGTATGAGACAGTCCAATCGTAGAAGACATACGGGTCGCCAGCTAAAGTAACACCAATCAAGCAGAGAACGAAAGTGAAGTAAAAGAAAGAGCAACAAATTGGTAGGCCGGAGGGCATTGGATATACTCTGTCTCTCTCTCTCTCTCTCTCTCTCTCTCTCTCACGAAGGGTGTAGTGAATGTGTATACATGAGTTATGCTGCATTGCTCTGTGAAAAAGCACATGGGGAAAGGGTGCCTGTGGCTGGCGAAGATAATTTGCGCGTCTGAGGCGCCCAGTTCTGGGCCCCATTTCCTCCGTTTCTTGGACTGATGGGAGTCGCTGTGCTCCACTTTATTACCTTTCTCGGATGTCGTGCACGAGTGAATATCGGGTGTAATAAAATAACACCATTGAGGCGTGATATCAATAATAATTAATAATAAAATATTAAACAAAATTAGTGAATCAATTATTAATAAGAAAAATTTCAATCACACCCTCTCTAATTTATCATATCTTTAAAGATACCCTAGTTTCTGAATCTTCAATGATACCCCTTGTCAGATTAAAAATATTAAGTAAAATACAATTTTACTAAATTGTCCATAATATATTTGAGNAACATCCTATTCCACTATCAAATTAACGAGTCCTTACTTCAAACAAAAAAAAAAAATCATTTGCCTAATTAACCAATCAATAACCAAGTTCAATTGTAGCATAAATAGATATAACTTTCAAAACAAATCCTTTCATNAATATATTTGAGGACAAACTTCATCTACACCCCCTCTAGATAAACATATCTTCAATGAGACCCCCTCTAGATAAATATATTTTCAATGAGACTCCCTCTGTTTTCTATTTTTTTTATGTAATTAAATTCAAATTGATTAAAATTCGATTCAAGCTAATTAAAATTTTTTTTTACATATTAAAATTTGTGCCAATTAAAAAATTATATTTTTTTTACGTATTAGAATTTGGGCTAATTAAAATTTTATTTGAGCCAATTAAAAATTATTTTTAATCGACTCAAATCAAATTTTAATTAATTCGTATTGAATTTTAATCAACCCAAATTTTAATATATAAAAATATATGAATTTTAATTGACTTAAATTTTAATAAATCTAATTTTAATTGACACGAATTTTAATAAGTAAAAAAAATATAAATTTTAATCTACTCGAAAGAGAATTTTAATCAACGCTAACAACTCAAGTAGAGTTCAAATCGACTCAAATTTTAATATGTAAAAAAAAATTTTAATAGGATCGATTTGTTTTTTTAAATTTACAAATTAGTAAATAACAAATTAGTATTTACTAACAAATTATACACTAAAATTGTTATTTATGATTTTTTTAAAAATTTTAACAGAAATTTTAATAAAATTTTATGTAAAAAAATTACTGAAGGTTATATAGGGGCATTTTTTGTATTTTAGATGAATTTTTTTTGTTACAAATAGTAGTTTAATGATAGGAGGTGTTAGTGATGTTTAAATTAAACTAGAAGGGTGTCATTGAAGATTCAGAAATTAGAGGGGGTGTCCTTGAAGATATGATAAACTAGAGAGGGTGTTGTTAAAATTTTTCTTTACTAATATAAATATATTGATTTAATTTATTAATATAATTTATTATGATTAATTATGAGTCCTATAAAATATTAAAATTTGATGTTAATTTAATAATTATAATAAATTTATATCATTAGGTCGATAAATTATATCAAATTATTAAGTCTCACTAGCATTACTCTAATGTTCCGTTTTGTATGATGGAAAAATTGAAGGATGAAAAGCTGGAGAGATAAATAAAATATCATATTTGGTAAGGAAGGATGAATTAACTTTCCTTTCAACTCACTAAAATCAATCCCTTAATTATTTGTGTTGATATGCAACTTATTGTCTATATATCTTTTAATATATACATATTATGTATACATTAATTTCATATAAAAATACAATGATAAAATATGTATTTATATATATTTTTTTTAAAAAATTAAAAATAAATTAATTAAAAATATATATATATATTTTTTCCATCTTTACTCGGGATGAAAAATTTTCAATTCAATATGATGACACGATTCGAACTCGACATGAATTTTATGACACGAACTTGATTATAATTCAACACGAACTTGAAAATGACCTGACACGCAAACAAAAAATATTAAAAACTCATATGCAGTTCAATCAGTCAAAATTAAAATTGACACCATCAACTTGTTTATTTAAAAATAAATATTTTTTCTATTTTCTTGTTTGTATGGTAATGGTAATACGAAACTAATATGTTTAACTAATATTATAGACATAAAATATTAATTATTTGTAATTATATATCAAGTATTGACACAATTGTTATATAAAAAAGATATTTTTACTTATTATCATAGTTTTAAAACCCGGCCCGGACATCAACCCGGAGAAGGGACCGGGTCAATGGNACAATTGTTATATAAAAAAGATATTTTTACTTATTATCATAGTTTTAAAACCCGGCCTGGACATCAACTCGGAGAAGGGACCGGATCAATGGATTTCTGGTTCAACCACTGGGTCACTGGTCGAACCGGTGATATAATAAAAAAATAAAAAATAATTATTAAAGATGATAAATAGACTAAAAAATTAAAATAGTTATAAAAATAACATGTTTAATATATATTAAATCAAACAAAGTTATAAAACCTGAATCACTTAATTGTATTCAATTAACAAATCAACNTAAAATAGTTATAAAAATAACATGTTTAATATATATTAAATCAAACAAAATTATCAAACCTAAATCACTTAATTGTATTCAATTAACAAATCAACGCAAATATTCATAAGTGTAAAAAAAATGTAAAAATGTAAAAAAGACAAAAGACATATTTATAAAAGACACAAAAATAGAAAAGAAAAAGACACAAAAATGTAAAAAATAGACATATTTATACTAAAGAAACAAAACTGGCCGATTTTGTAAACCCGTCCGGNAAAAATGGAAAAGAAAAAGACACAAAAATGTAAAAAAAAGACATATTTATACTAAAGAAACAAAACTGGCCGATTTTGTAAACCCGTCCGGTTTTTACGGGTTACCGGTTTTTTGACCGATTCACCGATTTTATTCCGGGTTCTTTACTCAAACGATCTAATTACAAAACCGGCCCGGTTAGGGGACTGGTTCACCGGGTCAACCCGNTTATTCCGGGTTCTTTACTCAAACGATCTAATTACAAAACCGGCCCGGTTAGGGGACCGGTTCACCGGGCCAGGCCAGGTTTTAAAACAATGCTTATTATTAATAAATTTATTTAAATTAATTTTTAATTTGTAGAAAAAATATTAACATGGATTCAATTAAGTGTTAATTTTTAATTTATCGAAAAAATATTAACATGGATTCAATTAAGTGAAACAAAATATTACTGTTAAATTTTTTATTCAAAGTTTATGTGGGTCAACATGAATTTAAACACAAACACGACACGAAAATAAGCAAGTCCTCGCAACTCGACATGATACAATTAGTTAAATGAGTTAAGTTTAGGGATTCAACTTGGTTGGGCAACCCGAGTCCAACCCGAAAATATTGGGGCTTAGGCAAGAGTTTTTAATACTTGGATTAGGTTTGGATCAAAAAACTTCAATCCGAATTCAATTTGGGTTGGGCTCGGGTTAAGGCATCGAGTTCACGGGTTCAACCCAAACCAGACAAATTAAAAAAAAAATTAATTACTGATTAGTATTAGACAAATTAAAAAAAAAATGTATTAGTACTGATTTTTTCATTTTTGGTGTGAAAGCAGATGAACAATAATCGTGCATTGTTATGAATAAAATGTATGGATTATGTTTATGAATTTGTAATTATGTTAAAAACTTGGTTGAAGTTATTGATTGTTAATTTAAGTGAATATTATGTAATATATGTATTAGGTTTAGAATAACAAGTCTATTTTGGGTTCTACCCGAACTCAAACTGAATTGAACCTGTAAAGTAACCCGAAATTAGTCCAAAATCATTAACTCGAATTCAACCCGAACTCGCCCAAATTAAACTCGGACAGTGTTCGGGTGGAGTTCTTTAACTCGAGGTAGGGTTAAAGTTAGGGTTAGGGTTGAAAATTATATATTTAGGATTGATTGTTCAATTCGTCTGAATTGCACCCCTAGTTAAGTTAAAGTGTGACTAATGTTCGACACAAACTCATAATTACTTAACACGAATTGGACAAGAGACAACTCGAATATCACCCCTAATCTTAGCCATCACAAAAAAAAAAATTTAGTCAATTTTATTTTTCATCCATCTAACCAAACATAAAGAAAAAAAAATATATTATTCCTACTTATTTTCTTTAAATGATAGAAGTGTATACCGACTACTTTCTATCCTTTCTAATTTTTCTCCTTCCTAACATATCTAAAAGTGATTTACTTTCCATGGACCGTACCCATTGAATAATCCTTATAAAAGTGATTGCTTGTGCTTTAAAAAAGTTTCAAGAAAAATTGTGGAGGGAGAGCGAAAAAAGTGTGGATGGAACAGAGTCATTGTATGTAAATGTTGGCTAATCCATGTGGCGATAAATTTTGTATGTAATACTAACATTAAAGTAATATCAAAATTATAATAATTTAATTTATTTGACTTGATTTAATAAAATGGTGTTAATTTTCTCTCACATGCTTCTTATGTGCAATTCCTCAAATTCTAGGTGGATTTAGTAATAATGAGGATCAGATTGGCATGTTTCTTGATTTTTAATTTGGTGGTATCTTTACAAATTTAATGAAGATGAGAGTTTGATAAGCATGTTTCTTGATCCTCGATTTGATTATGACAGTAGATTTGTTGAGGACGAGGGTCTGATTAGCGTGAATCTTAATCTTTAATTTGGAGATTTTTTGTGAATTTGTTGAAAACGAGAATAAAATTGACATATTTTTCGTTCTTCGATATCTGATTTGATGGATTTGTTAAAGACAAGAGTTGAATTAATGTGGTTCTTGTTCTATGATTTGATAGTGACTTTGTTAAATCGTTTTTTTATGTTAAAATAACTTAAAGATGATTTGAATGTGTTTGAAGAATGATCTTGTTGGTTTGCTCTTCTCATCAAATATGAACTTCCAATACTTCAGTTAAAGGGAGACTTTGGTAAAGCTTCGTTCCTAACCTTCCTTTCTCCTCTTCCAATACTTCAGTTGGAAAGAGACTCGGGTAAAACTTCGCTCCTAATCTTCATTTCTCCTCTTGATATAGACTTGAGCAGAGTTTCTTGATCTTCACTATTTCTCTTGAAATGTATTTGTAAGACTTCGATTGGAGATAGTCCTCATATTTAGATAGATTTGCAAGATTTCAATTGGCTTCTTGAGATGGATTTGCAAAATTTTGGTAGGGGATCGATTGGGGGTAGTCCTCCACTTCATTTGGGGATAGATTATAGTAAAGTTTTGCTACTGATCTACTCATATCCTTATTTATAGTGTTGAAAGCAGTTATTTATATACAAATATTTTATATGAATACCCTTATATAAACTTTACGTAATGGGTCACTCATATTTATTTAAATTTATGAGCTTTAGTTGATTTATTTTATTTGAGCTTTAGGTTCAACATGATTTAATTTGACAAGGGTTAATTAAATTTAGACTAATATTATTCATGTTGTAACTCAAATCTATTTAATTAATTTTTGGCTTGTATTATTTGGGCATATAGAATTTAGGTTCAACCCAATTTAATTTATCTAATTAGTTTGAGCATACTTATAAATATTAATTTATTAATTTTTTTAATATCTACAACCCCCTAAGAAGAAAATTAAGGTAAAAATATATTGGTGGGGGAATTTGATTCGAATAGAACCTTGAAAACATGGTTTAGCGTGTGGTCCCTCTTTCCAAGGGCAAACTTAGGACTTGACAAAAGACCTGGGCCCTGGTTTGAAAGATAGATGGGCCATGGGGTCATGATACGTCCAATTCGTAAAGATTCGTGGACTATTAGCCGATACGTGGGATCGTGGGTTTTTTGGCATGGCTTGGCCTTACTAACTGGCCTGTTTTAAGCCCAATGCAAGCGTGGGACATAGGCCTGGCAAAATTTTAAAAATAAAACTTTTATTATTTAGTTTAAATAATGACATGGGACTCGAATTGTTTGTTTGTTATGTCACGAGGCTGAGCCAATAGGGTTCGATCTGATAGAATATCATTCAAGNCAACCCGAGTCCAACCCGAAAATATTGGGGCTTAGGCAAGAGTTTTTAATACTTGGATTAGGTTTGGATCAAAAAACTTCAATCCGAATTCAATTTGGGTTGGGCTCGNAGAATTAAAGTGGGCCCACTCTATATACACTATAAATTGAGGGTTCTTGTATTAATATAAAATCGATTTATATACAATAAGTCCTACACAATAGATGAAACTATTCATAAGAGAAATCGAGGAAAAATGCTCTAAAGGAGATAAAAAGATCTTGAATGTAAATCGGTCAGGATGTCCCTTGACCTTCATGTGAAGGAACACACTCTCTCTCTCTTTCTTACGCACACACATTTAGGGCTATTTAAAATTTTGTCCAACCGACCTTTTTCTGTATTATTCTTATTCGACCCTACCTGATATTAAAATTTCGTAAAATTTTGGCGGGCCGATAGAAGAAATTTTAATATTTCGTAAAATCACAGGTAAGAATACAGAATACCAATAAAANTGATATAATAAAAAAATAAAAAATAATTATTAATGATGATAAATAGACTAAAAAATTAAAATAGTTATAAAAATAACATGTTTAATATATATTAAATCAAACAAAGTTATAAAACCTGAATCACTTAATTGTATTCAATTAACAAATCAACGCAAATATTCATAAGTGTAAAAAAAATGTAAAAATGTAAAAAAGACAAAAGACATATTTATAAAAGACACAAAAATAGAAAAGAAAAAGACACAAAAATGTAAAAAATAGACATATTTATACTAAAGAAACAAAACTGGCCGATTTTGTAAACCCGTCCGGTTTTTACGGGTTACCGGTTTTTTGACCGATTCACCGATTTTATTCCGGGTTCTTTACTCAAACGATCTAATTACAAAACCGGCCCGGTTAGGGGACCGGTTCACCGGGCCAGGCCAGGTTTTAAAACAATGCTTATTATTAATAAATTTATTTAAATTAATTTTTAATTTGTAGAAAAAATATTAACATGGATTCAATTAAGTGTTAATTTTTAATTTGTAGAAAAAATATTAACATGGATTCAATTAAGTGAAACAAAATATTACTGTTAAATTTTTTATTCAAAGTTTATGTGGGTCAACATGAATTTAAACACAAACACGACACGAAAATAAGCAGGTCCTCGCAACTCGACATGATACAATTAGTTAAATGAGTTAAGTTTAGGGATTCAACTTGGTTGGGCAACCCGAGTCCAACCCGAAAATATTGGGGCTTAGGCAAGAGTTTTTAATACTTGGATTAGGTTTGGATCAAAAAACTTCAATCCGAATTCAATTTGGGTTGGGCTCGGGTTAAGGCATCGAGTTCACGGGTTCAACCCAAACCAGACAAATTAAAAAAAAAATTAATTACTGATTAGTATTAGACAAATTAAAAAAAAAATGTATTAGTACTGATTTTTTCATTTTTGGTGTGAAAGCAGATGAACAATAATCGTGCATTGTTATGAATAAAATGTATGGATTATGTTTATGAATTTGTAATTATGTTAAAAACTTGGTTGAAGTTATTGATTGTTAATTTAAGTGAATATTATGTAATATATGTATTAGGTTTAGAATAACAAGTCTATTTTGGGTTCTACCCGAACTCAAACTGAATTGAACCTGTAAAGTAACCCGAAATTAGTCCAAAATCATTAACTCGAATTCAACCCGAACTCGCCCAAATTAAACTCGGACAGTGTTCGGGTGGAGTTCTTTAACTCGAGGTAGGGTTAAAGTTAGGGTTAGGGTTGAAAATTATATATTTAGGATTGATTGTTCAATTCGTCTGAATTGCACCCCTAGTTAAGTTAAAGTGTGACTAATGTTCGACACAAACTCATAATTACTTAACACGAATTGGACAAGAGACAACTCGAATATCACCCCTAATCTTAGCCATCACAAAAAAAAAAATTTAGTCAATTTTATTTTTCATCCATCTAACCAAACATAAAGAAAAAAAAATATATTATTCCTACTTATTTTCTTTAAATGATAGAAGTGTATACCGACTACTTTCTATCCTTTCTAATTTTTCTCCTTCCTAACATATCTAAAAGTGATTTACTTTCCATGGACCGTACCCATTGAATAATCCTTATAAAAGTGATTGCTTGTGCTTTAAAAAAGTTTCAAGAAAAATTGTGGAGGGAGAGCGAAAAAAGTGTGGATGGAACAGAGTCATTGTATGTAAATGTTGGCTAATCCATGTAGTGATAAATTTTGTATGTAATACTAACATTAAAGTAATATCAAAATTATAATAATTTAATTTATTTGACTTGATTTAATAAAATGGTGTTAATTTTCTCTCACATGCTTCTTATGTGCAATTCCTCAAATTCTAGGTGGATTTAGTAATAATGAGGATCAGATTGGCATGTTTCTTGATTTTTAATTTGGTGGTATCTTTACAAATTTAATGAAGATGAGAGTTTGATAAGCATGTTTCTTGATCCTCGATTTGATTATGACAATAGATTTGTTGAGGACGAGGGTCTGATTAGCGTGAATCTTAATCTTTAATTTGGAGATTTTTTGTGAATTTGTTGAAAACGAGAATAAAATTGACATATTTTTCGTTCTTCGATATCTGATTTGATGGATTTGTTAAAGACAAGAGTTGAATTAATGTGGTTCTTGTTCTATGATTTGATAGTGACTTTGTTAAATCGTTTTTTTATGTTAAAATAACTTAAAGATGATTTGAATGTGTTTGAAGAATGATCTTGTTGGTTTGCTCTTCTCATCAAATATGAACTTCCAATACTTCAGTTAAAGGGAGACTTTGGTAAAGCTTCGTTCCTAACCTTCCTTTCTCCTCTTCCAATACTTCAGTTGGAAAGAGACTCGGGTAAAACTTCGCTCCTAATCTTCATTTCTCCTCTTGATATAGACTTGAGCAGAGTTTCTTGATCTTCACTATTTCTCTTGAAATGTATTTGTAAGACTTCGATTGGAGATAGTCCTCATATTTAGATAGATTTGCAAGATTTCAATTGGCTTCTTGAGATGGATTTGCAAAATTTTGGTAGGGGATCGATTGGGGGTAGTCCTCCACTTCATTTGGGGATAGATTATAGTAAAGTTTTGCTACTGATCTACTCATATCCTTATTTATAGTGTTGAAAGCAGTTATTTATATACAAATATTTTATATGAATACCCTTATATAAACTTTACGTAATGGGTCACTCATATTTATTTAAATTTATGAGCTTTAGTTGATTTATTTTATTTGAGCTTTAGGTTCAACATGATTTAATTTGACAAGGGTTAATTAAATTTAGACTAATATTATTCATGTTGTAACTCAAATCTATTTAATTAATTTTTGGCTTGTATTATTTGGGCATATAGAATTTAGGTTCAACCCAATTTAATTTATCTAATTAGTTTGAGCATACTTATAAATATTAATTTATTAATTTTTTTAATATCTACAACCCCCTAAGAAGAAAATTAAGGTAAAAATATATTGGTGGGGGAATTTGATTCGAATAGAACCTTGAAAACATGGTTTAGCGTGTGGTCCCTCTTTCCAAGGGCAAACTTAGGACTTGACAAAAGACCTGGGCCCTGGTTTGAAAGATAGATGGGCCATGGGGTCATGATACGTCCAATTCGTAAAGATTCGTGGACTATTAGCCGATACGTGGGATCGTGGGTCTTTTGGCATGGCTTGGCCTTACTAACTGGCCTGTTTTAAGCCCAATGCAAGCGTGGGACATAGGCCTGGCAAAATTTTAAAAATAAAACTTTTATTATTTAGTTTAAATAATGACATGGGACTCGAATTGTTTGTTTGTTATGTCACGAGGCTGAGCCAATAGGGTTCGATCTGATAGAATATCATTCAAGAATTAAAGTGGGCCCACTCTATATACACTATAAATTGAGGGTTCTTGTATTAATATAAAATCGATTTATATACAATAAGTCCTACACAATAGATGAAACTATTCATAAGAGAAATCGAGGAAAAATGCTCTAAAGGAGATAAAAAGATCTTGAATGTAAATCGGTCAGGATGTCCCTTGACCTTCATGTGAAGGAACACACTCTCTCTCTCTTTCTTACGCACACACATTTAGGGCTATTTAAAATTTTGTCCAACCGACCTTTTTCTGTATTATTCTTATTTGACCCTACTTGATATTAAAATTTCGCAAAATTTTGGCGGGCCGATAGAAGAAATTTTAGTATTTCGTAAAATCACAGGTAAGAATACAGAATACCAATAAAAATTTCGCATTTTTATCCGACTCGAACATATATTTATTTTTAAAAAAAATAATATATTTGGTATAAAATAATGTCGTTCGGATTTACTATGTTTTANACATTTAGGGCTATTTAAAATTTTGTCCAACCGACCTTTTTCTGTATTATTCTTATTCGACCCTACCTGATATTAAAATTTCGTAAAATTTTGGCGGGCCGATAGAAGAAATTTTAATATTTCGTAAAATCACAGGTAAGAATACAGAATACCAATAAAAATTTCGCATTTTTATCCGACTCGAACATATATTTATTTTAAAAAAAAAATAATATATTTGGTATAAAATGATGTCGTTTTATATACTCATATTATCGGATTTACTATGTTTTCNTTTTTAAAAAAAATAATATATTTGGTATAAAATAATGTCGTTCGGATTTACTATGTTTTATTTAGTCTTATTGGTTTATTGTATTAGTTTAAATATTTTTATATTATATTTTAATAGCTTAATTGTAAAAATAACTCAAAAATTTAGTAATTGAATTGTTAAAATGACCTGAAAATTAATAACTTAAAAACTAAAAATATCTGAGATGTTTCGCATTCCTACTCGACTCCCGAGCCTATATTTTAGATGGAATTTAGCTCAAAACATTATGCTCGCTCGTATAAAATTAATTTAGAAAATAATTTTTTCTAATTCATTGACTCAAAAGATGGAATTAACAGTCCTAGTGTCCTACTCACATCCAGCCATGTCAAACGTGANTAACTTAAAAACTAAAAATATCTGAGATGTTTCGCATTCCTACTCGACTTCCGAGCCTATATTTTAGATGGAATTTAGCTCAAAACATTATGCTCGCTCGTATAAAATTAATTTAGAAAATAATTTTTTCTAATTCATCGACTCAAAAGATGGAATTAACAGTCCTAGTGTCCTACTCACATCCAGCCATGTCAAACGTGTGGTAACAGACATGGCTTTGTTTCAATCACAATTTGGCATGCATTGAATTTCTAGCTACCACAGAATTTCAAGTTTCTAATTAAAGTGAGTTTCATCCCTTTCCCACGGGTCCAGAGTTGAAAGGACTTTGAAGAATAATAGCCAACTAGTTGCTCATACCATGCGATATATTTGGTAATAAAATAATAGCTTCTTCTTATTTTGGAATTACATCATGCACTGTCTTCATCTTTGGTACGTCGTGGACCTTTATGCATGATACAACGTGAAACTCGGGATGTTTGTAATTGCTCATATAGTCATATTCATTCACTAATTAGGAATTTTATTACGAGACTAAAACACAAAATTTCAAAATAATAATTTTGAAATTTTTTTTTACTAGAGTTGTGGTTGATGTATGANCTAATTAGGAATTTTATTACGAGACTAAAACACAAAATTTCAAAATAATAATTTTGAGATTTTTTTTTACTAGAATTGTGGTTGATGTGTATGATTTTCTNGAAACTCGGGATGTTTGTAATTGCTCATATAGTCATATTCATTCACTAATTAGGAATTTTATTACGAGACTAAAACACAAAATTTCAAAATAATAATTTTGAAATTTTTTTTTACTAGAGTTGTGGTTGATGTATGATTTTCTTTTTCTTTCTACTTCGGCATGGATGTCAACCAAGCATATAAGCATACATTTTTATATTTAAACATAATGGTAATGTTGTTCTATTATGATTTAAAGATCACGTGTTCTAGTCGTGAAAACAGTCTCTTTATTTACAGGGATAAAACTACGTATTTAACCCTACTCAGACTTCACAATAATGAGAGTCTCGTNTGTATGATTTTCTTTTTCTTTCTACTTCGGCATGGATGTCAACCAAGCATATAAGCATACATTTTTATATTTAAACATAATGGTAATGTTGTTCTATTATGATTTAAAGATCACGTGTTCTAGTCGTGAAAGCAGTCTCTTTATTTACAGGGATAAAACTGCGTATTTAACCCTACACAGACTTCACAATAATGAGAGTCTCGTGCATTAAATAAGTCTTTATCTATATTTACACACAAAACCCACCCACACCCTCGTACACCCACACTCTCACACGCACATACATACATCTGTTCGTCTTGTTTCTAATTTATTTCCTTCTTTTTGTGCTACTTGCAAGTGTGAAAAGGTTACCAATCACTAGTTCCTCAATGCTGTTGCCAGTGAAGCTTTCACTGTCAACATTTAGCACAGGCTCTGTACCCCCATCACCATTTATTCATTTCTATCTTGTTCCCAGTCCTATTATTATTA
Organism: Ilex paraguariensis; assembly: GCA_963454935.2. Lineage (NCBI taxonomy): Eukaryota > Viridiplantae > Streptophyta > Magnoliopsida > Aquifoliales > Aquifoliaceae > Ilex > Ilex paraguariensis. The sequence goes on along the minus strand of CAUOFW020005691.1, from coordinate 75,784 downwards.
TTATGGGATATGAAATCAGGTGTATAAAGAACTTTTTGAAAATGATTCTCAAGACAAGGAATCTTGATAATAGAGAAAATGTCNACACTCTCACACGCACATACATACATCTGTTCGTCTTGTTTCTAATTTATTTCCTTCTTTTTGTGCTACTTGCAAGTGTGAAAAGGTTACCAATCACTAGTTCCTCAATGCTGTTGCCAGTGAAGCTTTCACTGTCAACATTTAGCACAGGCTCTGTACCCCCATCACCATTTATTCATTTCTATCTTGTTCCCAGTCCTATTATTATTATTATGAGATATGAAATCAGGTGTATAAAGAACTTTTTGAAAATGATTCTCAAGACAAGGAATCTTGATAATAGAGAAAATGTCGAATTAGACCAATTAAAGCAGTGGAAGCATCGAACGCACCATAGTCTTCTCAGGCTTACACTTCTTTTCACAGTTTTCAGTATATACTTTTTTGTTTTTCTCAAAAAATATTTTCATGCCATCAATCATCAATTGTGAAGGGGTGGGCCTTGACAGAGAAGAAAGGTTGTCTTATTGTCATTTTGACCATGAAGAATTCGAATTGCAAAAACATCCTCCACTTACAGGTAAGATTGTATATATTTGATCCTTACTTAGATTTCACGGGATTGAAAGTCTTGTGTACTGGACAATCATATTTTATCGACCATCAATCATAAATTTAAGTGGGATCCTCAATATAAAAGTGAGTTCTATCAATATACCACAAGTGATTACCGCATAAAGATTGCTAAAAAAATAAATTAGATTTAGGTGCGCATTAATATAAATTTTTATTTTTGAGGGAGTAAATTAAAATTTTTTATCTTTGAGGGTACAAATTGAGATTCAAACGATTTTTTAGGGTACAATTCACGATTAACCCAAAAAAATAAAATAAATTAGAGCTATTTTGAACNCTCAATATAAAAGTGAGTTCTATCAATATACCACAAGTGATTACCGCATAAAGATTGGTAAAAAAATAAATTAGATTTAGGTGCGCATTGATATAAATTTTTATTTTTGAGGGAGTAAATTAAAATTTTTTATCTTTGAGGGTACAAGTTGAGATTCAAACGATTTTTTAGGGTATAATTCACGATTAACCCAAAAAAATAAAATAAATTAGAGCTATTTTGAACGTTTTCAATTTTAATTTGACACTTATATTTTATAGTCATTATCTTCCAAAAGGGAATTATTGAATGTAAGATTTTGAATTTGAATTTTAGCTTTGATGATACCCAAAAATTACATAAAAAATAAGTCAAAAGTTTTTTAAGGTAACAGAGTTTGAGAAGAGACGACGTATAAAATCTATCCCCCCGACCTTGCGGCTATATGCCCATTCTTAGATGAAAAGACAAAATTATTTGCACACATCCTTTNTCATTATCTTCCAAAAGGGAATTATTGAATGTAAGATTTTGAATTTGAATTTTAGCTTTGATGATACCCAAAAATTACATCAAAAATAAGTCAAAAGTTTTTTAAGGTAACAGAGTTTGAGAAAAGACGACGTATAAAATCTATTCCCCGACCTTGTGGCTATATGCCCATTCTTAGATGAAAAGACAAAATTATTTGCACACATCCTTTGTTAAAGGAGTCAAAGTCGCCCAAGATCGACCTCAGGTGCATGTGCTCAAGTCGTCCATACTTCACCTTGAGAGGAATCATCATCTTTAGCTCAGGATAGATGTTTTGTTTGGACTGCGTTCATTTACTCACGAGCTAGCTAAAAGAATGATAGGTCATTTCAAAGCAAAATGACCTTAAACAAACTCTTCCAGAAATATGGAGGACTACAATGCATCCAAAGGCAGATCGCAAGGCTACCTCACTATATTCTAGAAGATCACGTCACACTTAAGAAATATAGTCTCTAATGACCCAATATTTTTTTAACAAAATTTTAACAAACTTGGGGATCATATTATGATGACGTAGAAACCAACCGCACTAGTTGGTATAAATACAAAGCCTTCTCCATGTAAAGACATAGAACAAATCAAACAATTTGTAGCTTNGCATCCAAAGGCAGATCGCAAGGCTACCTCACTATATTCTAGAAGATCACGTCACACTTAAGAAATATAGTCTCTAATGACCCAATATTTTTTTAACAAAATTTTAACAAACTTGGGGATCATATTATGATGACGTAGAAACCAACCCCACTAGTTGGTATAAATACAAAGCCTTCTCCATGTAAAGACATATAACAAATCAAACAATTTGTAGCTCCGTCTTCTTCTTCGAGCAATATACAATTTTTCTAAGGAATAAAAGGTTCTATTAGNAAAGCCTTCTCCATGTAAAGACATAGAACAAATCAAACAATTTGTAGCTTCGTCTTCTTCTTCGAGCAATATACAATTTTTCTAAGGAATAAAAGGTTCTATTAGAGTGAATTAGCCAAATTTTTTAGCTGGTGAACAGTAAACCACTATAATATGTGTGTTCTTACTCTTCTTAGTTCGTACTATAATCACTAATTTTACTGTAACATTTGGTAGAGCTACCAGACTGCATCTCGAATTATCTTCTTCTCCATTGAATCACTTACACACTACTGTTTACAAGCCTTAAGCTATTCAACTTAAATATTCCTTACCTTTCCGGTTCATACATCATCAAGCTTAATCTCACAAAAAAAGTTGGAATTGATGTATGCAAGTTGAGCTATACAACATTCCACCAGCCAATATTCCGGATGGCCAGTGTGTCGGAAATGAATTATTAGCCCTCTCCAGTCCTGAAATGATATAAGATTATTATTGTTATTATTATTAAAGTGACATTTTTCTTATAATTTTCTTTTGCCCATCCTTACTTTTTCGGAAATTTTAAGACTCAAACACTATGATAAAAGGCTCATCAAGCATTATGTTGGCAATTTACTTAGCTTTAAATAATTCGGATTTTAAACCGGCTAACTTTGTTAGATCCACTTATTAAACGGGGCCAACGCTAATTTATCTGAACGCAATCTAAACTTAATTAGAAAAATTTATGCACAACACAAATCCGACACGATACTTAAGCTTACAATTCAAATATGAGAGTAAAGTTTGATATGACATGAAATNCCGGCTAACTTTGTTAGATCCACTTATTAAACGGGTCAACGCTAATTTATCTGAACGCAATCTAAACTTAATTAGAAAAATTTATGCAAAACACAAATCCGATACGATACTTAAGCTTACAATTCAAATATGAGAGTAAAGTTTGATATGACATGAAATATTCATAACACAAACACATCACGACTTCACAACATACGACTCTTTGTCAACTATAATCACACCTCATCTACAAAGTATGTGTGCGATAAGATCATTTGATATGAAATCGAATATTTGGAATCTGTGCTTCTATTTTTTCATCAATTTCGACCAATTTTAATAGTCGCCCATTATATTTACGGATCCCTTACTATCTCAAATCACTCGCATCGAGTCATTTTTANGTGATAGGATCATTTGATATGAAATCGAATATTTGGAATCTGTGCTTCTATTTTTTCATCAATTTCGACCAATTTTAATAATCGCCCATTATATTTACGGATCCCTTACTATCTCAAATCACTCGCATCGAGTCATTNGCGATAAGATCATTTGATATGAAATCGAATATTTGGAATCTGTGCTTCTATTTTTTCATCAATTTCGACCAATTTTAATAGTCGCCCATTATATTTACGGATCCCTTACTATCTCAAATCACTCGCATCGAGTCATTTTTAATTCCCTTATTTTTTTTTGTTATTTCACTTTTAAGCAATGATAACTTTAATGGAGACTGTCTTTGGTGGTGAAGGTATTATTATCTCCATCAAATACAATCGCCCTCCGTCCTAACAAAGTAGAATTCATGAATCAAGAAACATGAATCATTTTTGGCATCCATAATGTATATATCAAGTTAATTTATATGTTTGGACTTCTTTCTATTGTAGTTATGGTATTGACATGACGTGCATGGTAGTCTGAATCCTCGTTACTAACAAAATTCAAATGATCTTTACCAACCCACCCGATCGAGGCGNTTTATATATCAAGTTAATTTATATGTTTGGACTTCTTTCTATTGTAGTTATGGTAATGACGTGACGTGCATGATAGTCTGAATCCTCGTTACTAACAAAATTCAAATGATCTTTACCAACCCACATGATAGTCTAAATCCTCGTTACTAACAAAATTCAAATGATCTTTACCAACCCACCCGATCGAGGCGCGCACATTACCGAACACATGGATTATGTCTCATTATGGCTTTCGTTAACATGCTGCTAGTAGTGCAATAAAACTTGATTAATAGGGTTGGGGGAAACGTAAGTAGTTAGGGAGGTGATGGAAATAACAAACAATAACATTAATAAGTGATAATTGCACAGCTCCATACGTTTCCTATTCTCATAATTGACTTCAACAGTTCAACTCCACTGCGTTAAGGTTTGCAAGGTGANAACATGCTGCTAGTAGTGCAATAAAACTTGATTAATAGGGTTGGGGGAAACGTAAGTAGTTAGGCAGGTGATGGAAATAACAAACAATAACATTAATAAGTGATAATTGCACAGCTCCATACGTTTCCTATTCTCATAATTGACTTCAACAGTTCGACTCCACTGCGTTAAGGTTTGCAAGGTGATTTATATATATATATATGTGTGTGTGTGTGTGATTACGGGATGCCTATTTTGGTCAAGTATTTTTTTTTCCTTGTTTGGTCTCTTTAGAGATTGATCACATGTTATGTATTAGAGTGAGACCCNAATAAGTGATAATTGCACAGCTCCATACGTTTCCTATTCTCATAATTGACTTCAACAGTTCGACTCCACTGCGTTAAGGTTTGCAAGGTGATTTATATATATATATGTGTGTGTGATTACGGGATGCCTATTTTGGTCAAGTATTTTTTTTTCCTTGTTTGGTCTCTTTAGAGATTGATCACATGTTATGTATTAGAGTGAGACCCACTTAAAGTATAATTAATTTTGTTTAAATTCACAATAGATGGTCTATTATCGAAGAAAATTAAAGAAAGTGCATTAGGGCGGGTCCAAAATCGAGATTACAAAGTCTCAAAGATAGGGCTGATAATTGACTCGAACTATTCGGGTTTGACTCAAATAAGACTCTACTCAAAATCGACAAATTAAGTTTGAACAATTTTTTAGTCTCGNCGCTTAAAGTATAACTAATTTTGTTTAAATTCACAATAGATGGTCTGTTATCGAAGAAAATTAAAGAGAAAGTGCATTAGGGCGGGTCCAAAATCGAGATTACAAAGTCTCAAAGATAGGGCTGATAATTGACTCGAACTATTCGGGTTTGACTCAAATAAGACTCGACTCAAACTCGACAAGTTAAGCTTGAACAATTTTTTAGTCTCGTTCAGAAAACGAGCCTAAAAAATTCGACTTGTTTAAATGTAAAGTAGTCGAGCTACTCGGCCTCGGCTCACTTTTTAAAATAGCCGAACTTAAACAATTTTTTTAACTCGTTTAAAAACACGAACTCGATTCTATTATCAACTCTACCCAAAAATGATCCATGAACATATGCTTGCCATGCCAAAATTCNCTACTCAAAATCGACAAATTAAGTTTGAACAATTTTTTAGTCTCGTTCAGAAAACGAGCCTAAAAAATTCGACTTGTTTAAATGTAAAGTAGTCGAGCTACTCGGCCTCGGCTCACTTTTTAAAATAGCCGAACTTAAACAATTTTTTTAACTCGTTTAAAAACACGAACTCGATTCTATTATCAACTCTACCCAAAAATGATCCATGAACATATGCTTGCCATGCCAAAATTCACAATTCTAGTAACAATCATTTTATCAAAGCAGCATGTGATCTGTCTTAAGTTCCAAACTAAGACAAGGCAGGGGAAAGGTTTAACTATATTTATGTCGAGACAAAATCATAATTTATCCCCATGCCAGCCTCACCCTTAACCACATTCACATNCATGAACATATGCTTGCCATGCCAAAATTCACAACTCTAGTAACAATCATTTTATCAAAGCAGCATGTGACCTGTCTTAAGTTCCAAACTAAGACAAGGCAGGGGAAGGGTTTAACTATATTTATGCCGAGACAAAATCATAATTTATCCCCATGCCAGCCTCACCCTTAACCACATTCACATGCTTCTCTCTCTCGCTCTCTCTCTCTCTCTCTACATTTATCAACAACCATATATCTCATTCTTGGATTATTCTAACTTTTTCCAGCACCAAAGGCTAGCTTATGACAACCATTCTTTGGATCCATTTGTCCAAGCAAAAAATTTCCCCCTTCTCTCTAACAAAATTTTCTCTCTCCTCTATGNTCTACATTTATCAACAACCATATATCTCATTCTTGGATTATTCTAACTTTTTCCAGCACCAAGGGCTAGCTTATGACAACCATTCTTTGGATCCATATGTCCAAGCAAAAAATTTCCCCCTTCTCTCTAACAAAATTTTCTCTCTCCTCTATGTCTCTCTCTCCCCACTTATTGCTCATGCATTTCAACAGCCCCACCTATCCCCACCTCTTGCAGATTCAAGGACGATGAGTAGAGCATAATTTTTTTTTTTTTTTTTTTACAACTTATCACAATCTCGAATGGATGTTGAATATTTTCATAAAATAATAAATCCACCATAAGTACTTTGGTAATGACCTCAACTAAACCTTTTTAATTTACACTAATGCTATTTAAATTTAAAAATTTGACCTAATTTACTGACTTCATTGAAATCATTAGATTAACATCAAATTTCAATGTTTGATGAGTTTCACAGTTAATTCAAAAGTTATAGTAAATTAAATTAATAAATTAAATTTCAATAGTATTCATATTTAATTTAGGGCTCTTNTAAATTTAAAAATTTGACCTAATTTACTGACTTCATTGAAACCATTAGATTAACATCAAATTTCAATGTTTGATGAGTTTCACAGTTAATTCAAAAGTTATAATAAATTAAATTAATAAATTAAATTTCAATAGTATTCATATTTAATTTAGGGCTCTTAATGGATCCTATCATGTCTAAGTTATAGCGGATTAAAATTCAATTAATCTAAATTCACCTCCCTCAAACAAGGGAATGTCTATAGTATTGTACCACCACTAATAATTTTTATGATAAAATTATAACACAAAAAAAAAAAAGTTACAATTGTTCAGAGGAAGTTCATGATCAATTAAAAGAATCATGATCAATCACAGATACATANCTCTCAAACAGGGAATGTCTACAGTATCGTACCGTCACTAATAATTTTTATGATAAAATTATAACACAAAAGAGAAAAATTACAACTGTTCAGAGGAAGTTCATGATCAATTAAAAGAATCATGATCAATCACAGATACATATAATCGATCATGGACTTTCCGTAAACAGTTATAACTTCTTTTTTATGAGTTGTAATTTGACATTTAAAAATTATAATTTTATTATCAATTTCAATATATTATGATCGATCATGATCTTTAAAACTTATAACTTACGCATCAAAAAAATTACAACTTTAACCTTAAATAGTTATAAATTTTGGTACCTACCTCCTTCGATATTTTAGCCATTCCCCTCAAACAAAGTAAATTTTGTTTTGAATTGTGTAGAAGTCTATTCCAATCAAGCATAGTCCAACATGTGCCGAGAGATGGTCTACAACCCCGATACCAAATTACAACTATATCCTTCACCAACTCACACATGTTTCAACAAGTAGTGGTTAATGCTCAAGAGACACGTAGACTCGACCGTAGAGAATAGAAACCTTAGCCTAAGGCCCTGATCTCACCACCAATAATTCATCATTCTCCTGATCCTCTCTGTATTTCACCTGGCAACACTGCCCCTTTCTACTTCTCCACACCTCAACTCTCAACTTCAATCTCTCCACTTCTCTGCCGCTTTCTCTCTCCTCCACCCCCCTTAAACCCTAACCATAACTCTCTCTATATCAAACACTGACACCTATAACACCCTCAACGACCCTCTGTCGCCCATACCCTCATACGAAAATTCTTCCTATGCTCTAACACAACCCAACAAAATGCTTCCTCAATACTTTATAGTACTTTCTCTTCTTTTTTGTTCTTTTTCAACAAATTTCTGGGTTTCAAAATCTGAGGAGTCATCGATATATGATGTTCTCCAATCCAATGGGCTTCCAATGGGATTGCTCCCAAAGGGTGTGAAAAACTTCACTTTGGACGACTCTGGAAGATTCGAGGTCTATTTGGATCAAGCTTGCAATGCGAAGTTTGAGAATGAATTACACTACGATAGAAATGTTTCGGGTACTTTGACTTATGGGCAGATCGGTGGGCTGTCCGGTTTATCTGCGCAAGATTTGTTTCTGTGGTTCCCTGTGAAGGAAATTCGGGTTGACATACCGCCTTCTGGGTTGATTTACTTCGATGTTGGTGTTGTTTCCAAGCAATTTTCTCTCTCTTCGTTTGAAACGCCACGGGATTGTACGGCTGTTCAGCTGAATGATCCTGAAAGCTGGGAGCTCATGGATAAAATGGTGTCTAAGGTCTTTCTTCTTTCTTTCATTTCTTAATTTACTGTTTTGTGCTTGAAGATTTTTGGGTATGCTTGTTGGGTATTGAAGCTATTTTTAGTTTGAAAAAGTAAATTGATCTTGATGAGATAATTAATGAGAAGCTCATTAGTGTCTCTTTATAAAGTTATAGGCCGGTGATTTTGTAATGCGTGATGTTGATGCATCAGTTAATCGATCAAAAATTAAATCTTTGGTATGATTGTTTCATATGTAAATTTAGGACTTTCGATTTGGAACTGGAATTTCAAAGAATGAGAATTTTCCTTATTAAGTTTGATATTTCTCTGTATTTTTGGGAGTGGGTTCTGGGTGTTGGTTATAGATTTTGGAACTTCTTGTATTGGTTGTGGGTTGCACGATTTCAAGAACTGATGATGATCCATTCGATTCTATTGATTTTTGCTTCTGCTGTGTGATATTCCATTATACTATTGATTGACTGTGACCCTTATATCACTCACCAGTTGAATGTTGCCATGTATCTATACAATTGGGACTAATATATTTTGCTTCTCTATCTGCAGAGTCAGCTCTGATACCGTGTTAATCAGAAAGCATTTGCAAGAGCTATTTTGTGAATTGTTGAGTTGAAATATAATGATTCAGGCTGCACGATAGCTTAATCATGTCAGGGGTTCCATTCATTGTATGTATAGCAGATCCTATGCGTCATTCCAGTGTGCTTGCTTGCGGTTTCTTGTATAGTGCTGAGTCTGCCAACTCCTCATCATACCAGCTCCTGTTATGCAAAAATTACCTGTGAATTGAACTTTGAAGAAGGTAAACATGAGACAATACGAACTCATCGGGGTCTTAGAAATGCTTAGAAGGACACAGGGACATAAGCATACGGGTGCATCAGGTCAAGGTGATCAGGTGATAAATCTGCAAGAGTTTGTTTTTTTGTATTGAATTCATTACGAATATGTTCATAAGAATGGTGGTTGTATCGTTTTTCTCTTTGTAGTGTAAATGTTTTTTTTTTCTTTCCGGAAAGTAGTATAAATGTTAGTTGATGAGATATACATACTTCCATGATGGAAGAAATAAGAAATAAAATGGCTTTCTTTCTTTGATTTTCCATCTCTTATTCCCTAATCTACTTATTGGTCCGATAAGTTCTTCATTTGTTATTTACTGCCATAATCCTTTCTTTTTCTCTTGGCTTTCATTCAGCATCTCTGCTGTCTACTAATTTTGTTTTCAGTTTAAATCTGGTATTAGGCTACACTTTTAACAATTACTACTGATGCATGTGGCCTTGTCTCTTCTCTCATCACTTCTTCACTATGTTTTTGGGGGGACAGGGACTATACTTATATTGTGTTGACAGGTTGTTTGTAAGTGGAGCACATGGACTAAAAATAGTGAAACTTGAATTTTTAATAGGAAAACTACTTACACATCTGATTTTCTGTTAGTTTTTTTCCCCCCCTGGTTACCAGTTTTTTTTTTTTTTGGTTCTTTATGTTGGTATCGACAATTACAATGTGATTCCAACTTCTATCAGTTACCACTAGATTCCTATTAGTTTTATATAACATTTTGGAAAGATGTACTGTAACTAACATTTTGGAAAGGTGCTGATTAATCTATCATTCAATCACAGGCTGCACTGGCATTGTCTTGTGTTTGGTTTTCTGGTCACACTCAACATTATCTATCTAGCATCGTAATTTTGACCTTTNAAAGGTGCTGATTAATCTATCATTCAATCACAGGCTGCACTGGCATTGTCTTGTTTTTGGTTTTCTGGTCACACTCAACATTATCTATCTAGCATCGTAATTTTGACCTTTAGATAGTTCTGTAGCAGGTGTTTTTTGGACGTATAGGATTAGAAGAAACCACTATGATGACCACTACGAGTCGAATTTCTTGATACATTCTAGAATTGTGGAGACGTAGAAGTGTCATTCGCCAAGTATATATATGCATACACCAGCTCTGCAACCATATCTGCAATGAAAAAATGAATTTGAACGCCTCTTGTCTATACGGTATTTACCCGATAACGATGCCTCCCATAACTTTCAAACAACTAAATCTTAAATTATAAGTTTAATAAATCTGCATTTTCAAGCATAAGTTTTGTTGACCCTAGTAGAAGTCATACCATGTCTCTTAGTATTTAAGAGATTAGAGGCAAGTGCTTGTCTTTTTACTAAGTTTTTGAATATCAACATCAGTTTGATGTTTCATGCTTTTCACCATCCTAGAAAGCTGGTGGCTCAGCTGGAGCACAGACCCAACGGTGGTTATACAGCCACACATCTCCTCATATATCCTTTGGGTAGCTCGAATGCGAAGTCTTAAAGGATGTACTATCTTGAGGTTTCAAGTTCAGGTTTTCGACATACTCGAGATCCGTGATTTATAGATGAACTTATGCATTTACAATATGCATAATCATTAGTTTATAGTACACGTGATTTGAATAGTTGCTAGTTGCCAAAAGCAACCACAAAAACATANTATGCATAATCATTAGTTTATAGTACACGTGATTTGAATAGTTGCTAGTTGCCAAAAGCAACCACAAAAACATATTGTAGAACTTGATGGAAGACCCTTGTGTTTAATTGCATGAGATTGGGAGAAAATTTAATTAAAGCTATGATTTTTTTTTATTTTTTTGGTATCAAAGAATATGCCTCGAGGGCAAACACCAAGGGCAAGGGGACCAACACAGACTCAAAAATATCAAAGTCGGTATCAGAAAATAATGCCAGGTCCCAATAAANTATTGTAGAACTTGATGGAAGACCCTTGTGTTTAATTGCATGAGATTGGGAGAAAATCTAATTAAAGCTATGATTTTTTTTTATTTTTTTGGTATCAAAGAATATGCCTCGAGGGCAAACACCAAGGGCAAGTGGACCAACACAGACTCAAAAATATCAAAGTCGGTATCAGAAAATAATGCCAGGTCCCAATAAATATACATTTATTCGGGTTTCTTTTTCATTAATATGATGAAGTTTTTAGTAATAGATATTTCAAGATTGAAAAGTTGAATCGTGCGAGTAAAGTTTTGATTGAACCGATGCACATGGCTCGTGAACAAATACATGATTTTTGAAAATTCGTGGGTGTACTGATTTTTGACCCGAAAACAACTATATTTGCCACTAAGGTTGTAGTCATCATGACATATGACTNAAAATTCGTGGGTGTACTGATTTTTGACCCGAAAACAACTATATTTGCCACTAAGGTGGTAGTCATCATGACAAATGACGATAAAGTAAATAAGTATATTGAACATTAGAGCAATGTGAAGTGACTTGTTATTTTGAGTAAATTCACGTGTAACATGTCGAAAAGATTAACGCGGAGTGAACTATTTCGGAATTTGAACAGAATTACAGAAACTATCACCAGCAGCCTCCATGCATTGTTGATTTCCATTTAATGGCCAGACCTTTACATTTGGGTGTCACATGTGAAAAGTTTTTGGAAGTCAACCAACAGTCACGGGCTCGAATTTAGGGGGTGATAAGTGTAATAATTCTCGTGTNTGATTTCCATTTAATGGCCAGACCTTTACATTTGGGTGTCACATGTGAAAAGTTTTTAGAAGTCAACCAACAGTCATGGGCTCGAATTTAGGGGGTGATAAGTGTAATAATTCTCGTGCCTTGATGGACTTAATCTTGCCATCTTGTTATTAAATCTTTGTTGGGATTGTTATCATCCTACCCTAGAAGGCAACAACGGTCACGCTTGAAATTTGGGGGTTGACAAGTGTAATAATTCTCGTGTCTTGATAGACTTAATCTTGCCTTCTTGTTATTAAATATTTGTTGGGATTGTTATCATCCTTCATGGGCAGGGCCGGGGTTGGCAACAAAATTATTTTCAGGTTGGGCTGAGTTTTGGATAGGGGTAAGTTGTCCCTAGTCCAATCCGTGAACCTATTGAGCACGCCTATGGACAGGTTTGCTGGGCGAGTCTGCTTGCGAGTTTTTTTATACATATTTTTATTTAAAAATATTAAATATTTTTGTAACTTAATATTTGTATAAATTATACTTTTAAATCAAAAGTAAAGTCAAAATAGATAAAAATAAAATAATAAATTACATCTAATAGAATGAATAAATTCCAACTAAGTTGACACTTACTAATTTATCTGTCATTTGTATTACTCTACCATTTAAAATTTATATGCTTAATACATGGAAAAAAATAATATATTATTTATAATATTTAAAATTTTAAAACTTCAAATTTCGATATTAGAAGATTTATTTCAAAGTTTCAAATTTAATGATCTAAAAGTATAACTTATTTTCAAAGGAAGAGTGGGCTTGGCTAGGCGGGCTTGATGGGGGGCTCTTGGGTCGGATAATGGGTTTGGGATAAATCCAAGCCCTCTTTTTAAGAACATTGGGTTTAGGCAGACCAACTATCAGACTAATCAAGCGTCGGGTCTACTATTTTTTTGGCCGAATAACAGGACCCATGGACACCCGACATCCTAGCCTCACCTTTTTTTCATAAGGTTTTCTCACCTCACCTGTGACAAATAACTACTTTNCGACATCCTAGCCTCACCTTTTTTTCATAAGGTTTTCTCACCTCACCTGTGACAAATAACTACTTTATAGTTGAGCATTTATTTAGCCTCTCGTTAATGCCTCCACATATTGGTCGAAAATGATGGCTCAAATAGGTCGGATTTGAAACGATGAACAAATTGAAGTATAGATTGATGATTTCATTTCTTAAAAGTCGAATAAGATTTTAATGATCAAACGCACCACCCGAATAACTAGTGTATACACTAGTTATGTATTTTTTTGAGTAAACTACATATGACTTTTAAACTATATATATAAATATATATATATTTGTCAATTAAACCTCTGAACTCGTCAATCGTAGTAATTGACCCCTTTATGTCTACATCTATTACATTTTCTAACAAAAAATGGCTAAGTGTGTGTAATCCGATCACGTGAGTGACATATTTCGTTAAAAAATTTAATGGATGCAAATAGAATAGCTCAATTATTATAATTAACGAGTTTAGATGCTTAATTGACAAAAAAAATTATAAACTTAATTGATATAAAAATCATAATTTTAAGATCTATGTGTAATTTTAAATTAATGATGAAGAAGCCCTTGCTCACAATATGAATCAACCTTAAAGTCACCGGTAACCAACCAGTCTATGAAAAACCGGTTCGGTAGTGAAAAGTTTGTTCACCAGACTTAAACCTCACATCAGCGGGATTATCCTTTTTTACCTTGAATTTCCTTCGAAATAAATAAAAGGTTGAATTACATTTTGATCCCCTTAATTATAATCATTTTTCATATTTTCCATCAACTATGATATTTTAATATTGCATCCTTAACTATCTGATTAATTTTAAATCTCCCTAATAAATAAGGTCCATTATAAATTTAATAGAAAGTTATTTCAATTTGCCTTCGAACTATGTAATACTTTTCAGTTTGTCCCGACATAGTGAGAGTTTTTGTCTAAAAAAATAAGGGACATTTGCTATTGGGATAGTATGAAATAATTNTAATACTTTTCAGTTTGTCCCGACATAGTGAGAGTTTTTGTCTAAAAAAATAAGGGACATTTGCTATTGGGATAGTATGAAATAATTCAGGTAGTTGAGGGAATAATGCGAAAAACTCAATTGTTTGATAGGCAAAGTGAAATGAAGTTCATGGTTTAGGGATTAAAGTGTAATTTTACCTAAACAAAATATAATGACTAATGTTATATAAATTTAAAAATGTCGACCATTGAATAGGTAGTTGGTCCCAATAAATATTGGAACTTACAGTAAAATCAATAATTGAAATTATTAAATCTAATTAGTTCTAATAAATATTAAAAATTACAATAAAATTAATAATTAAAATTATCGAGTCTAGTAAAATCAATGATTGATGATTGTGATTGTCGATCCTAATTTTTTAAGTAAAAATTTGTGGTTGCCTGCTGGCAAGTTACTCTCTCTCTCGCATTCACAACTTAACAATTGAATAAAAAAAAACTTCTCTTTATCGCCTCATCTCGTCCACACACTCGCCCTCTTCTTCTTCGTCTTCTCGCCGGAAACCCAACCCCTTCCNAATAAAAAAAAACTTCTCTTTATCGCCTCATCTCTTCCACACACTCGCCCTCTTCTTCTTCGTCTTCTCGCCGGAAACCCAACCCCTTCCCGGCGAGCTCACTCAAGTCACTAAAAGCCTATCTTCTCTCATATCCAAAACCCAAATTCTCTCTCTAACAATGACATCGATTCCGTTTCTCTCTCTCAAGCCACCCCTCATACCCCACCCAAGCACCTCCAAACCAATTCTCTTCCTCTCCAATTCAACTTCCACTTCATACCCAAACTTCAAGTCTCTTTCTTTTAGTCTCAAGAGGCCTATTTTCGCTCCAAATGCCAAACGTTCGAAGAGTTCTAATGGCGGGTCATTATCGTCGCTGATGTGCTCAACTTCGTCGCCGTTTATTGGTAAAGTGGGATTGCACAGAAGAGAAGGTAACTTTACGTTCTTGTCCTTTGGCGTAAACCCTAATGGCGTATCGCAAGAAGTCACTGTGAAGACTGATTCCTCGCAAATTTTGTCGGCAATGCTTCCGTTTGTTGTCGCTCTTACTGCAATTGCCGCTCTTTCTCAGCCTTCAACCTTCACTTGGTAAGAATTTCATTGAACTTGCTTTCTAGTTTCTTACTGTAATTTCCATCAGTTAAGCAATTCAAAAAGCTTAATTTTTATTTGTTAACGTTTGATAGCTTTCTATAGTCCATACGAGTCTCTCTCTCTCTCTCTCTCTCTCTGTTCATATTGTTGGTTTTGATTCAATGAAATTCTCTGTCACCATTTTTAAATGGACTAATGTGATTATAATACTAATTCATACTGTTGTACTCTCA
>CAUOFW020005691.1:47747-52747 GCA_963454935.2 Ilex paraguariensis | reverse complement strand
TTCATGAACCAGGTCCAAGAGGGTACATATAGAAGGTCGCAGGAGATGAAAATGCAAAGGGGGAACATTGGTCCGTCTTTTGGAATGGTTACTTGTACAGTTCCTCGAGTATTTTGTATCAGCTGCGCCTGTTAAACACGAATGTAAAGTACTGAAATATAGGAGGTGGTATTTTTTTTTTTTTTTTGTGACCGAAGTGTTTGTACTTACCTAGGAAGTACAGATACGGATACGTGACATAAGTACGATACGATAAAATTTAAAAACGGCCAGAATATATTTATAATAAAATATATTTTATATTTTATTATTATTTAACGACTTAAATATTATAATTTTTCAATAATTCTATAACATTAGTAAGTAAAATTAGGAATTTTTACCATGAAAAGGATGTAAAATTGTCTCATTATGATATGTTCATAAAATGAGTATGACCAATTGAAGGAATCATAATCACATTTAACGAGTTGGTTTTATAAGTATTTATTTTTAAAAGTATAATGTAAGTTACTCATTTTTTTATATTGTATGTGAACTCGGGTATATCTTAAAATTAAAAATTGTACATCTTACTCTATATTTAGAAGTATCTTCGAAGTATTCATATATTTTATTAATTATCGGATATAGATGATGTGTATTTGATATGTATCATCGAGTATCTGGCGAGTATCATATTCAAAACAGATATGTCGATTTTAATGAAGTATCCGTGCTTGGCAGGGACTTCGAAGTTTGCTAGGTTGTCTGAGATTTATGACAGGGACTTCGAAGTTTGCTAGGTTGTCTGAGATTTATGAACCCAATGTTACCGAAGCTTAGGCTATGCATTTGGGCTGTTCCATGCTCAGGGGTTTTTATGTGACTAATATTTCTTGGCTGATGGAACTTTCTATACTTGACCTTGTAAGTGGCCCATTATGGACTCAAGGTTAAATTGCTGTTGTGGAGGATTGGACCTTTTGGCCCTTTCCAAGTAGTTGCTGAAGTTGTTTGGAGAGATTTCCTTTATGGAAACCTCGTGTACTCAAATGCAATAATCAGCGCTAGTTTCCTCAACACCCCCCGCCCCCCCCCCACACACACCACCCCAAAAAAAAAAACGAAAACCACAGGGACGGAGTCAGAATTTTTATGGAAAAAATGGACAATAGACTATTGAGGGCAATCAAATCGAATCTATTTATACTTTGGAATCGATTATTCTAGAAAATCATAACATTTCATTGTGTTGACGATCAATCAGGTCATCTTCAAGGTATGCATGTTGCATAACTCTTGAAGCAGGTCATATACACTACTAATATGAAAGATGCACATAACCTTAAGATCACTCTACATGTTATATACCTCTTGAACTCTTGAAACCCTTTTCTGTTCGTTGAATATGCACCAGGAAGCAAAAGAAAGGTAGGCCATGGAAAGACTTGACAGTTTTTTTCAGATTGAATGCAAACTAATTGAACCGCCACTACAGAAACCCTATGAACTCAACGGAACTTTCTGTTATGAAACCATGGGTAGAAATTGTCCCTGAAAACCAACTTACATGGTAAAGGTGCCTAAGAGTTCGTATATACACATCTAATTTTATTTTTAATTGATGTGAGATCGTAACACTTTCTCAATTCCAATGTAGCTTTTCGTGCTCCCACAGAAAATGCTCATTGATGATGCACAAAAGTGGATTTATGCATTACTTGTCAAGTAATTAATATAGGTAATAAATGCACCATATGCAGTAAATATAAAGACGTGATCAACACAAGTAACACAGATATTAAATGGTTCGGTCAAAGTGACCTACTACATTTTGAAGGAAACGACGGTGACCGTAAGACTTTATTGATAAAGTAGTTGGTGAGAGAGAGAGATAGACAACAAGAGTAAGCTTTAGGTGTGGAGAAATAGCTCTTAGAGATGAAGAGATGTGTTGTGTGTCCCTCATGTGTAGAAGGTTTACAATTTATAAATACAGAGCCTTAGTTGAGACGGTGACATAAGAGATAGGTCACTAGTCCTTTCGGGGTGATAGCTACAACAAAGAATAGGTAAAATTAAAGATAGTCTTGATCTTCAAGTAGTGGTTATCCTGATAATTACTCCCATCGTACACTAATCTTCCTGNATAGTCTTGATCTTCAAGTAGTGGTTATCCTGATAATTACTCCCATCGTACACTAATCTTCCTGAATTTCTTGAACTTTGAACTGGACTAATACCATGAACTAGGCTTGATTTACCTTTTAATTGATTTGGGCTTACCCATGAATTAGACCTAGATGCAGCTTCATCTGAGCTCATCACTTGCAATTCTACTACGAAAAAATTGCATGTATCCTGGACCTCTTTGAATTAGTTTCATTAACATTTTTGGGAAAATTTTCAAACAGTATGGGGTTACAATAAATGCTTTTTCAGATCAATACTTCCAGAGAGATCCTAATTCAGAAGGCCCTTCTGAAAAATAGAGAGATCATGTGCTACAATTGATATATAAACCTATAGTATATATCCAGAAGTTCTGTAATCTCTACGTTTTCTCTTGGCCTAAAATTTTGATAAGACCCCTCACCACGAGAAAATATTCAAGGTCACACCATGTTATCATTGACACGTAATGTCATCGTTTAATAATTAAATACCTGAGGCTATCTTGGATACTAAAATGCTACAACGAATAATTTAGGTCTCCTTTATTCTTACTTCAACAGTTCTACAAAGAAGGGGGAATGATACAGTACTGTCGAGACAAAAATTTCTTGTGGTTACTGAATTGCTCAGAATGTTCTTTTTGCACCACATACAGCATTCTGAGAAACAAAAAGATAGATTTATGCTGATTATTATGTTGAAGTATAAATATTCAAATTACGCACTCTTTAACAACTTAAGCTTTTATAGTAGATGATTGTTTAATATGGTATCAGAATAAAAAATCATGTGTTTGAATTTCGCCGCAACTCTAATGATTAAAAGATTTTTTTCATGCTAAAATTAGCTAGTACGTAAAGGAACGTGTTGAAGTATAAATACTTAAGTTACACTATCTCTAACAGCTTAACTTTTTAAAGTAAATGATTGTTTAACACATTGAAAAATCTGCAACCTTCATATATATATCCTTATATTGAAAGTGGATTTTCTTGTTGGCAAGTATATTGAATAGAGAAAGGGAGAAAATCTTGGTAGTTTGTTTGACAACATATGATGCAGGGATGGAGCATCAGAAGCAGTAAAAATATTCGAGAGGAGGTCATGACAAGATGGGTCAAGAGGAAAGTAACCTTCTTGTTTTGTTTTGTTTTTGTTTTTTCTCAGCCACTAAATTATTAGGGTTCACAATCAATAGATTAGCACATTATAGCAATAACCAAAGCAGAAAAAATCTATCATAACTAGGTAGTCAGTTGAAAAAACAAAACTCTTGTACTGTAAATGCTTCTATTTTCACCCATATATGATATCCTATTGAATTGATCGAATTCACTAAAAAGCCTTTAAGCCTATTCAATGAGGGACAAACTATGCATGGAAAAAAAGTCATCAGTACTGCATTCATAGAAGTCATAGTTACAACAAAATATGTTTTTTTTATTTTTATTTTATATTTTTCTCAACTGTATAAATCAGAGTTGTTTTTTTTTAAATGATAGTTTTGAATTAATTCGCCTATTCTTATACAAGCTAACTCCAATTATAGTTTTAGGATTTTATATAATTTCTTAAAAATGTTTCCTGTAAGAATCTACATGTTCAGTGTCAACTCTGAACAATAATCAAACTGTTTAAGTGTCCACTCTACAAACTTCTATATGTTTGGCAATGACATACATCTCTACACAGAACATTGTTCATAGTGAAATGAAGAAAGTATAAGAACCATTTACGAAGCTCTTTTTGCATCCTCTGGATTAATGTTATAATTCGTATTAGAGTTCAAAATACCAATTTGTCCATTTGAGCAAGCGAGATCCAGCTAAGGTAAGGAACTTCATGTCGCGGCTGCTCCACTCCGCTGCGGTCTCATGAACTGAACTTCGTAATTGCCTAGGATCAGTAGCTGGCTAGCATGGAAAGCTTTAAGAATAGAGGCTTTTGCAACTCTGCATTTTCTTCATGTGAAAGAATATTGGACTTATTTGAGACTATCACAAATATTTTTGAATTAGTGTATAAGATCTGTAAAAATAAATATTCTGCTGGTAATTAATATATCATAAATCTACAGAAAAATGAGAAGATTCCCTTCACGGGTTCAAAATGGAATTTAGTTTTGCAATAAAATGATTTTCACAATAGAGTATTATAGTGTGTTTTAAAAAAGATTGTGCATAAGACTCTAATATATAACGGGATTTAATACAAATTTGTGATAAACAATTTAACTTAATTTTAAAGAGATTGATTTCCAAACTCAAACTCATAAACATTTCGTGTAAATATATCAGTACTTACCATTGCGATAAGTCCATCACAAGAGTAAATGGAAAAAAGTTGATGAAAAAAACAAAAAATATAAGATAAATATGAACACAATAACCCATTTGTTCAGATATTCCTGACAGTTAACATTAATCCACAATGAACCAAAATTGTTCATTAAGTCAATGAAGGTCAAAGTATTCATAAAGCAATTAAGGACATCATCATTAATTATGTAACTCATCGAAAAAGAAAAACATCATTATGCTAAATTTGGTCTATTTACTAATTACCTTTAGGACGTACAGGAAAAGTTTTGGATAAAGACTACTATATAAATATATATTTATATATATTACTATTTCCAAATATCTTTACTTGGAGTTGTTGCTGATTAAAGTGATTATCATTTTAATCTTTCAATTCATAGGCATATAAGTCTCTCTCTGACAGCACTGAATATCAGCCCCCCCGACTTAAGTTAAAACCAGCTTTTTCCTTGAACAATATTGCAAAGAAGCTGTGTGTGTGTGTGTGTGTGAGAGAGAGAGAGAGAGAGAGAGAGAGAGAGA
>CAUOFW020005691.1:22500-47718 GCA_963454935.2 Ilex paraguariensis | reverse complement strand
TGTGTGTGTGTGTGTGTGAGAGAGAGAGAGAGAGAGAGAGAGAGAGAGAGAGAGAGAAGGGGTCAGTTTATGGCACAGTTTCCTTTACGCAATCAAAGGGTAACAAAATCAACAAGCAACTGCCGGTAAAAGGATAGAATTAGGAAACATATTTCTGTACACGGGGAATAAAAGTATAAAACTCATTACCTTAGCAGAAAGACAACAAAACATGTCCAATTTACAAGATGTTTTTCTTATGAAATATGAAGTGGTACGGCTGATCTTTACTTCTGTATTCAGCAACTTGCAACCCAGTTTCCATTGACCTATCTGTTTCTTAGAGCGAGAGAAAGATATATATTTGAAACACGCAGACTATGATCATCTCTTTCTTCAATTTGTTCATCCTGCGCAATTATTCATCACAGTATAGCTCAAGAAGTATATAAATCAGCAATATTTCTCATGACCTGTACCTGGGTGGTGAGACACTTTATATAATCCGCAGTTTCATCCAACAAGCTGCATATATCCATAACCTCACCGCCGGGTACAAGTTTCCGAAGGTCATTGGCTTGACCAAAACCACTCTCTCTCGTTGGGTGTCCTCCTCCACCTCTTCTCCTTACCCTTAACGCATGAATTCTCTTTCGTTTCATTGAATTACATCGCAGTGCACGGTTTCGAATTTTCCAGAGCAACGCTCGACTCCAAACTCGTCTTGATCCAACTACAGACGCCATGGATGCATCAGCAGCGAGCTTAACTATCCGGTATCTGCCATGAATCTCTCTCAAAGATGATGAAATGGGTCTGTTTTTGTTGAGTCTCTTTAGGGTTTGCAGAAACCGAATAGCAAACCTAGTTTTAATGGATCTAGGGTTGGAGGGTAAATGTTGATGAAGAGTCATTGTAGCCAAAACAAAAGCTGTAGAAAGAAGGTGATGAGGTCTTACAAAAATTAGGGTTTCGGACTGATGGGTATGATATGTTGCTGTATTTACAGCATACAGATTGCTTTCTTTTTGGGATGGACACTGAAAGAGAAACAATCAAACAACCCTTCAGATTAAGATTTTCTTCTGACACAGAGGGGCCTCCATGCTCTGAAGGACAAAAGGAAACTACAGTTCTGACTTCTGACACAGTATCAGCTTATACAAACAACAGGATAGAGAGAGAGAGAGTTGTGTGTGTCAGGAATGAACGTGTGAAGGGAATGAAGAAAAAGAAAGAATGGGACTATGGGAGAGAAGAGATTGGAAATGGGCGGTGAGAAGAGAGGCAGAGACTTGAGAATAAATTCTTTTAATCTACTTTTTAAATAGATGTAGTATTGCTCTATCATATAATTGAATTGAATGAATAATAGGTTTTGTTTCATCTTTCATTTTCAAGGGTTGGGGTTTGGAGGTGAAAAGTGAGTTTTGTGGGCCCGGAAAGGCCCAACCACCATATGATCGCACATGGTTCCATTACCCACTTGAATTGGTGGGACATTTACTTCTCATTTTTTTGTTCTATTATTGTGTGCGTTTATATTTTCTCCCACTGGCTACGTCACCTACTTTGTCTCTGTTGGGCCGACTGCCCATGGCGGTGGTGGTGGCGGTGACAGCGATGGTAGACTTTTGTGGTGCAGTTGGTGAGGGAAAGTGGTGGTGATGGTGGTGGCGGCGGCCATCTTGATGGTGGGTGGACAGGAACAGTGCCATAGTGGTGTAATGTCCGGAGGATGTCCATTTTGTTTCCATTATGTTTTCTTCATCTTCTTTAATAATATGATTGAAGAGGTTTGAATCCGCCATGATTGATTTTCTTTAAGAATTTCCAAACCGGTTGACTTTTTTCCATGTATTTGTTGAAATTTCTGGCCTGCACATCAACATTTTAGTTAATCAAATTCTACGCCACACTCATGCATGAAATTAACTTCTCAATTAGCAATTATGGATACAAGAAAATATGAAAACTAGCTCACTGCATCTCTTATTACCATAGAATTTGGAGAGGATCATATACATACGCAAACTCTTTAAGTGTATATTTGAAAAAAATTATTTTCTTGTCTCGAACCCGTAACGTTTAAGCCACAATAAACTAAGTTTATTTTTGTGTCAAGACCCGCACTCCTATTATTGAAGCAAACCCTTTTGTAAAATTACCAAACCTATTCAAATACATTAGTTTTAGGGAATACATAGCTTAAAGATTGAAGTATCAAATTTATGAATGCCTAAGTGGTTTGCACATGTGAGGGTAGGCGTGTTCGAGCTATATCACCTTCTCTTTTTATTATGGAAAAAGAATTTATCAAATTGAGATTGAAGTAGAAGGTTTCAATGAATTCTAAACCCTAAGCCAACTAAACAAAAGCAAACAAAATAGCTTGAAATATAACCTTACTATTATCATGAAATATTTGTTGAAGTCCACTTCATACTAAGTTAGGAGAGTAGGAGTTTCAACTTGATTTGTTTGTGACATTCTCTAATTTTTGCAACTAATTTTGAGAGTCTAGGCAACATATAAGCTCTACATTTTTTGAGTATGTGTGATGGGTTATGACAACTTTTTTTTTTTTTTTATGTGTGGTGATAAATTTGGTCTGTTTCTAAAGAGAATGGGGATCAGAAGCAAATTGTGGTCAGACAAACTCAATCTCAAATTATGTACCTGCGTCCACATAAGACGTAGGGTACAATAAATTGAAATACAAACTCCATTTTGTTTATTTTTATCGATTAATTATTGTCATAAAAAGATGTCTAGTAGAGCAAAATGATCTCTCTCTCTCTCTCTCTCTCTCAAGGAAGAAAGAACGAAAGAACTTACATGCCAACCATGAAGACAAATGAAAATTACGTTTCAAATCTAACTAAGAGATAAGACCATTTGTGTATTAAAATTAAATAAGGATAATATCATCTTAAGAATTCTCCTAAAATGATTAAAATGATGGTAGAAACTTCATATAATTATTAAAAGATTGATTATGAAGTTTGAGAGGTGTTTAAGCTTGAGAAGCTAGCTAGGTAAGTTTTTAAATGTTTTTAGGTCCAAATAAGACAACCATTGAATCCGAAAGGTTGAGAAACTTTAGGAGATGAAATATGGGGTGTATTAGAAGTTTGAAAGTATTTCAGAGTTAAAACACATTTTGAAGAGTATTCAGGTAGGATGGGATTTCACACTACCTCAATATTCTGGTTATAATGTTTTACCCCGATATCCGATTGCTTTGATATTTTGACAGTAGAAACTAAATTTCAAGTGATAAAAAATGTATTTCATAGAATATTCGAAAATCGATTTCTAACTACGTCAAAATCAAATCCAATGTCGAGTTTGAAGTCTGAAGCAGAAAGCCATTTGTGTTCGGACGCAGACAACACCGTCTAGACACACCTGTGAAGTTTATGTGAGTTTGGACCGTTCGGATTCAATATGGCTGTTCGGACATACCTCTGAAATTACTCTGATCAATTTCGACGTTTTTCTTCGTTTTTCGCCCTATAAATACCTAAGAACGGGTTTTAGGCTGGATATTCATAGTTCCCACTCTAAAAATATCTCAAACTCTCCGAGATTTGAGAATCCTTTTTCCCTTGGGCCAGAGTAAAGTGGAGGAGGTTTTTGGGATTTTTTAAAGTCACTGTTGATGTGATAACCCTATACACATGGCTTCAAATTCAACCGAAACAGTTACATGTGGTTTGTATAATATTGACCTTATGTGCATTTTTAAAACATGTTATATATTATAAATTTATAATATAAAAACATAGTAGGTTTTAATAAGTTCATCCGACGGTCTTAAATAGACTTATCCAACGGTCACCAATATCCCTCTCAAAACCATTTAAATTCTATCGTACTTGTGGGCATTAAGAGGGATTTAAATGGGACCTACTGATAAAATCTAATAGTTGGATCAGTAGGGATTTCATCATTATGTTAGATGAAATCTATTTTCAATCTAATAGTTGCATTGAATTAAGTTTTTAAATTAGATCTAAATACTATTTTTCGAAATAGTATTAAGAGGGATTCTCTGTGTATCTCATTAAAGATTGAATACATGATCACAAAGTAAGATCAAGCCAAACGGATTGGTTCAAAGATCGAACAAAGAGCGACACAGAAAAATCATAAGTTCTAACTTTGAGTTTTTTTTAACCACGTAAAACTCAAGTTTAACCGATACATATAATTTGTGCGTAATTATGTATATTCACGTATTTATATTGTAATTATGAGTTCAAAAAATACGTGATTGAGATCATTATATTTATGTTACAAAAAAGAGACACTAAAAGATAGGATTAACCCCTCAAGATCAAAATCAAGTTACAAATATATGTATAATGTCATGTGAAACCCCTAGGCTGTGGAGCCCTGAGGGTAGTCTTTTTGTTGATGGTTGGGACTAAATTTGATTAATCATGACAAAGCCAAACAAAGAATAACACAACAACTCAATAAAATAAGTATACTATGTAACATGTGACCTATGATCTATAAACGAACCACTGGGCTAGCCCGGCGGTGTGAGAGCTGGCGCATCCCTCGAGGAATATTATTCTTATACCAAGGTAGTGGTTAGTCCGTGTTGTGTCTTGTTTGAATGGTAAACCTAAAAATTGTATCATTTTTGGTCTCTATGGAGTCCTAATTAAATTTAATTAAATTGACCCATTTAATTAATTAATAATGTAAGTTGTCTAATCGACATGTTCATTGATCTGTCTTATTTGGATCCACATACATCATCCTTTTACTAGAAATTTTGGATTTGAACTTTATTTGCTCTTGACCAAACCCTTCACCCAGCTACCATAAACTAAAAGTCTACTCAATCTGAATGTTAGGCAAACCAAGTTATTTGAATGTTCGATTTGGGTCACAGATACTAATTTGAAAGGGTAGTCCATCACCATAGTACCACCAAAATCCTGCGTTATTCCTGTGTATCGAACCCTATTTGATAACCACATGAAATTTAAGGACGACTTTAAAAATACTCTAGTTTTACAAAAAAATAACGAAATAAGAGAATTAAATAAAAAAATTGTGCATTTTTTTTCATACAATACCATTTGATTGGATTTATTGTTAGAGTAAGATTATTTATATTTCACACTAATTAACCAACCTATTTACTATTTCGCGTCACCTAGTCGTGTCATTTTGTGATTCATGTCAAAAATTAATCAATTATCATGATATAATTTTGTGTCCACGTTGTATCATATCAAAATTTACCGACCTTCAAGCCAAAATCTATCAAAGTGGTGTCATATAATGTATTTAAACAAGAAATTAAAGTAATCTTGGAAAGAATAAAAAAAGATATAAAGAGATCTTCCTCGAAGCAATTCTCCACAATTAGGGAAACATTTGAATTTGCTTTCTGATCTTCTTCCTCTATGGTCACAATTAAAGAAGCAAGTAAAGTACTTGAAAAAGAACAATGAAACAGGCATGAAAAGGATGAATACTGTGGTGGATACCACCTTTGTGTATCACTTCTTGTGGCATAATCAGAGTTATTAAATATTTAATAAACTTTGTAAAAAAATTGTAAGGAATAACTCAAGTGTTAATAGAGACGAATTGTAAATTCAAACATCTTGAGTTTAAATTTTGACAATATTTTAAGGTCAATCTATGAAAGATAAATCTCTCATAAATACCTTAGTTTCGACATGGATGATCTGCTTTTTGACCGAACTAATGAGGAAATTAGTCGAAATATGTGTAAATTAGTTCAGACACTTCTAACTGTTAAACCAAAAAAAAATAAAATTTGTTGGACCTATTAATTTAATTATTTATGTTGAGGTGACATACAAAAATGATATAAAAAATGTGGTGTGTGTAACATTGTTGAGGCCTAGAGCTGTATACTTTAAAGAGGGTGAGCTTCAATGGCGAAAGAGGAACATGGTAGGGCCAGCTTGCCTATTGGTTAACATACAAAAAAGCTTTAATACTAAGACTTCTTAACTAATCTCATAATTATATTATTAGGGGTTCTGTTTAGATAAGAAAAGGTTCCTTCCATCCTTTGTTAGGACCACTGAATTGGATTGTGACTCACCGCCAGGTGTAAATTCCTTAATAGGCACTGAGCTATAATATGGTTGGGTTGGGTTGGGTTGGGTTAGGTTGGTACTTGGGTTGGGTTAGGTTGGTTTACAGTCCAAGGGTGATGCCCCTCCCAAGTTTTCAAAAAAAATTCTATACTTAGGGCTAAGATGGTGTATAACAGGAAAATACTAGACTTAAAAAAAATTAACTTAAAAATTTGACTTGATGAATCACTACTATTAAATAAGTAACGAGTCCTAATATTTATTGGAACTCACAGTTAAATCAATAACAAATATAACAATCAAATTATTAAATCAGGTTTTTAAATCAATTTTTTAAATTTGTATAGTATTGGACTGTGTAATATATGACTTTGAGGCATTTATTCGCGCTCGTTTTGTTCATCCCTTTTTTTAATTTTTTTTTATAAGGTGTGCATATTTACACTGATTATTTTTTTGAGTTTGATGGTTATCACTAAGACTTGAGCTGAGTTAGAGCATATACCTCCAAAATAAAAAGGAGAGGTGAAAAAAGAATAAAATTGTGACCTCTAAATTATTAAAGTCAAACTTAACCACTCGGCCACCATTAGGAAATTTTTTTCTTGTTTTCGGGGAAGGTACCCTTAAGGATCTTTTGTTTTGTTCATCTCTTTGCATGTTTTTTTCCCGGTAAGTATCTCTCTTTGCACTTTTGCAAGAGCATACAATGTCTTTTTTTTTTTTTGTTACAAAGTGTTTAGATTTACACCGATTATTTTCTCGAGTTTAACGGTTAGTCATTGTGACTTGAGCTGAGTTAGAATATCTCACTTAAAGAACAATGATTGCTAACCTTTAAGAGTATGAGAAGAAATTGAACCTGAGACATCTAGGTTATTAAAGATCGGGCTTAACCACTGAACTACNCACTTAAAGAACAATGATTGCTAACCTTTAAGAGTATGAGAAGAAATTGAACCTGAGACATCTAGGTTATTAAAGATCGGGCTTAACCACTGAACTACCCTTAAAAGAGTTCAAAAACATACAATCGATATAATAAGATAACTCACAAGTTGAATTTTATCACATACACATTTCTTCCCCCCTCAAAAAAAATTCATCACATCATTCAATTCTAAGTTTCTAACGCATGTTCAATCATTTAATATTTGATTAATTTATAGTTTAACACAATTTTTATTTTATACTTTGTCCNTTCTTCCCCCCTCAAAAAAAATTCATCACATCATTCAATTCTAAGTTTCTAACGCATGTTCAATCATTTAATATTTGATTAATTTATAGTTTAACACAATTTTTATTTTATACTTTGTCCATACATGGTAATGTACCCATGTTAAGAAAATTTTGTCAGATTATATATTTTGAGAAAATTTTATGCAACTTTTAATAAAATAATTTTAAATGATGCAATCAAATGAACAAAGAAATAACAAATTGTTACTTGGTATAATAAGATCAATTTTTTTTAACGTTCAAATATTATATTTCATTGTCCTTTTGGACACGAAATATAACTAGTGTTCCTATATGATACTTGTCCCATAACTTCTATAATATTTTTTTTCACTCCATATTGAGTGATTATGTGAAAGTAATAATTAGTTATTTGATGAATTTATATCTAAGATAAATCTATACATAGTTTGAATTAGTTTTCTCCATTTTATTCCAAAGCGATAGTACTAAAATGTATCACAGGTTCCACAGAGTTAAAACCTCGACACTAACAAAAAAATCAATTGGTAACTCAATAGAAAGAGGTGAGGTTTGGATTTTAGGCTTTCACTTTAGATTTTTTTTGAAAAATTAGCTAGGTGCGATGTTCAATTTATGTGGTATGTACTAATAATAGGGTATAACACTTCAGATATGAGTATGAAATATTAGCAACTTCGCTGTCATGCAAATGTATTGTGGGATGTCCACGTAGTGGATTCGAATTTAAGAGACGGTCTCTCTCAAATAAGAGTAAGACTATTCGCAACTTATATCTTCCAAACACCATTATGAGTGGAGGGTGATTTATATTAAATTACATTCTTTTTTTTTTTTTATGTGATTTTCAAATCTGCTATCTAGAAGCTCAAATTAAGAAATGACACCTCACGAGTCGGCGGAATCTTATCAAGTGATTTTTAGACCCTAGAGAAAAATATACATCAAAATGCCAGCGGGCAACCGGAGCCACATCATAGCAGTCGCTCTCCACCACTACTGTCTTTGATTAAACATATCTAACAAATCTCAAGGAAGACAGATCGCAAAACTTAAACATCACATATGCTGTTCTTATATGTGCATCCTCGTGGGTTGTCCGGAGACCAACTTTCATAATAACAATGCCTCAATTTCAAGTAAAAACAGAGCCGAATTATAAGTCTAAATGTTATGAGTATAAATTTTACGGTCAAGTTATGAGAAATTTATCTGTTTTGAATATCATAATCCCGCTGTAGATGATCTGCTTTGACCAGACCGAAAAAAAAATTAGTTAAAATATACGTAAATTGACCCGAATACTTTTGACCATTGACCCAAAAATAATAATAATAATAATAATGCTTCACAATATGAGCATAGAAAATGAATAGAGTTTAAACGCATAACCAACCCATACTCAAAAAGAATAAAAAATGCACTCTCATCATCGATATAAATAAATTTTGATAACTATTCACATATGCATTAGCCATTGCTAACTCAAAAATTCCTGATAAAACACTCCAGTTCAAATCAAATCTCATTCTTAAGACAATTAAAGATCATTTTCGGAACAATCAATAGAAATATAACAAAACTTGTATACAATTCACAACCATCTCCCATGTCTAATCTATTGACGAATCAGAAGCAGTGTCGTCATTTGTCAAGGTTGAGGTTGTCTCCACCTGGCTCCCGCACTCACTATCTGAAGACCCGCATGGTTTCTCTTCTACAGGTTGATTCAAGAACCAATACATGATACTTGCTGTCAATGTGAGAATCATCTTTTGATTTACCTGAAAAACACCCCTCACATGAGTTCAAATACTGGTGCAACTAGTAGGATAATAGAAGAAAACATAAGCTCCATTTAGAAAGACTGAATTATTTTTCTTCGGCGTGGTCACGAAATATCTGCATATGAGATAGGGGCAATTGCAATGCAGCTATATTGACTATCCACCGTATTGGAATTAGGACATTTAACCCGAGAACCTGAAAGCCAAAGAAAACACAGAAGACAGAACAACACCAACTACAGCACCTATATGTAAGTAGGAAACATGGGCTAACAATTTGATTCCTATTTGTCCAAAAAGCTTAAAGCAGAAATGCTCGGATAGATGTGATGGCTAGGGTTACCGACTTGGATGGACATAATCCTAAAATAGTTAAAATCATTCATCGACATAAAACCTAATGCTCTCGTTCTCAATTCCCAGTGAAATGCAATAGACTGACTTGAAGTCCTGCTACATGTGGAAATTCTGCAATTTTTATTATATTCAGGGGGAAGTGAAGAAATTTTGTACATGCCCCAAGGAAAAAACTTTAGACCTGGAATAACCCATCTAGGAGCCTTTAAATTACCTCAGTTATGTCTTCCGGAAGCAAAAATATTGAACATCCAAGTTTCCTTGCAATACTGATGATGTAGCTGGCATTCATCTTTTTCTCCTCCTCTACATCAACCCAAATTTTAAATAAATTAAATGATCAGTTCCAAGTATATTCCTAGTGAAATGAACCCAAAGAAAAGCAAGAACCAAGTAAAATGACTTTCACTATCCCATATAGCTTAAAGAAAAGTTCCATAAAGAATGTGCATGATTTATCACATTAAAATAGAACTAAACTCTAGATGAACCTAATTATTTAGAAATAACATAACAAAATAAATCACCAAACCAAATTTCATACATGGATAAATTCACTACCATCGACAACACATCCCTGCCTCTGAAAAAGGCTGCCACGGACAACTCAGTGCATGTAAAACAAACTTTTAGACTAATGACCATTTCCATTTCCACAAACACAAGTCAGAAATAATAAATATATATGTGGACACAAACACACACATATACACACACATATTTTTGAATGTGTATAAAACATTGGCAACATGCATCCAATCAACAGTGCCCTTAATACTGAGCTAAGAAGCACGGACACAGATACGGGACACGGATACAACACGACACGGGCACGCCGACACGAAATTTTTCAAAAAAGTAGGACACGGATACGTTAAATAATATGTATTTTATATATATATATATATATATATATATATATATNTTGTTTAAATAAATACAAAAGAAATCTCTAAGCAATATTATGCACAGCTAGTAATCAACACAACAAATTTAAGAAGCTTTGATCATAAAAAACAGAAGACATACCGTTTTCTCCTTTTGTAACAAGACTCCAATTAACCACTCGAGGCTGTACGGCACTAAGCAGCTCAAGAAAGAAAATGCCATTTGACAAACTCTTATCCTATAAAATCGAAGTTCGTAAATGCCATTGTAAACACTAAAAACTGTCAGCCAAATGTATCCGACTGATTATCATGACAGCATTGCAAACACAAAACACAAGAGAGCCTCCAAAATCAAAATTCAAATAAACATATAAAAATAATTCGATCTGAATACTTGGAGTGATGATGTGACATTTGGGTGCAAGAAAAGTTGGTTAAGAAGATCTTGCTGTTGACATGTTGCCCATTAAATGATGTGAACCTTCTGCACATGGTTGTCAATGAGTTAAGATCTAAATACCCAATCAAAATGTGTAATTTGATCTTATTACATTAGATTTCCATTTGTGCAGACTCAATCTGACAGAAAGTTTGGACCCATGAATTTTTTTTTTGTGTGCATCACATTTTTATGGCTATATGCGAAATTTCCGGGGATGCTATAATTTGATACTAACCTGACAGAAATTTTGGTCCCATGAATTTTTTTTGTATGTATCACACTTTTTTATGGCTATATGGATGCTATAATTTGATACTAGTTGTGAAGCCTGAGGTCAAATAAATTTTTGCATGCTGTGCATTAAGTCAACTTTGAAATCAGGTACGACTTTCAGGCTTAGGCAGATTCACATACAAATTCTCTCTCTCTCTCTCTCTCTCACAGTTCGGTTACACATTGGAATCCCATTAAAGTAATCAAAATTGACCTTCAGTTTTACCAGGACTATAATGGTGGAAACAAATTAAAAGTAATACAAATATATAGCGAAATGGGACTTCCATTAGTGCCGGAATTATCAATCATTGAAATTACAATTTCAACATGTCTAACAACAACTATTTATGATTATGACCGTCCATTTCATGAGAACTACCACGTAGATATCTTACAGAGAGTTTTGAAATGCTTCAATCGCCTGATATTTAAAAATTCCCAGAAATTCGGAGTATATTGAAGAAATGACCAAATATTAGATTCCTTAATCCATCTGGTATACTGTTGCTTTATTCTATCATTCAAAATTTAATGCTCAAAGCCTCCTGCCCACTAATTCTCCATCATAAATGTCAGAGAGATAAAGAAAACAGAAAATAAACATCGTAGAATAAGGAGGGCAGCCATGTTTGGTGAACCATTATTTCCTGTGATGCCAATCAAGAAAAAAATAACTACCACATGCAAAACAAACAATAGGCTTTAAGCTTCTGTCTGCACAATGATAAGGACCACTATTTATGATGCCTATTGACCTAACATCTTGGACTTCCATGAAAACTAAAGCTAGGCGTCACAAGCAACCATAGTACTATATTTACCCAAGGAGAAATGCTTTCAGATATTGTACCTTGAAACTTCCTATACGGCTCTGGTTTCCCGAATTCCTTACTTGGGTGTTAGCCCACTGTAAAATGCCAGCATCAGTGATTTCCTTCCCACTGGAATGGGATCTTAAGTTCTTTAGAAGTTGAATCATGTTGCATCGCATTAATTGCCACAAATAAGCTGGAAGAATCCCATACGTTTGAATCAGATTTAAATTCTGAATGTCTAATAAAAAATCTCAAACTACTTTGACAGGAGTTAGATGTGTACCATTGAAAAAAAAAATTAATTAACTATGTTTACATGTTGCAGAAGGACATCTAATGTGCGTAGGAATAAAATGATGGAGAGCATACCCAATATCAGCTTCTTATTTCCCTGAACAATATCATTTCCAGCAATATTAACCAGGGAAAATTTCAACTGTTTCCCAATTTTGACAACTTGGTTGCAATTTTCTACTTTTCTAAATGGCATTTTAATTGGAGGCTTTGTTGCAACTTTCCAATTAACAATCCCGGGCGACACCTTGTCAAGTGTCTCTAGAAGTACCCACCTGCGGACAAATAGAAGTCACAGAATAAAATCAAACAAGCCCATCAGAGCAATGTTAAAAAAATTTGGAAGAAACCTTAGATTTAGCTTCAACCCCGTACAATGTTCGGAATATTTAAACTAAAAATAAGTTTTAACTTTTCCCAACATGGTATTTCCAANCTTAAAAAAAATTTAATAATAAAAAAATCGGACACTCATTTTAACGTGTCCGACACATGTCCGAGCATGTCCGAAACGTGTCTGTGTCCCAGACGTGTCCGACACCGACACTCTGCCCAAAATGAAGTGTCCGTGCTTCCTACTGAGCATAGTGCAATNGAACGTGTCGGCCACGTGTCCCAACATGTCCTAAAAAAAATTTAATAATAAAAAAATCGGACACTCATTTTAACGTGTCCGACACATGTCCGAGCGTGTCCGAAACGTGTCTGTGTCCCAGACTTGTCCGACACCGACACTCTGCCCAAAATGAAGTGTCCGTGCTTCCTACTGAGCATAGTGCAATGTAGCTTCATATTGTTTAAATAAATACAAAAGAAATCTCTAAGCAATATTATGCACAGCTAGTAATCAACACAACAAATTTAAGAAGCTTTGATCATAAAAAACAGAAGACATACCGTTTTCTCCTTTTGTAACAAGACTCCAATTAACCACTCGAGGCTGTACGGCACTAAGCAGCTCAAGAAAGAAAATGCCATTTGACAAACTCTTATCCTATAAAATCGAAGTTCGTAAATGCCATTGTAAACACTAAAAACTGTCAGCCAAATGTATCCGACTGATTATCATGACAGCATTGCAAACACAAAACACAAGAGAGCCTCCAAAATCAAAATTCAAATAAACATATAAAAATAATTCGATCTGAATACTTGGAGTGATGATGTGACATTTGGGTGCAAGAAAAGTTGGTTAAGAAGATCTTGCTGTTGACATGTTGCCCATTAAATGATGTGAACCTTCTGCACATGGTTGTCAATGAGTTAAGATCTAAATACCCAATCAAAATGTGTAATTTGATCTTATTACATTAGATTTCCATTTGTGCAGACTCAATCTGACAGAAAGTTTGGACCCATGAATTTTTTTTTTGTGTGCATCACATTTTTATGGCTATATGCGAAATTTCCGGGGATGCTATAATTTGATACTAACCTGACAGAAATTTTGGTCCCATGAATTTTTTTTGTATGTATCACACTTTTTTATGGCTATATGGATGCTATAATTTGATACTAGTTGTGAAGCCTGAGGTCAAATAAATTTTTGCATGCTGTGCATTAAGTCAACTTTGAAATCAGGTACGACTTTCAGGCTTAGGCAGATTCACATACAAATTCTCTCTCTCTCTCTCTGTTCGGTTACACATTGGAATCCCATTAAAGTAATCAAAATTGACCTTCAGTTTTACCAGGACTATAATGGTGGAAACAAATTAAAAGTAATACAAATATATAGCGAAATGGGACTTCCATTAGTGCCGGAATTATCAATCATTGAAATTACAATTTCAACATGTCTAACAACAACTATTTATGATTATGACCGTCCATTTCATGAGAACTACCACGTAGATATCTTACAGAGAGTTTTGAAATGCTTCAATCGCCTGATATTTAAAAATTCCCAGAAATTCGGAGTATATTGAAGAAATGACCAAATATTAGATTCCTTAATCCATCTGGTATACTGTTGCTTTATTCTATCATTCAAAATTTAATGCTCAAAGCCTCCTGCCCACTAATTCTCCATCATAAATGTCAGAGAGATAAAGAAAACAGAAAATAAACATCGTAGAATAAGGAGGGCAGCCATGTTTGGTGAACCATTATTTCCTGTGATGCCAATCAAGAAAAAAATAACTACCACATGCAAAACAAACAATAGGCTTTAAGCTTCTGTCTGCACAATGATAAGGACCACTATTTATGATGCCTATTGACCTAACATCTTGGACTTCCATGAAAACTAAAGCTAGGCGTCACAAGCAACCATAGTACTATATTTACCCAAGGAGAAATGCTTTCAGATATTGTACCTTGAAACTTCCTATACGGCTCTGGTTTCCCGAATTCCTTACTTGGGTGTTAGCCCACTGTAAAATGCCAGCATCAGTGATTTCCTTCCCACTGGAATGGGATCTTAAGTTCTTTAGAAGTTGAATCATGTTGCATCGCATTAATTGCCACAAATAAGCTGGAAGAATCCCATACGTTTGAATCAGATTTAAATTCTGAATGTCTAATAAAAAATCTCAAACTACTTTGACAGGAGTTAGATGTGTACCATTGAAAAAAAAAATTAATTAACTATGTTTACATGTTGCAGAAGGACATCTAATGTGCGTAGGAATAAAATGATGGAGAGCATACCCAATATCAGCTTCTTATTTCCCTGAACAATATCATTTCCAGCAATATTAACCAGGGAAAATTTCAACTGTTTCCCAATTTTGACAACTTGGTTGCAATTTTCTACTTTTCTAAATGGCATTTTAATTGGAGGCTTTGTTGCAACTTTCCAATTAACAATCCCGGGCGACACCTTGTCAAGTGTCTCTAGAAGTACCCACCTGCGGACAAATAGAAGTCACAGAATAAAATCAAACAAGCCCATCAGAGCAATGTTAAAAAAATTTGGAAGAAACCTTAGATTTAGCTTCAACCCCGTACAATGTTCGGAATATTTAAACTAAAAATAAGTTTTAACTTTTCCCAACATGGTATTTCCAATTTTCTCCAGGCAATTTGAAGCTGACAATCTAAGTTCAACAAAGATATGACTACAAAGCAGAGTTCAAGGTCTTTGCTATAGTTTACTTTGTTCAGGAATCATTTACAAACTATAAAGCATGAAATGCCAATTGAATACAATTGTAGGGGCAAAAAAAAAAGTATTATATTGTAATAAAGAAAATACTCACCCATTTCTTAGGTCTTCAAAGACGTTGTCTATATAAGTTGAATTTCCCAGGCTATTCAGCCAAAAGCGAAATGCTTTCTCTTCTCTAGAGATTTGGGTGTCATCTGGTGAAGTTTCAAGAAAAGATATTTGCTTGGTCTGGCTTGAAAGCCCGTTCCTACAAGTAAAGCGCACACAGTTACCAGGCAATAGACGTAACAAAATCAGGAGTTAAATTGCAAATCATCATTGTTCAAAGACAAGCTCAATAGATGAAATACTCTCCATGGCCAACACACCTAGCGTTCAAATATGCTCCATTGGACCCACCAAGAATCAAAATCAAACAATACCTACCAGGCAGGCTGACAGCTTCTATCATACTCATAAACATTGAAATCCAAAATGCATGATTTAGTCTATTATTGCAAGAGAGTAGAACAGGTTGATCCCCATCAGATAATTCTTTCAGCAATTTTAGTCTAACACCATCATGGCATGGTTACAAGGAACACTGTTTTTTTACTGGCCATGATAATGGACCTACATTAGTATCCTGTTTTTCACTAGGACACTTCCTCCGATGAAATGTCTACCACCAGTTTCATTAGGCGCATCCAATAGAGGATGGCCAAACCTCAGAGAGTTGTATGACTGCAAAAGAATCTGCGTGTAACCTACATACAGATTTCATCTCCATGAAGAAAGCTGCTTCTTACCTAAGCTGGAAAATGTGTGCCACAAAAGCAAGGTTAAGATTCGGAGAACCTTCAACAATATCTTTCGCTGTTAAGTATCTTTTGCAACCCATCCTATCAGCATGTTCAAGAACCAGCTTTGCTCTTTGTAAAGGATCTTTTGCTGCCAATGTAGATGGATTACTGTGCTCAGGAGCAAGAACATTCAAGAGATGGACATAGGCCTCTCCGTCCTGCATGAAAAACACACTGTAGGCTCAAAAACTAGCGATATCCAAACCATGGATACAAATCCTGATCAATTGAACCCATATACCTTTATATCAGAAGAGAAGTTTGTTACTGTTTTCTTGTATCCTGCTTTTTTCAGCTGGAAATTCATCCACCTAAGCAAAATTTTCTCAGGTGGTAGACTCATCAGTTCCTCCACATCCTGAATGTTTCAGATATTAGATAACAAAATGCATCAAATTGCTGTCATTGAAGTGAGAGAACATGCTTCACCTTACTATCATCAACCAACTCCACCAACTGAGGTGTTTTCTTTAAATTGAGGTCTGCCAGCAGTTGTATCTATGAATAGCATACATTAGCAATGTCAGAAATTAACCCAAAATACACAGTAAGATGCATTTATAGATAGTAACTAATCTCAGATATAGGGGTGCAAATCCTGCAAAGCTTTGATTAGATACCATAGTTCAAAATTCAAATTGTGTAAAGATAATTTCCATATCATCATTGGGAATTTGGAAAAGTAGACAAATGAATGAATCTTACCTTAATGATCTGAGATATTACTCCAAGCACAAGATGCCTCTGAAAATAAAACAAAATTGGGTGTTAACCTTAGTGATTTTAGGAATTTATACAATAACAAAGTAGCAATTTTAAGCATGAAATTGTCCACAAAAATCCTGAGATAAGTAACAACAAGAACTAGGACAAGCAGGGGGTTTTGATCAACCAATTTAGCAAATTGGGTTGAAAAACCGAGTGGGTCAATTAGACTCGCAGACATATTGAACTGTAAACAACTGAACCTTCTTCTCAGTAATCCATCAGAATGGTTCTTGACGAGCCCAAATCCAACTGGGCCAGGCCTAATAAACCAAGTAAGCCCAAGTCGGTTTAAAGGCAGGTCAAGCCCAGTTCGTGAATTCGACCCAAGCCAAGGTCCGAGGAGTTCATGAAGAAAAGAGCACGTGGGGGAGAAATCATCGGGATACACACTCTTGAAGATCAAGGCTACCTTAATTGTACTTATCTTTTATAACTATCCTCCCGAGAAACTAGTACCCTCACACTTACATCACCGCCTCACCATACCTATAAAATATAAGCTCTCTCCATTGAGAGGGGCATCTCATTACACATTGACCTCTACCTTTACACCTTTGTACACACATAGCTTTTCTCCTAACTATTGTACTTCTCCCAGAGCACACCTTTCCCAGAGCATTCTCCCTCTTACTTTATTTATCAATAAAGACCCCTCCGGGCCATCGTCGCCATTTCCCGGAGTGGAGTAGGTTATTTGGACCGAACCACTAAATATCTGCGTGTTGATTCAATATTTACATTACTGTCATTGATTGCTTTATTTATTATCCATTAATTACACCTTATCACATACTCGACTGTTGATCTTGCACGAGACAATTTTGTGCATCATCAGTTCTGTTTAGTTTTTATAGTTCAAGACATGAACTGATCCCATGAAAGTGACTAATATCCAGCTCTAACAAAGAAATTCAAGCAGCTAATCAAGCTTAGCAGCCAAACGAGTAAACAAGTTAACTAACTAAAGAGACCAAACCAAAGAAGTAGCCAGAAAAACTGAAATGCAAGAGATAGAATATTATGGGAGAACTTAAATGCAACAAAACCCTTCCGGGCATGCAGCAATGTGCCAGTTATTTGCTTAGGAAATGGAGCTTTGACCATCAATTTGAATTAAAAATTTACAACCACCCAAGTAAAATGCCTGAAAGAACAATCTAAAGAAAAGCAGAATATCAGAGGTTTCAGCCCATAAGAGAGCACCCATATAAAAAAATGTCATGTATACATACCCTTCCTTCAATAAAATCCTGAGTCCCTATATTGACTACTGTACAGCCAATCGCCTTGGCAGAGTTGAGGCATAGAGTATGATTCTCATTCCTTTCCCAGGGGTTGAGTACTCTCTTGGTGTTGATTGCCCGTTCATCAATTGTCCCCGGGACCGCTACATTTATAAGCTTACTGCATCCAACATTATGCTTCTAATTAGTTGGACTAAAGAACATTATCCAATAATCTTAATTTTAATTGCTAGAAAGTGAAAAAAAAATAATCAAGGTTGAGAGAGAGAAAGAGAGAGAGAGTATTAAACAACATAGTTCGACAGAATAAGCACAACTAGTGATGATCACCAGATAAGAACTCCATCCTTCGCAATTTCAAAGAGATCATTGGTTGAAGGATCTATAGGAAGGTATTTTTTTAAGAATTCATCTTCTCCAAGGTAATTATTGATATGCGCAACATAGGACGACTTTTCAGATTCACTGATTGTGTGAAGCAGTGTAGAAGTAGGAGATTTGAGGAATGCTGATGAGTTTTTTGCACCACTTCCCATTCTGGAATTCGTATGTGCTTGCAATTTCAAATACACCTGCCAATAAATTACCAAAAATCGCATACTAATCAGCCAAAAATTCAAAAGGAATGGGAACCAGAAAAGAAATTGGAAAGTAGAACAAGGGGATTGAGAAATAATTCCCAAAAAATGGAACATTTAAATCCGGAATTTTCAAAACAATCAGTCCCTGTTCGATTGCTAGAAAACCATCGTAAAAGAGAAGAAAAGAGAAGAGAGAGGAAATGAAACTCATGAGTCTGATGCTTTTTGTTACTCTGATTTTTCCAAACGGAAAATAGCTCAACTGGACTGAACAAGAACGTTCTGATTTTGTTGGTAGTCCCAAACATACATTGGAAAGACAACCTAGATTTGATTTTTAATTTATTTTCTTCTCCTACAATTTCCCGGCAGCCAAACGGATGATTAAACACTATAATAACTATATTCCTCTGACTCCTTTCTATCTACATGAATATACATGTATAAACGCGCATACGGATTCACCTGAAGAAAGAGTTCAAAATCGACATCATCGTCCAAGTTCTGATACAAATCTTGAAGAAAAGAAGCTCTCTCTTGTTCCGTGAGATTCTCCCCGACGTGTTTCAGCCTCGACATTGTCGACGGCAAGTCCGCGAGTATCAGACCACCTTTCTCTCTCCTTATTGTCACGAACTGCAAAAACCGATCATATAACACATCAAAACGCAATCAATCAACACATGAGAGACTCTAAGTATATATAGGAAGATTTGAATTTTTGAGCTTGACAGAAAGAGACTTACGTGAGATTTCAAGCTTCGAAGCTCCACCTGAGTGAACTGATTCTGAAGCCATGGATCTGACACAAACACTCCAACGTAACCAGCCATTATTGAATTTGAATCTGCTTCTAACAAGAAAATTTGAATGACTCTCTCTCTCTCTCTCAATCTAAACTTGAAACTATTCCAGAGAAAGAAACTCAAAAAAAGTGCTTTCTCTCTCTACCTCTTCTAACAGATTTCTCTCTCTATCAGTGAAGTAGGGAGAGAGAGGCCTAACACTGGGGACGGAGCGGAGCTGTCAGTGTTCAAAGTCGGTTTGAGAATTCAAAATATGACGATACTGTCCCTATTGTTAACGAACTACTATGAATTGATTAATTAAAGCTAACCCCACTTTTTTGAATTAGTTAACTTTGTTTAAAGTGAATGATCTAGTGTAACGACTTCCCACTGTTTTTACCCAACGCCTTAGCCATCATTACATTTGTTTAAACTTTAATTAACGTTTTAATCTTATTATAAAAAAAGGGAAATTATGGCATCAAGGTTTAGGTCACCCTTTTCAATCAATGGGACCTTCATTTCCCTTTTCAATCAATGGGACCTTCATTTTTTTACCCAATATAATTCGATGATCAGTTTTTAAGGTTTATACACACTCCGGGATCAAAATTTTGTTTTTGTATATTATTTTGAACACCTAAGAAATGAAAATATTTTGATATATTTCGAAAATATTTTGATGTATTTCGAAAATATTTTGATCTGTTTCGAAAATACAATAAAAAAATAAGAGAATTATTTTTCTAAAATATTGGTCAAAATATATCAAAACATCTTGAAACCTTCCGATATGAAACATCTCGTAAAATTTAAATTTCATCACTAATATGTTTCGCTCTCCTTGAAAACATAAACGTTTTAGATGTATCGACTGTTTCGAAACAAAATTTTGAACTTCGACTGCAGTTGCATCCAAATTTATTCACTCATTCTTGATCCACTATAATTATTAGAGAGTTTTTTACACACCGCCATTCATGTCCTATATTTTAATTGAACTTGGAATAACTCATATCTAAAGGCATAGTATAACGTGAATAGTTTTGAGATGGATGTTAGTAATCATTGGATGAGTCTATCTGAAACTGTCAGATATGCTTATTGAAACATGTCCTATTTTATATTATAGATTGTTAAAATTAGTTAAAAAAATCTTTGATCTTAAATAGCCGTTGTGTTAAAAAAAAATGTATACATTTAGCAACCCCTGTAAGTATAATATGGAGTGCTAATGGGCCCTATTCGAAAAAGAAACTTATAATTCTAAGGTTACTTCAAGCGGTAATAAAGACGAGTTATAAATTTAAAAGTCTTGAATTCGAATCTTAACAACGTTTTAGAGTCAAGTAGTTATGATTTTGTCCTTTATGAATATTCTATTTTTGGCATCGATTGTCTGCTTTTGACCAAATCAATGAAAGAATTAGTTGAGGTGTTTATAAACTAATTCAGACATTTCTGATAGTTGAAACAAAAAAAAAAAAAAAAAACTTATGAATCACACTACACAAAACGTTCTTATTTATGAGCTGAGTGTACCCCGGTCAATCACTTTGAAATGTGAATAAGCGTCGTTTTGGTTTGTTACAGCAGGGGGACAATCTGGCAATTTTGAAATAGAGGGGACCACACATAAAAGAAAGATGGGTCACTTTTGAAAAAAGTTGAATGGATAGGCTAACGGCTCTTTTTGAGTCTTGACGATAACTAGAGCTTGAATCACGAAAGGACATAAACCTAGTCCCCCAGAAAAAACATTATTATTTCAAATTAGAGGGAATCTCATTTTGTACCCCCAAACAATATAAGCCTTTTTTACTTTATACCCCCAAATATAATATTTCTTCCATTAAACTCTTAATGTCTTAAAAATATTATAATATAACCCTTCTATTATATTTTATTACTTATTTCGTCAAAACTCACCTCATTGACGTTAACAGAATTAGTAACATAAACTAATAATATAGTCAATTTAAAACAATTTTAGTACATTTAAGAGTATAATGTAAAAAATCTAATATTTAAGGATACAAAATAAAAATTCTTAAATTTTTAGGCTATAAAATAAAATTTGCCCTTCAAATTATGACCTACGCATTTGAACCGAACGGATAACCCGTGAGCAAGAGCAAGAGCAAGTGCTCGGCTCCTCTTGTTTGGGCCTGGGATATAAAACCCGCATCCAATGAGTTTTCTGCCATTATTGCCTTGAAGGCAGAGTCTAATTAACGAACAACAACATATAATCTTGAATTTTTCTTACGATAATCCTATGTGCACTAAATTTGTGTATTAAATTAACTGCAATCGTTAGATCAGTAATGAAACTCATTGATCTAAAGACTACAAGTGATTTAGTACAAATTTTAGTGCATATTTTTTTATGAATATAGCATTGCTCTTTTTTTTTTTTTTTTATGGATAAAATTGTGCTGCTTTAATTTGTTTATCAAATCTTGTATCTCAAATAATGTGTCAAATTTTTATATATTGAATATTTGATGAAATTAGTGGACCCCACTGATCCAACCACTCACATTAATTTGGGATATAAAATTTGGTAAGTATAACATTATTTTTTTTTATTCACATTTGAAAATCCAATTATCAGTTTAAGGAGGATTATGTCAAAAATAACTTAATCTATGTATAATTACGATTATTAATTCTTAACATAATCCGTCAACTTGAGTAACCCAAAATTGATTTGGCCTTAAGAAGTTCAAATTATAATCAAGTTTACCTACAAAACTTGTGAATTAATATGAACTCAATTATATACGACAATCAACTATATATAATTTTCTACATGACAAAAATATGAAATATATATCATTTCTGTTTTGTTTTGTAATACACTAAGACATGTTTGCTTCAAGCTTTAGACTGGTATAAGGCTCTGGATAAGGTAAAAATAATAGTCTTGAACCCTTTTAATACTTTGTAGGCTCGTTTGGTTTGGTTGTCATATTAGAAATTAATGAATTAGATAAAAGAATTAAATATAATATAATACAGATTAAAAAAAATAAGATTAAATGAGATATTAGATTAATACGTAATTTTATCTAATATTTGACAATACACAACATAAACGTTGGATATTAGTTATTTAGTCCAAACAATTGTTTGTTTAGAAAATTATTTCATTGTATTAATGTTGAATTAACAAAAATATCCTCAATCAGTGTTTGTTACATTGATTACGGCTTGATTTTCTTAGTTGTGGAGTTATAATAGTAAATGTGTGTAACAATACATTTAAGTTTGATTATAATATCCCTTCTCTTGGTGGTATTAAAATACATTCATAATTCAGGTTTATGGATATAAAAAACATATGATAAGTATACGTTTTTGAAATTAAGACGACATCAAATTGATCTACTAAACAAAATATTAGACTTGATTAAATAAATAATATTACAATCTAATATTCAACTCACTAATAATATGTCTATCAAACAAGCCCTGTTTGTTTTATTTTTATGACTTGATTATAATGAGGTAGTTAAATTATTGGGTCTATTGTGTGTCTTGTATTCCACTCATAATAGAAAACTAGTTTGGACTTTGTTCTCCTTAAGAATTTGGAAAGATGGTTGTATTGGAATTCCAAGTTTAGTTTTATTCTCTCGATTAAAGAATTTTGTGTAATCTCCTTTTGTTAGTAGTAAA
Organism: Ilex paraguariensis; assembly: GCA_963454935.2. Lineage (NCBI taxonomy): Eukaryota > Viridiplantae > Streptophyta > Magnoliopsida > Aquifoliales > Aquifoliaceae > Ilex > Ilex paraguariensis. The sequence goes on along the minus strand of CAUOFW020005691.1, from coordinate 24,534 downwards.
ACTTTGCTGCTGCATTTTACCCATGGAGGAAGCTTTTAAGTTGATCCACGTAAATTTATATTCTATTTTTCTATTTCGTTATGTTTTATTTTACTTGTGATTTTTATTCATAACTGAGTCTATAATGAATAGTTGCTCAAATCCCATCTTAGATGTGGTGCTATTTAATACTACATTGTATGTAGTATAAAAATCTTGTAGGTGATATAAGTTCACTCAAAAACTAAAATGTAATTCTCAAACCTTTGTCATGTATAAGTAAAAAAGCATCCTTGTAAATGACCAAATAAAGAGACTATTAATGCACTTCTTTGTTGTGGATCCCACAAACCTACAAATCATCTAAATTCCAAGTTTGCATTGTAAATCTAAAATGTACATAATCACCTGTAAATCAGTGCATTATTCAAAATTCTATCTAACTTAAGACCTTCTTCATACTTGCATTTTTGCTCCTTGTTTGAGCAGTGGAGGAGCCAGTGGTTATCAATAAAGCTTATGACATATTGTTCCACTTATTGAAGTGGGTACTGATAGTACAACAACACTTTCACATGTGCACTTTTTCCATGTACAGCTGTGAGGCATTACGCCAAAATAAGCACCTCACGTGGGCAATACCTTTGTTTATTTTGTGGACAACGCCAAAGATCTACACGACAAGAAAATGGGCAACAATATTGGTTGGGCACTGATATGGTGTCTCGTACTATGTGAAACCCAAGTCTGTTGCTGGAGATGAAAGTTTACATATACTAATTATTATACATATCTTCCCCAATTATCTACATAGCTTGACACACACACACGTTTATTTGCTTTGTTGGAAAAAAAGAAGGGAAGTTGAGGGTAATTTTTGTTAGGGTTTGGCCACGATACTGAAAATGATTATTTACTGTACCATCAAACTCTTTTTTGGGTTGAAATTAAGAGTTTTTTTTTGGATAGAATTTACCAACTTTTTAATTTGATTATTAATTTATCTCCTTTTTGGGTAGTTTATTACTTTTTGATTTTAATTACCATTTTTTTAGAAAAAATTATTACATTTTAGGGTATACTTTAGCTCCCTATAACATCGCCAATTTTGAATCCTCATCCAGCTTTATTATGAGTGATACGCCCATGCCAAACATATTAGCCCCGTAATAAGAATTGTGTTGTAGTTTATCCGTAGAAATCTCTAAGGACCAGGTCGCATAGTCCCCTAAGTTGGGTCCCTTGCTTCTCCAAACATTAACTATGTCAATGTTGTTCTGCTCCTGGTTTAATAGATATTTTTGTCATGTGATGTTTTCGTTCTCTTATGGGCTCACCCTTTGGGTTCAATTTATCACTTCGGTATGATACCAAAAATTGAAAGAGAGGTAAGTTTAGCGTTATCCCTGATTCTAACTCCCTGTCTCCAAACCCAAACATTTGCTGATTCCAATTCTCTTTTTTCTTTTATACGTGTGTGTGTGTGTGTTTTTTTTTTTGTTTGGTGGGGGGAGGTTGTGTATAAAGATATGTAAATTATTGGGGAATAAATAGAAGTCTTTGGTGTGTTCACATCATCAAAATCATTACCATGATCTTCAGAAGGGTATTATTTCTGGTGGGGAACATCACGTTAGCGGACAAGTAGGCCAAGCCCACACATGGTCTTGCAAGCAACTCCACTCCTGTGATTTGATACTCAGTATCAAACATCATCATTGTTACTGATTGGACATTCCTTAAAGTATGACTCAGACTCATTTGGGTTTCATATGCTTTATCATTGAAAGGTAATGGCAAATTCAATCAAACTACAACATAGGTACAATAATAATTTTATGTTGTCTGTCCTTTTTTTTTTTCCTTTTTTTGGTGCAATCAGTGAAAAAAAAATAAAACAAAGCAACAGGACCGTCCCCAGAGTATCAAATCCAGTTTTCAAATCATATACCATAATGTTTTAAAGTTTGTTTAATCAAATATTCAATCCACTTAATCGTAGATCACAGCAGTAATCGTATCATAAGCCAGTTAGAGTAGTCTACCCAACCCACT
>CAUOFW020005690.1:0-26361 GCA_963454935.2 Ilex paraguariensis | reverse complement strand
GGAATAAACAAAAGAAGCTAAACTACACAATGTTCCAAAAGAATGTTCTACTCTAGTACAAAAAGAAAGGATGTTGCTCTATGCGTCCACCTCCGAGATTCACACTCCCGTCCAGTGGAGTCTCCCAAGTAGCGGGCTCCTCGACCCTTACGTCCTCCTCCTCAAGCGGGTAATTTGAAAAATGTTAGCGATAGGGGGTGAGCACGAAGCTCTATAGAAAAATTCTCTCAAACTCATACAAGGTTAGAAAAACATTTAAAATGGTCGGTCTCAATTTTAACATAACATAGATACATAATTTGAAATAAAGCAGTGATATTTAAAAAGGATCTAAAGTTTATTTAAAAACATTGCTTAAATAAATAAACGAGCATCACATACAAATATATCATTAATTGTCATAAACAATTCTAATAATTCTTTCGGTAGGTGGCATACTTTGTGGTAACCTCCACCCCCCTTTAGGTCACCTTTGATTCTCAAGCATCCTTACCGGAACCTCTTGAAAATGGATGAACGTCCTTACATGGAACCTCTCACCAATCACTACATTATTTCCCAAGCATTCTTACAAGAAACCTTTTACTCATGTGCATCACAAACAACCCAACCAAACATACAATTCTAACATTTATCTCAATTACAAACATCTATCCAAAATCCCCAAAATATACATATAACAAGAAATACATGAGATCACAATAACATCATTTTCTACCCAACACAAAGCACTAAGGTTTCAAAATTCATAATAAAGAAAGCATTTAGGAAGAAAATACATCACTCTCCAAAAATTAGGATTTTAAAACTAGAAAAGGAGATTTCTTGAGTATAAACCTTATTTTGTTCAAAACATGTAATCCTTGTAAAAAGCCTAAGAGAGGATAATTCCATAGCATATATATATCATTGATAGCCAAAACATACATATATAAATACCCTAGTCTCAATGTAAGTGAATGAGAGAAAATCTCTACCTTGAATCCTTAGCTTTGGAGTGAAGAACAAAAATATTTGATCTTGAATCACCCCTAAATCTCTTGTTTTTTCCTTCCTTTCTTTTTCTCTAATGCTCTCTAGGGTTTCAAGAGGTGTGAGAGTGTGAGTGAAGAAAAATGAGAGCAAATGAGATGAAAATGAGTTTTAAAACATAGCAGCCCCAAAAAACACTGTTCACATGTTGTTTTGGGTTTCTTCAAATTTACGATTTTACCACTAAGAATCTCCAATTTGATCCATATGACTACCCTAAGGTTTGTCGACATTCTGAATTCATTTTTAATGTTATTTTAACCTAAAAACATTTATTTTTATGATTTATCTCAAAACCCAAGTTAACGTACACCCGAAACACTAAAATTTTTATTTTACCCATCTGAATCGGCTATTAATGAAGTTTTGCGATATTTACAAATAAAATGTGATAAAGGGTGTTTCTTAAAACCTTTTATACTTATTTGAAGTCTAAAAATACTCATTATTCTTATATTTTGATTTAGGATGCAAATGGAGACATTAAATGCAAAACGAAGCTAATTGGACTATTTTGACATCGTTTCGTTATATGAGCATAACTCTCTCATCCATGCTCCGATTGAGATGATTCAAGATGCTATAGAATGATACGAAAGAGATCTAAAACTTTCATGTTTTGAGTTTTGAGAGATATTGACTACATCAAGGTCTAAATCGAGCTTGAAGTTGCAACAGTGCACTGCTCACAGCCTGTCTTCGTCCCTTTTCCATTTCCAATTCATTCCTAAGCCAACCAAATCCATCCCAAACCTCTCCAACACATATTTCTACACCAAACCTATTTAATACAAGTTCTAGGGCCTAAAATTTCATATTTTCACTTATTAAAACCAAATTTCAACTATTATTTTCACTAACATTTTAAATCTCTATTTTTCTAATCTACCAAATTCAAACACACATCACTACATATATCCACATTTTTTTTACCACAATTATTTACTATATATCTATATACATATATAAAAATAAAATGCAGAGTGTTACAATAAGTGTGAAAAATTGGTCATGTTGCTTCTAGATGTTATTATTATGTTTTCAAAAAAGCTATGACAAAATTAAGTATAAACACTTTAACTAAGTCACAAAATTTTATTCTTGATCTTATAAATAAAATTCAGGACCCAATTTCTAAAAGAAAAGCTATTGAACAATTTTTAGAAATAAATCCAGAAGAGAAAGATAAGAGACCTAATTTGTCTCCATCTTATTCTTTAAAAGAAGTTATTAATAGAACCGAAAGTAAAAATTTATCCCAAATGGAAGAAACCTTGCCTACTGAGGTTCTAGATTTAAGAAAAGAAATTACTAAGATCAAAGAAGATATAAAAGTCATAAAAGCTAGACTTTTAGCCTTAGAAAAAATGTCACTTGAAGAAAGTGACATTCAAGATGATAAAACATTGTCTTCTAATAAATACATAAATGTATTAGAAAAAATAACTTATCAAAAATGATATGTTAAAATTATCTTAGTTATAAATTTTGAATTTACTATCGAAACTATTATTCTAGTTAACAGTGAAGTAGATATAAACTGTATAAAGGCAGGATTAATTCCAACTAAATATTTTGAAAAAATTATTCAGTTAGTCAGTGTTGCTGATGGGTCAAAATTAAATATAAATTTTAAACTCTCTAATATTTTTATATGTAATCAAGGAATTTATATTCCTACCACTTCTATTCTTATTGATAATTTAAATCAATTGGTGATCTTAAGAACACCATTTTTATCTTTAATCGAACCTATAGAAATAATTGATTCTAAAGGAATTTTAACGACTATAAATAGTCAACAAATATTATTTGAATTTATAACTCCACCTCAAAAAAAATGATAAATCAAATAAAAAAAAAATCTGATTTATAAAGAAAATCAATTAAAATTTTCATCTTATTCTAACATATTAAAAAGTGATTTTTATTTTTCAAGACAAGAAGTTACAGAAATGAGTCATAACTCATATTCATTCTCTTTGAATCTTATTGTCAAATCACTAGAACTTCTTGACTGTTTTTGTGATTATGCAGGAGAAGATGTTTATAGCTTTTCCTCCACATGGAATACTAATAATTGCAAAATTTCACTTTGGTGTCTCTATTGCAATGCTGTGGAAGATCAATTAATTGATCATATACCTATTTTTTTATTAAGAATTGCAGGATGTCAAAAAAAATCTTTAAAAGCAGGTTTAAAGTTTCATCTTATTCTTGAAATTAATGACTGACATTATGAATGACACTATAAACAGTGGCTAGAAACTATAGTCCCAGAAAAATTTTGCCAAAACATGGTAAATAAACTTGATGATATAACAGTTTGAACCCAAGTTTTTGTATATAAAAATGCATATTTTTTTGATGACTATAAAAATACTTTTTATGCATATAAAAGTGCATATTATTTTAATCCATATAAGGATTTTCATTATTTTAATGCATATAAAAATACTTATTATCCTCCACTCTCTCTCTCTCTCTCTCTCTCTATATATATATATATATATATATATATATATTGTGTGTGTGTGTTACTATTGGGAATTGGCGCAAGGTAAATTTTTTCTTTTGCCAATGAGGCAATTTTCATAGGGTGTTACGATCTAATTCCTCAATTAATCCCAAAACTTAGATGCAAGTGTCAAATAATTGAGACTTCAAAATTCATTGGCAAGGTGTTGCTTTTCATTTTTGTCCATTATAGTTAATGATATTTATTATCTCCATTCTTCCTGTTGAGTCTCTTTTTTTCTATTTTATTGATTTTATAACTGTGGTTTTCATGACTTGGATATAGCTAAGTTTGAAGTATTTTGTAAGGTGTGAATAGAATTTTTAAATTCAATTTCTGTAATTTTTCTAAAAAATAGGATGTGACTGTATTTTTTAAGTATTCAACAGCTTTCATTTTATGAGTTTGTTCTTGATTTTTTTTTTTTTTACTTCCTTGAAATTGACCAAAGTTTACGATTATTTTATTTTATTTAAAACAACTATTCGAGTCGTTATATATCAATATTGAAAAAATCAATTTGTCAAGTTCGTCTTAACTTAGAAAACAATTAATTCATAATTCATATTTGATCCTATGGTGCAACATCACTCTCTTAGAAATAATATTCCGCCAGTTTCTATCACTTCACTCCTCTCTGTCGTCTCCCCCCCCCCCCCCCCCAAAAAAAAAAAAAATTCCTCCCTCTTTCCTCTCCTGACCATTCATATCCTCCCTCTCTTCAGATTAATGATCCGACCCATTAACTAACAACCTCATAAACTATGTCCAAATAGTAATATTGAAAACCATACACCATGAGATCCAAGGCCCAACTAAGGGCAAGCAAGAGAAGATAAAACAGGAGAAATGTAACAAAAATAAAGCACCAAATGCTACCATTTGCACATAAAGTTCTAAGGAAAGACCAAAAAAACAGACACAGACCAAAGCATGTAGAGTCTCACCGATGTTCTTCCACCTCTATAACCCATTGTTCTAGAGGACTACATTCTTTTCGTTCCTCTCTTTATTACTCAAAGCTTTATACAACTATTTTCAAGTATCAACAATCTCAGATGCATCTGCAGCTGCTAAAATGAGCTCAGGTTGAATGCTGCCCACATAGTTCCCGTCCAATGCGTTGGGAAGTCCCAGAGATTTCAAAGCCAAATGAGCCGCTTTCTGCCCAGAGATCATCATTGCTCCGAACGTAGGTCCCTGTATCACCACCACCACCACCATATAACACATTAATCAACACAATCAGATTCATAGTTTTTCTTTATCATTCTTGACTTTGCACATCAAACAACTCAATTAACAGTTCATTTTTGCTCCAATTTTATGTTATCTTTAAGTATCTTAAACAATTTCTTCTTCGGACTACATAAAAAAGTCATTATCCAGTACACAAGGCACTCACTTCTTGTCATATAAGCATAAGCCAGAGGTAATCCGATCTTTCCTTCTTATAGTTATATCTTCTCAGATATTTGAGGAAAACTAACAAACCACCCATAAAAGGGAAGAATCTTAAGGTATGGAATGACCAAAAAGCTACGGCAAGGCACTTGAAATTACTTTATTGTAACAAACCAATCTGGACAAGCCCTTTTTCTCTAAAGGATTATTACCCACTTAAATGATATATAACCTGCTTTTTAATAACCTTAATATACTAGTGTAGTGAGGGTATGATCACCCCTTGAAATGCCACAACCATTTCATTGTGTAATCAGTATCAATTTTAAGGTTCTTATGAACAAGATTCGAGGATTATTGTCGTGCTTATTAGTTTGTATTTTACTTAATCGCTATCTCAGGAGTAAATATTCAATGTGTAACTGTGACACCTCGTCGTTACCGGTGCCACCATGTTCCCTAGTTCTAAACATGGGATAGTTATCGCATTATATGTGATGATGACTAGAATAAACTCTAAGTGTGAGCTCAGTCAAGGAGCTCAGACAAGGAGGTTGGTCAAGGAGCTCAGACAGGACATCTAAAGATCGGTGATCCAATTCTCGAGCTCCCTTTAGAGGAGACAATAAAGGAAATGAGAAGGAAACAACTGGAAAACTGAGGGGACATTCCCGAAGTAACAGGAATCTACAGCTAAGGCGCAAAACTCTCATCTAACCAAGATCCTCTCCGAAAATCAAGGACAATCCCTCGAATGAAGGATAAGGATCTCGGTGCAGATCCCTTAGAAATAGGAATTAGATTATATATACTGGACAATGCCTCCATTGAGAGGGGCGAAGCCAAAACAAAATACATCAGAATCTTCCTGTAATTCACAGAGGTGATGAATAAAGATCTAAGGAGCAAGAACCTCCATTGAAGGGTGGATTACCCAAGCTCCTGGTGAACCACACTGTGCAAGTTACCCCAATTCCCCAAGGACCTTTCCATAATCCTCACGAGCCTTGTAGCTTAGATTCAGACTTGTTTATATGATTCGTGTTTTCTGTTCGTCTGTCTAATTACACCATCAATATGGATGGCAGGATGGGCATGTTTTTAACACGACAGTCAATATTTTCTCGGATCTTAGATATAGTATGCCTGCAAAATCTACAATAAATTACTGTTAAAAACAGAGCCACAAACTGGAAAAAAATTACCATTCTAGGAGCCCCATCGATCTCAGCAACCTCCATTCCGGTAACAATCATTCCCGGAACAACCTCTCTGGTGAGCCTCACAATAGCATCCTCAGCACCATTCATGTCCAACGCCTTCATACCAGGCACATTATCAATCATCCCAATGCTCTTCAGCCTCTTAACACCGGTGGCTCCAAACGGACCGTCGTGGCCACATGAACTAACCACCACTTTGGCCTCCATGACATTTGGGTCCATACAGGACTGTGTGTCATGGTTCATCGAAACCAAGGCCCAATTCGTCACAACACCACCGACTCTGTTTCCTTTCACAATCAAATCCTCGGCAGCGACAGCGTTGAAGAGCTTCACATTTGGCCGAGCCAAAAGCTTGCTCATGATTGTGGAAGTGAACAGAGCCGCGTGCTTGATTACGACGTAGTTGTCTTGCTCGTCGTAGTCTACGCCAATTTCGTCGAGGAAGAGATGAGCTGGTTTGCGAACCACCATGGCTGAGAAGAGTTGGCCACCTAGCCATGCTCCACCACCAGGGCTCACAGATTGCTCAATGATAGCCACCTATTCAGAGACAAAAGTACCAATAATAGACATATATTCAGACACACATTCATTAATTTTTGCCAAAAATTAATGAAGTAGTAAAGAAAGATATGAGCACTATGACAAGTGAATCCAGATAGTCAACCCCAAAAAATATTAAGGCAAGCTCTGCTACCGATTGTGTAGGCTTATGCCCACTACTCCTTTCAACCTTATCAATGTGGCATGCTGACTAGTGAAAAGTAATTGAGCCTGAAACTTCGGAATTGAGGTTCTGTTAGTTTTGTTGCATGAACAGAAAGAAACCCACCTTCCATCTTTTTCATTCTAACACGAATTTGTTTGGGTATGTTGGAGACTATAAATTTATTGATTTCTATTTCAGATTGAATCATTTCCCAGAGAAAACACAACTTTATAAGTTTCTTAGAAAAGATGGAAATCAGATTACCTGTACGGATGGGTTCTTGCTGAGCTCATACGCACAAGAGAGTCCAGCAGAGCCAGCACCGACGACGACAACATCGGTGTCGGCGTATGTGATCATGTCCATCATGTATCGACGGGTCATTTCACGAGAAACGATCGATTCTTTGATGGGTTCAAAACTGAAGGATTTAAGATCATACGGAGGTGATGAAAGACACATGGAGACAGAGAGGGCTTGTGGGTTGCTGGCCCTAATGGGTTGTACGCTGGCTGGAGATGAAATTGGGACTCCATAAAAGGATGATTGGTCTAAGAAACTGGTCTTGAGCTTTGAAGAGAGCAAGGTTGTGGCCATGGTTGCCATTGTAATGCTGAAGAAGGTTGAAAGGCTAGTGTATAGAGATATCAGGTTTTCTGAAGATTGTGTGAGTGAAGAGGAGAGTGAGAGTGGATATTTATGGAGGTGATGAAGAAATATCTGGGGGAGGGGGAGGAGTAGGGGACACGTGTAAAGAGGATAGGAATTGAAGGGTCTAGAATGGTTAGGTTAGTTGCCATCTAGTAAAGAAGATGATGATCAACTGTGAAATGTCCAGTTCTAGCACAAGTTCCATGGATGAACTACTCTTAACGTCTACTTAGATTAAATACTTAGAGCTAAGTAATATCATTAATTCAGTCATTTGTCTCTTTGTGGTGAAAAATCCTCCCTTTCGAGCTAAGGGATAAACGTAGTTCATCACTTTTTTGTTCGTCATCTTTTGCCACAACTTTAGATGAAAAGGATTTGAGATTCACGGGAAAATAAAATATCTTTGCATGAAAACCATTGAAATTTCAACTTAATTTTCAATTGAGTTTTGGTGGCATCATATTTTTGTCATCTTGGAATAGTTTCACCCTTTTTGAGTTTTGAATGATATATATATATATATATATATATATATATATATATATATATATATAGAGAGAGAGAGAGAGAGAGAGAGAGAGAGGTCACCCAATCAATATTCCACTGAGTGGCAAGCATACAAGAAGGTAGTAGGACACCTTGTTAATTACTTTTGCAAAATTTGCTCTTGTAATGCCAACAAAGCAAATGGAATAGAAAATTTGCAAATTTCTCAATAAATTCAACGAATGAGGTTTTTTATAGGCCAAAGGATTGGACCGATAGAGGACCTTTATCCCTTGTTTGAATGAGATGGCACTAGAAGTGGAACATATAAAAAATTTTTATGGCGTGAATATCTCAACTTATTTGAATTGGTCCAAGTGTGTTGAGTTAGAAAACTCCCAAGCTATGACTCAAGTCTAGTGAACTGGTGAGCAAGGAGTTGAGGACTAGGCCTTATGGAGCTCCTCTTCCGAGCTGCAAAATTTATCTATCGAGCTCGTGTTTAATTTATAATCATCAAAATATATTTGATGAAGCTAATGGGTGTGTTTGTTAACCTCACACATCCTCCGCCGCCTAGGGTGAAGCTTAAAATTGGGTTAGCATTGCGTTCAATTCACTAATTACACAACTCAGATTATAATATGGGATAATTTTAACTTTTTACACAAACTATTAGTTCAAGATAACTTGGGTTGAACTCAAATTCACAGACCTAATTACTGAATTCGAGTTAATTGAATTGGTCCTCTTATTTGAATTGGTCCAAGTGTGTTGAGTTAGAAAACTCCCAAGCTATGACTCAAGTCTAGTGAACTGGTGAGCAAGGAGTTGAGGACTAGGCCTTATGGAGCTCCTCTTCCGAGCTGCAAAATTTATCTATCGAGCTCGTGTTTAATTTATAATCATCAAAATATATTTGATGAAGCTAATGGGTGTGTTTGTTAACCTCACACATCCTCCGCCGCCTAGGGTGAAGCTTAAAATTGGGTTAGCATTGCGTTCAATTCACTAATTACACAACTCAGATTATAATATGGGATAATTTTAACTTTTTACACAAACTATTAGTTCAAGATAACTTGGGTTGAACTCAAATTCACAGACCTAATTACTGAATTCGAGTTAATTGAATTGGTCCTCTTATTTGAATTGGTCCAAGTGTGTTGAGTTAGAAAACTCCCAAGCTATGACTCAAGTCTAGTGAACTGGTGAGCAAGGAGTTGAGGACTAGGCCTTATGGAGCTCCTCTTCCGAGCTGCAAAATTTATCTATCGAGCTCGTGTTTAATTTATAATCATCAAAATATATTTGATGAAGCTAATGGGTGTGTTTGTTAACCTCACACATCCTCCGCCGCCTAGGGTGAAGCTTAAAATTGGGTTAGCATTGCGTTCAATTCACTAATTACACAACTCAGATTATAATATGGGATAATTTTAACTTTTTACACAAACTATTAGTTCAAGATAACTTGGGTTGAACTCAAATTCACAGACCTAATTACTGAATTCGAGTTAATTTCAAGTTGAGTCCCAAGAAATAAGGACTTCACCCCCAAGTACTATAGGGTAAAATTTGTAAGTATTAATTTTTTTTTTTTGCCTAAATACGCAATTCACACTGACAATCAACCGAAATGATAGACCATTAGCATTGGATTTGTATCCTCCCAACTAGTACTGATAATCGAGCCAAATTTTACAAGTTTGAGTCAAGTTTATCGAGCTTGTTTTTCTAAACAAGTTTAAAAAATTGTTCAAACTTAACTTATTTTTCCAAATTGAGCCGAACCTGAGTAATTTAAATATTTTACATATAAACGAGTCCAACCCAAATAACTTAAATATTTTATATGTAAATGAACCGAACCTTTAAACTCATTTACTAAATAACCAAGCCCAAACCAAACTCAAAACGAACCGAACCCTAATAGCTCAGTTCAATTATCAACCTAACTCCCAACTATCAAAGGATAAAAGTTGATCCACCAGAGTCCTAAAATGAACTATACACCATCTCTAGAACCCCTCCAAAGCCAAGAGTAAAAACTCTTATTAAGTTTTTATATTTTGAAAAACTGACGAGACATGTATAAAATCTTTCATTCAATTTTGCAATCATAAGATGACTTATAGAATGACTCTAAACAGTCCGTGGGCTGAGCATGACCTTTAAGCTTCTATGAGACAATTAGGGAAGTGATAATTGTATTGTGGCAGAGCAATAATATATTAGTGACATGTCAATAGCCCATAATCAAAATAATGTTAAGTATGCCAGAATCTTAATGTTCTAATGATCACCTGAATAGATTCTTCAGAAACACACTTGAATGGAACCAATCTTCCAATGTACCAACTCTGATACCATGTTAGAGGCACTCGACCCAAAACCAATCTCCATGCAAAAAAAGCTTCCCTTGAATGGAACCAATCTTCCAATGTAGGAGACGAGCTCTCTTCACAGGACATTTAGGAAGGCATTTATCTGCTACTATTTTTAATAAAATGGAGCTGGAGTTAACCAGACTCCAAAGATAACTCAGATGTCAAAAGCTGGAATACATTAGATTGACATGAGACTGCATTTCTGCGCTTAACTATTTAACACTGTCAACAGATCTTGACGAAGAACCTGATAACAGATGAGGAAAGAAGTGTCACTTTCATGCAAAGAAAAATGAAGAATCTGCCACTTCGGTATACAAAAGGTGTAAAGTCAAGGGAGAGAATGGGTTCTACATTTCTACAACACATGTAATGCACATCTTCAACAAGTCATCGAATGTCATACAAAGCAAGAAGTCAAAATGCTAAATACATATGGGCTGATAACAATGGTCTGACAAATAAGTTTCGAGTTTCCTCGTAACCGTTTAGTGGAGCAGTCTGTAAATGATCCTGAGATCTCAAAAACTCAAGTACCGGTACACTCTTCTGTCAAAGACCTATAATTCCTCTTACCATGTTGAATTTAGTTTCAAAAGGATAGACATATGGTTTCAGAATCTGCTGCAACCTGAAATATCAGAATAATAATTAATGAAGTGTCCAAAACATTTCTTCTAATTTAATTTGGCTTGTAGCATTCTGTGATTCTGTTGGAGAAATGATTTTTAAGCATCTTAACTTGCTAAACAAGGAGATCCATTTCATTGGACATTGCAATCCCACCCGATAGATAGTCCAACAGAATAAGTAAGATGTTAAGCTCCAAACTAAAGAAGAAGCAGTTCAAAAATTATGATAAAACTAAGGTCAAACCAAACAATGTCTTCCTATAAAAGCGGTGGCACTGGAATAGCAATTCCAAACATGCAACTCTCAAATATGAAAAAGATAGTACAGACAAGCAAATCTCCACCAAAACAGATGACAACTGAAAACTAACCATCTACAGATGATCAAGATAGGTATATCAAAATAGAAACTTTGTAGTAATTGAACAAGAAAGTTGTTTAAATATGAACTAACATATTACTCACAGAAATACATATATATTCAGAAATGCATGCATAGGGAGATACATGAATTTCTAGAAACCAGGCTCTTAGCGTACAATTTTGGAACAAAAGTCAGTTCACGTAGATTGCCTCTAAAAACAACATACATTCATGAATCAATGTCCGAAGTGCTTTAATTCAGATAAACTGTGAAGTGACGAAACAATCTTGTTGGGAATCTGGTTGGAGTCGGATAAATATTCTGGATTTATTTATTTATGTGATAATAGTTAGTAGTTATCTTTTTAGTGTTACCTTTATGTTAGGAGTCTTTACCTTGGGGTGTGGTTTCCCTGTATAGAAGAATTGATTTAAGCTTTTTATTAAATCTTTTTGATTATTGATTAATTGATACTATCATTTTTTGCCCTAATCTCCTTTTTCTTTCCCCTATTCTCATCCCCTTCATCTTATCAGTCTACATCAAATTTCCATGCAAGCCCACAATAATTTTTGAAAAGCTTCCAATTTAAATCGTAATGGTACATATGGGAAAGATAGTGGAAGAAGAATACTGTTAGCAGTTTCTAACCACTGGAGGAACCACTCACGAGTTCACCTGCTTGAGTTGATTGAGTGATTGTACTGCCAGCTTGATATCTTTGAGCCTAAAATCACATGAATTAGCTGAATTGATAAAGCAGACAATGGAATTGCCAAAGAATCATCACACAGAGCATCCAACTTCTGACAACCACAAAGACGTAAAAGATCAACATAGCATTCAAGTTTTCTAGATTGAAATACAAGATGTAGATGTTAAACTAAAATAGATTTCAAATACATAACAATAGTTTTTGTTGCATCTGTCTGCATACAGGAGAGGTTCTCAACAGAATTACCTCACTGCAATCAACATAGGAAAATTTAGATGCGGCATGAACATGTGCACACACACACACACACTGAGACAGAGAGACAGATGCTGCAATGAACATGTTTCTTATTCAAGTGACATCATCAGTGCAGAAGCAAAAAGAAAATGTGAAAACAGAGTATACCAAATCCCGTTTTATGAATTGAACATGCATTCTCGCCGACATAATGCCTGTTGATGACTGGACATGTTGCTCATATCCAGGAATGGTGTTTTGTGAAGAAACACATATTAGCTTTGTTAGCCTTTAGGGTCTCTGTACATATAAGCAACCTTAGATTCTTCCTGTTCCTCTAATCCTGATTGCATTTTATCCCCTTCCTTAGCTGATCAAGTTCTTGTTTCAGAATTTCCCTCTGATACTTCATAATCCAGGATTTTCCTCTGAAAAATGAATTTTTAAATAGCACAACAAAAGTGAGTTCCAAATTCTTGTAATTGTAAATTCTTCCGCAAATATCAGAGCATTTTCCCATGTCATAGCAAACCTCATTACGTGATGCAAGGATTCCAAAACATTTTGCACTATTGCAAATTTTAATGTATTATGAGTTTCTTCCATACTGCTGGATGCAGGAGCATCTGTGCATATAAGCTGAGATAAACAGAAAAACAAAAGGAACAGACATGTCAATATTACACACTATGATTCCATTCACTGCATTACAACTCATAAAAAGGCCGAGTAAAATCAAATGGACTCAACCTAATCACTAAAATTCTTGTGACTTGTCTCGCTTACCAAAATATGCTCAAAACAAGTAGAATACTAAGAAGAAGAAAAACAAGTAGAATACTAAAAATAAGAAGAATACTCAAAAGAAGAATACCGAAATATCCAGAGGAGAAGATTACTTAGAAGAAAAATACCAAAGAAGAATACGTAGAAGACGAAGAAGAATGCTTAGAAGAAGTAGAATACTGAGAAATAAATAAGAACAAAAAAAAAGGAAGAAGAATGTTGAGAAAATGACCAAGAGTAGCAAGAAGAAGAAGAATATTGAGAACATTGCGAAGAAGCATATTGAGACGAATAAAACCAAGAAGAGGATGAAGAACAACAATATTGGGAAAAAGAATATTGAGAAGAATACTACCCAATAGAATGTTGCCACCAGAAGCAAAACCCCATATTTCTTCTAAAAATCTCCTAATTGTTCTAGGCAACTAAAAATAGATTCTTTAACCAGAACAAATTTGATTCAGATGTAGGATACCTATTTAGAAGTTTGATCAAAGTACTGAGACAAAGAAAAAAAATATTACTAAGAAGAAAAAGAATATTAAAAATTTGACAAAAAAATAAGAATATTGAAATGAAGAATAATGAATGGATCGATGAATCGAAAAAGAAGTAAAAGAAAAAGAATGAATTAAAAAGGATGAAGAAGAATATAGAATTCAAGAAGAAAAAGATTATTGAATTCAAGAAGTAAAAGAAGAAGAAAAAGCATTAGAATACTAAATATAAAAAGAATACTCAAAGAAAGAAGAATAATAATACTAACGTATACAAAGAAGAAGACTACTTAGAAGAACAAGAATACCAAAGAAGATATAGAAGATGAATGCCTAGAAGAAGTAGAATACTGCAAACATAAATAAGAATGCGAAGAAGAAGAAGAAGCATATTGAGAAGAATAAAACCAAGAAAGTAAGGAAGAAAAACAACAGTATTGAGAAAAAGAATACTGAGAAGAAGAAGAAGAAGAACAAATCTATCACGAAGAAGAAGAAGAAGATATTGAAAAAGAAGAAGATGCTGAAGAAGAATGCGTTGAAGAAGTAGAATACTGAGAACATGAATAAGAATGAAAAAAATAAGAAGAATACTAAGATGCTGAACAAGATTACCAACAAAAAGAAAAATATTAAGAAGAAGACGAATACTGAGAAAAAGGTGAAGAAGCATATTGAGAAGAATAAAACTGAGAAGGCGAGGCAGAAGAACAATAATATTGAGCAAAAGAATATTGAGAAGAATAAGACAACAAAAAAGAAGAAAAAAATTCTACGACGAAAAAGAAAAAGAAAACCCAAAATAAGAAGACGAAAAAAACATTGAAGAAGAAGAAAAAGAACACTTAGAAAAAGGAAAAAAAAGACCACTAATATGAAGAAAAATATTGAGAATTTGACAAAAAAAAAATAAGTAGACTATAGAATTGAAGAAAAAGAAGAAAAATGAATGAATAGAATAAGAAGTAAAAGGAAAATAATGAATTGAGAAGGAGGAACAAGAAGAATATTGAAATGAAGGAGCAGAAGAAAACCAAGTAGAATACTAACAATAAGAAAAATACTCAAAAAAAGAAGAAATATACAATGGAGAAGACTACTAAGAAGATGAAGAACTAGAATACAACAAACATGAATAAGAATGAAAAAAGAGAAGAAAAATAATGAGAATATGAACAAGAGTACCAATAAGAAGAAAAATATTGAGAAGAAGAAAAGGAATATTGAAAAGAAAAGGAAGAAGAATACGCAGAAGATGAACTATATTGAGAAGAATAAAACCTCGAGGGTAGGAAGAAAAACAACAATATTGAGCAACAAAATAATGAGAAGAAAAAATGTTTTTACGACGATGAAAAAGAACATTGAGATGAAGAATACGTGAAAGAAGAAGAATACAAAAAAAAAAAGAAAATGAATACTACTAAGAAGAAGAAATATATTGAGAATTTGAACAAAAATAAAAAGTAGAATATTATATTAAAGAAGAAGAAGAATGAACGAATTGATGAATCGAAAAAGGAGGAGAAGAAAAACAAAGAATTGAGAAGGAATAAGAATGTTGAATTCAAGAAGAAGAAGAAGAAGAATGTTAAATTGAAGAAAAAAACGAACAAAGAATAAGAAGAATACTCAAAAAAAAAAAAAAAAGGAACAACCCCAATGTATATAGAAGAGAAGACTATTTAGAAGAAGAAGAACACCAAACAAGAATACTTAAAAGACGGAGAAGAATACCAATGAAGAATACTTAGAAAACAAAGAAGAAGAAGAATATTGAATTCAAGAAGAAGAATATTAAATTGAAGAAGAAGCAAAAGAAGAACAAGTAGAATTACTAAGAATAAGAAAATTACTCAAAAGAAGAAGAAGAAAAACACCAAAGTATATAGAAGAAAAGACTACTTAGAAGAAAAATAAAATCACAGAAGAATACTTAGAAGAAGTAGAATACTCAAAGCATGAATAAGGATGAAAAAAAAATAGAAAAAAATACTTTAGAAGACAAAGAAGAAGAAGAATACTAAATTGAGCAAGAAGAAGAATAATATTGAATTGAGAAAGAAACAAAAGAAAAAAAAGTAGAATACTAAGAATAAGAAGAATAATCCAAAAATAAGAAAAACATCAAAGTGTTCAGAGGAGAAGACTACTTAAAAGCAAAAGAATGCCAAAGAAGAAGCAGAAAAAGAATGCATAGAAGAAGTAAAATACTAAGAACATGAATAAGGATGAAAAAAAAAAAAAAATACTGAGAAGATAAACAAAACTACCAAGAAGAATAAGTAGAATATTGAGAAGAATGCGAAGAAACGTAATGAGAAGAATAAAATTGAGAAAGGAGGAAGAAGAACAACATTGAGAAAAAGAATACCGAGAAGAATATAAGACAACTGAGAAGAAGAAGAAGAAGAATACCTAAAATAAAAAAACAAAGAAAAACGCTGAGAAAAAGGAGAGGCAAAAGAATATTGAGAATTTGACAAAAAAATAAGAAATAGAATATTGAATTGAAAAAGAATGAATGAACGGATGAATAAAAAAAGAAGTAGAAGAAAAAATTGAATTAGATAGCAAGAAGAAGAAGAAGAAAAATGTTGAATTTAAGAAGAAGAATAATAATAATATTAAGAATAAGAAGAATATTCAAAAAAAGAAGAACACCGAAGTATACGAAGGAGAAAACTACTTAGAAGAAAAAGAAGAAAAATACTTAGATGATAACGAAAAAGAATGCCTAGAAAAAGTAGAATACTAAGATTATGAATAAGAATGAAAAAGAAAAGACGAATACGGAGAAGAATACGGAAGATGAACAAGAGTACCAAGAAGACAAAGAATATTGAGAAAAAGAAATAGAATAATGAGAAGAAGGCAAAGAAACATATTGAGAAGAATAAAACTGAGAAGAGGAAGAAGAAGAACAACAATATTGAGAAGAATAAGACAACTGAGAAGAAGAAAAAAATTTCACGACGAAGAAGAAGAATACTAAGAAAAATACCTAAAATAAGAAGTAAGAAGGAAAAGAATACTATTAAGAAGGAGAAATATAGTGAGTATTTAATTAAAAAATAAGTAGAATATTGAATTGAAGAAGAAGACTGAATGAATTAATCGAAAAAGAAGTGAAAGAAAAAGAATGAATTGAAAAGGAAGGAGGAGAATACTGAATTCAAGAAGAAGAATATTGAACTGAATAAGAAGAATACTCAAAAAAGAAGAAAAAGAACACCAAAATGTACAAAGGAGAAGACTACTTAGAAGGAAAAGAATACCAAAGAAGAATGCTTAGAAAAATAAGAAGAATGTCTAGAAGAAGTAGAATACTGAGAACATGAATAAGAATGAAAAAAAAAAAAAAGAATACTGAGAAGATGAACAAGAAGAAAAATATGAGAAGGTGGTGAAGAAGCATATTGAGAATTTGACAAAAAAAACAAGTAGAATATTGAATTAAAGAAGAAGAATGATGAATCAATGGATAGATGAATTGAAAAAGAAATAGAAGAAAAAGAATGAATTGAAAGGAGGAAGAAGAAGAAGTAGATTACCCAAAATATGAACAATACTAAAAAAAATAAGAAGATATCGAAGAAGAATGCCTAGAAGAAGTAGAATACTAAAAACATGAATAAGAATGAAAAAAAGAAGAAGAATATTGAGAAAATGAACAAGAAAAAGAAGAATATTGCAAAGAAGACGAAGGCAAAAAACATATTTTGAAGAATAAAACTAAGGGGAGGAAGAAGAAGAACAATATTGAGAAGAATAAGACAACTAAGAAAAAAAATTTATGATGAAGAAGAATACTTAAAATAAGAAGACGAAGAAAAAAACTGAGAAGAAGAATACCCTGAAGAAGAAAATCAACAAGGAGACAAAAAAAGAAAAATATCAACGAGGAAATGAAGAATAAGAACACTAAGAAAAAGGAAAAGAATACTACTAAGAAGAAGAAGAAGAATATTGAGAGCTTGACAAAAAAAATAAGTAGAATATTGAATTGTAAAAGAAAAAGAAGAGTGAATGAATGGAAGAATTGAAAAAGAAGTTGCCAAAAAAGAATGAATTGAAAAGGTAAAAGAAAAAGAATAATGTTGAATTCAAAAAAAAGAAGAATACTGAATTCAAGTTGAAGAAGAAGAAGAATACTGAATTCAAGGAGAAGAAGAAGAAGAATACTGAATTCAAGGAGAAGAAGAAGAAGAATATTGAATTGAAGAATAAGTAGAACACTAAGAAGAAGAAGAACACCAAAGTATACAAAGGAGAAGACTACTTAGAAATAGAAAAATAACAAAGAAGAATACTCAGGATTAGTAGAACATTGATTACATGAATAAGAATTGAAAAAAGAAGAATAATACTAAGAAGACGAACAAGAGTACCAAGAAAAAGAATAAGAAGAAGTATATTAAGAAGAATAAGACTGAAGTAGAAAAAGAAGAAGAATATTGACAAGGAGAAGAAACAGAAACAGAAGAATACTGAGAAAAATGAAAAGAATGTTTATCCGAAGAAGAAGAATATTGAGAGTTTAACAAAAAAAAATATTAAATTGTAGAAGAATAAGAATGAATGAACGGTAGAATTGAAAAAGGAGTAGCAAAAAATGAATGAATTGAAAAGGAAGAAGAATAATAATGTTGAATTCAAGGAGGAGGAGAAGAATATTGAACCGAAGAATAAGTAAAATATCAAGAAGAATAACAATACTAAAAAGAAGAATTAGAACACCAAAGTATACTGAGGAGCAGACTACTTAGATGTAGAAGAATACTTAAGAGAAGAAGAAGATATCGAAGAAGAATGCCTAGAAGAAGTAGAATATTGAGAACATGAACAAGAATGAAAAAAAGAAGAATACGAAGAAGATGAACAAGAGTACCAAGAAGAAAAAATAGAAACATGTTGAGAAGAATAAAACCAAGAAGGGGAGGAAGAAAAACATAATATTGAGAATAAGACAACTAAGAAGAAATGAAAAAATTCTACGACGATGAAGAAGAATACTAAGAAAAAAAATATCTAAAATAAGAAGATGAAGAAAAAGACAGAAAATAAAAATACTGAGAAAAAAAATATCTAAAATAAGAAGAAGAGAAGAATATTGAATTGAAGTAGAAGAAGAAATGATGAATGAATGGATGAATTGAAAAAGAAGTAAAAGAATATGAATGAATTGAAAAGGAAGAAGAAGAAGAAGAATATTGAATTGAAGCAGCAGCAGAAGAAAAAATAGTAAAATACTAAGAATAAGAAAAATACTCAAAAAAAGAAAAAAAACACCAAAGTATACAGAGGAGAAGACTACTTAGAAGAAGAAGAAAACTTAGAAAAAAGATGAAGATATCGAAGAAGAATGCCCATAAGAAGTAGAATCCTAATAATATGAATAAAAATAAAAAAAAGAATGTTGTGAAGATGAACAAGAGTAGCAAGAAGAATAAGAATACTGAGTAGAAGGTGAAGAAGCATATGAGAAGAATAAAACCAAGAAAGAGAGGAAGAAAAAGAACAATATCGAGATAAAGAATACCAAGAAGAATAAGACAACGTAGACAAAAATTCTACAACGAAGAAGAACACTTAGAAGAAAAATACCTAAAATAAGAAGAAGAAGAAGAAGAAGAAAAACACTGAGAAGAAGAATACGCAAAAGAAAAAGAAGAATATCGATGAGGACAAGAAGAATATTAAGAAAAAAAGAAAAGAATACTATTAAAAAAAAGAAAAATATTGAGAATTTGAAAAAAAAAATAAGTAGAATATTCAATTGAAGAAAAAGAAGAATGTCGAATTCAAGAAGAAGAATAATAATACTAAAATGAAGGAGCAGAAAAAAAAAAACTAGAATATTAAGAATAAGAAGAATACTCAAAAAAAGTAGAGAACATCAAAGTATACAAAGGAGAAGACTACTTAAACGAAAAAGAATACCAATGAACAAGGATCAAAATATCGTTTCGGTGTATTGTTTCGGCCACCTAGGAAACGGAAACGTTTCGACATATTTCGGAAACGTTTTGACCTGTTTCGGAAATATAATGAAAAAAATAAAAAATTTAAGAATTATTTTTTTAAAACATTAATGAAAATTTATCAAAGTATCTTGACATATTTTAAAACATTCTAAAACAGTTATACAATTGCATTGAAATATTATAATACATTTGAAAACATTATGGAATACTTCGAAATATCAGAATTTTGATTCCATCATTGTTTCGTTTCGCTCTCCTTGGAAATGGAAACGTTTCGGACGTTTCGACAATTTCGAAACGATATTTTGATCCTTGCCAATGAAGAATACTTAGAAGAAGAAGATATTGTAGAAGAATGCCTAGACGAAGTAGATTACTAAGAACATGAATAAGATTGAAAAAAAGAAGAATAATGAAAAGATGAACAAGGCTTTTAATGTTACACGTTAGATTATAACAGTTTGCCAAAACTTAGGATTATAACATTTTGCCAAAACCACGATCCACAAGGTCATTGGCTTGATTATCACATTTCACTCCTTCTCAAGTCTGATGTTATAACATTTACTTTCTTTTTTTGAAATAAATATATCCACATTCAAGAGATTTCTCATTAAACAGAAAACAATGATTTTAATATGCAAGGAATCAATATTCCTTAAAAATATAAAAAAAATATGATTATAAAAAGAATAAATATTGGTTATGAAATTAAGTAAAAGTGTAATTAATGTTTCCATGATAAAGGGTAAAATTAGAGTAAAACAAATTATTAATTAATTCTTAAACTTTCTTGGAACAAATTATGAAAAGTATGACAAAATTAACGTACTAAAATTTTAATAGGATGCAATATTTTTTTACAAGAAAAAGTAGGGCTTTATTATGGTTTTTCCCTAGTTGTTTCATGTCACTAATAAAGTGTTACTAAATGTTGTCTAACATAATCTAAAATGTGTTTTAGAAAAAAAAAATGGTGTTTTTCATGTTAAACTATCTATTCTGTGACGCTTCTTTTGAGAATTAATCTTCGATGCGAAACTCATAAGTCTATTCAAGATTCAATCATCATATGCGATTATTAGTCATATAAGGGATTAGTAGTCATAAAGAGACGGATGTGTGTCCATTGGGCTGGATAGGGAGATTAATTAAAGACGGTGGAGAGCAAAATAAAAGGATTACCTTACCAGCAACATGTGAAAGTGCCAGCAACAAATGTCAGTGCCCGTAGAGACTAAAAAACACAAGGGTGAAAAAGTACGTGGATCAATGTTACAACAAAAGTGCCAGCAAGGAAGAAGCATTGGTGCAATCGTCAATTCAAAACATACTTTACATACATAGGAGTTTGCATTTCCATTCCCCAAGTGCCTGAGTTATTGCATTCGGTCCCGAAGGCGATTATGACAATCGAAAACAACTAAATCACACTAAAAATCTTGACAATAAGAAGCGAATGAAAAACATGGATAAATGATCAATTTGAGCATCCTCTTATGAGATACAGTAAATAAATATCGTCAACTAGAGAATAAAGTTTTCTAAAAGAAACTTACATAAATAATGTCAACACACTCTAGGAAAAAAAACAAAGAGAAGGTTTGTAATAACCCATACAAAAAAAGTACATTATTTTATTTTGGTGCATTGGCTACCTATGAGTAATTATATATATAAAGGTAAAAATAATTAAAGAAAACTAATATGTCTCCAATGAAAGTCTTGCACTAGAGAGACCTATTAAGACTATTCTATATGTGCTTTAAATATGGTAGTATTGTTGGGTAGGTCAAACCCTTCGTATATATGTATAGATATATTTAAGTTTGATAATGTAAGGCTTGTGGAGGCACCTACTCAGTGAACAAAAAAAAATAATAATAACTAAAGAGAATGAAAGTGTGATGAAGGCAAGTTCCCTTGTTGCCCTAGATGTCCGATGATATGTAGATAAACACACACGCGCGCGCACACACACACACACACACATATATATACCTTGAAAAAAAAAAAGAAAAAGACAAGAGTGGGATTCTGCTGCTAGAGAGAAATAAAAAGAAAGATAGAGAGAGAGAAGGAAGGAGGAGAAAAAAGAAAGAAAAAAAGGGAAGGGACTTGAATCCATTAAAGGTATGGACTTATTACTTAGTTTATGAATTTTGTATTTTATTCAATCACATGATGTTAGGTTTATCATAAGTAGTGATAATGTATATATGTATGTGTGTGTATATATATATATATATATATATATATATATATATGTTCATGTTGAGAAATAATAATGAATATATAAATGGATTTTATTATGAGTTGCTAATTTAGATGTTTTTAGACCTAATTTAGATTTGTTGGTCTTGAGATTTTTAAAGAATTCAATCAATGTGTCAAAACGAAGAAATAAAAAAGAAAAACAAAGAAGGAAAATGAAAGAAAGTTGGTTCTACAACTTTCATAGGTTGAAGGAGATGGGATTTTGGAAATTATGGAAACCTCCCCTTTGGTTTCAAAGAACTTTATTTTGACCTTCATACTATTATAAATTTAATTTGAACCACCTTTTTACTTGGCAAGTTGGAAGAATAAAATTTTGAAAAATTTGTGGCAGCCTCGAAAACAAAAAATTCATTTTTCAAAGAAATTACACATTGACCCCAAAAGTTTCAAAACTTATAATTTGACCCCAAAATTTTAGAAACTTTTTCTAAACAGCCCAAACTACTTTTATACCCTATTACCTCATATTAGAAAGATTATTTATATGTAAAGGATATATGAAGTATATATTAATGAGTAGGAAGTACAAAATTAAATACAGAATCACAAAATTACAAAATTAAGAATAGGGATAGATTGTTACATGTTATTGTAGATTAGGTGGTGATTGCATTGAGATTGAAAAAGAGAGTTTTAAATTGGATTTCAAGAATCAAGGTGAATAGCTTACTACTTCTTTTGGAAGGATTTTCTAGAGATATGCGCATAGGGACCATTCATCAAACTAGTGATAACAAGAAATGGAACCAGTAACCAAACTAGTGGTAACAAATATGAGATGACACATGTATTTGGAACTGAATATGTGTGTGAGTGTTTTGAGTTATAAATATATTTTCATTTATAAAGTTATTTGTGAAAATGAGTAAGTGTTTTGGGTTATAAATATATTTTCATTTACAAACATGAAGTAACAAGAAACGAGACCAGTTACCAGACTAGTGGTAACAAACATGATATGACAAATGTATTTGGGATTGAATATGTGTATGAGTGTTTTGAGTTATAAATGTCTTTTCATTTATAAAATTATTTGTCATCATAAGATCATTTTGTTTAAATAATTATGTTAGAAGGGATGAGAGTACAATTTATTGTACTTATGTATGTATCAAAGTATATTTTGTATATAAATTATGAGACTTATTTTCACACCTCATTAAAGGTGGTTACTATTCACGAGCCGTTGTACTTATACAAACATTTAACATTTATCAGGTGAGGATCAGGTTGAGGAATAAATCTGCAAATAAACAAGAAATTAGAGAACTTAAAGATTTATTTTATTGTAGGTTTTTAGGAATAAATGTCTTTTATAGTTTTGAGACAAATATTTAATTGTTTTGGACACAATGTTGCTTATGTTTAGAGTAGTGAAACTTATGGTTTGATTATCGTTTTACATGAATTTAGTAATGATATTGGTAATGTTTAGTTTATTCCTTTGGTATTTATTAGGTCAGTAGAATTGATTACTTTATTATTTATCTTTCACTGTATTTTACATTTATTATGCACCAGATTGTTTGGTTAAGACCTTAGTGGCCGATCTGCTGCCCACCCTACGTGATCCAAGGTGGGGATGTGACAAGGTTATATTACATTGACCCCCCTCAAGTTTTGACAAAATATTATGGCCAACTGACATTAAAGAAATACACACCTTTTGAGCTGATATCGACAAAAAATACACTATATTTAAATTTGTGTATTCCACCATGTTTTTTTTTTTTTTTTTTCTGATTTTCAAAGTTCAACTTATTTATATTAATAAAAGTGATATTTCATAAACAACTTTTTAGAAACTCTATAAGGAGTCTTTGTGTGGCATTTCTCAAATGCTAAAGGATCACCATGTTACTTCACCAGAACCCTGGTTACAAGGAAAAATAATGTCATAATCATGAAGATACCTTTAGACCAACCAGAAGTGGTTCTTATTATGCATTTGTTCCTAGAAGGTGAGATAGTATGCTGTTTTAATCTGCAACCAGAAACCAAAACACAAAAGGAACGGCATAACTGGATGCTAATTCAAAACACTCTGTAAAGAGCGTAATTTCATATTTGAAAAAACAAGGAAAACCTAGTGGAATAATCTAAAAAAACAACTAGAGACCCATTGGGGTACTGACCTCTAGCTCAAAACCCTTCACATTACACTGGGTCATTAATTCCATTCCTGTTCGTTGGTAAACCAGCAATAATGAACATGAATACTATATTGTTACCAATAATTATAAAGCCACCACTGACTTGTAAAGCGCATAACATCACAAAGCCAGAGAAGACATTGACAATAAAGAAGATGAACAGAAATAAGATTGTCTGATGCATTTCAACTAATGAGGCATTAGATATAAGCTTCACCGCTCTCAATTATGCGCTCTTCTAAGACCCTCATTTGCTTTCTCTTTTCTTGGATTTCACATTCTGAGTTGTGAATCTCGACGCATGGTAGCAGACATCTTTAGTGTGTCCTAAATTCGATATGAATAGAGAGAAAAAACTCTAAGCACAAAAATGAAGTTAGTGTCATCATGTACTTCTGTAGCCAACAGTGAAATGATATGATAATCCGAAGTTCTGAGTCAATCTCATATGTAGTTCAAATTAATAGGTCCTATTAGATGCATTCAACCCAAAATGAATAGGCAATGGGGCAAAGACTCGACAACCACATAATCCAAATCTTGAACAGACCTAGTATTGCATGTGGGCGAACAAATCTAACCAAAAACCAACAGACAAGCGAACAAAGGAATTCAAATGGGTGAGACTTGACCCACTGACCAGACTGAAATGGACAGACAAGACCAAACTAAGAAAAACAAGAATGAACATACAAACATTCTAGAGAATTCAAATGAGTAGAAACTTGTCTTGTCGAATACACAGCGCAACTCTAATAACATGTATAGGCATCCGACCCAAAACTTTAGTGACAGTGGGTGGAGAGACCCACAACCATAGAAACCAACCTTGGATGTACCCAATCTTTCAACATAATATAAAAGCTCTCATCAGAGGGCCCTTAGGGAAGGAATTTCTGCTGCTATGATTACTAGCAGGAAGGCTGGAGTTGACCAAACTCCAAAGATAACTGAGACGTCAAAGGCTAGAATACAATAGATTCAAATGAGACTGCATTTCTGCATTTATTGTTTAACATTGTCAACAGATTTTGATGAAAAGTCTGTTAATGATAAGATAAAAAAAATGTCACTTATATGCAAACCAAAATGAAAAGTCTGCTACTTCAATATATTCACTGCAAAATTAGTAACAGTTATTCCAAGAGTTGGCAGACTTTTGTATATGTATGATCTTTCCTTCCTCTTTTGTCCAGTTGTTCAAGTTTTTGAGCTCTCGGATTCGGCTAGATCAATTAAGTTCTAACTCAAAGGGACAAATAAGATACTAATAAATAAAAAAAAGAATAAGTTAATATTCTGAGAACAAGAAATGAATTTAAGCGTAGAAGTTGAAAAATCACTGCATCATATATGTCACCAAGATCACTGCTTTCGATCATCTGCAAACACGATGATTGTTAGTAAGAATGACATAAGAATTTGAACACAAGATATGGCTAGAAAATAATCTCAAAAAATAATTACTGCAATACAAAATGGAATCATAAATCAAGGATAACTAAGAGAAAACATAACAGAAAATTACAAAAAAAGAAATTCATATACCTTTACAAGCAGCAAATGGAAATCACAAGTTCAATCCCACGCCTGATTAAGTAGAGGAAAGCTCCATGTTGAGATGGAGTTCACATACAACATAATAAATTACCCATCCTTCCACTTTGGGACCAATAATACTCCATAGAACTTAAAATGAGAAAATTCTTTTGACCTCTCAGTATCCCCTCGGCCCAGCCCCAAATCTCCAACTGCCCCCTTAAAATTGAAACTAATATGCACAATGGAATCATATAAGTTCATCAAAAGATTAAAGTAGTATTTAGATTCAAGTAATACTAGTGAACTATACCCATAAATATTTGAACCGATGTAGTAACTATTTCTGAATTATTACTCTGGAGTCTACCTCAGACTCACATCTACAGGAACAAGTGATGCCAACTCGTCTGCCACCCTATGTTATCAACTCGTCTGTGCCCCTCAACTTCAAGAGAATTCTTGGTTCAACAAACATCACTCATTGGTCTAACTGTGCTATTTCAATCCTATGTGGATGAGTCTTATCAATCTCAAATCAACATACAATTTATCCCATCATATTAACAAGCAAGATAATTGAGCAGCCTATTAGTTATTACAAAAACTAGTATTAGCCATGCCATGAATGATAAAAACAGAACATGAAGTTTACACACATACCAGTGTAAATATGGTGCGACTACGGCTCCTCAACAGATTACGGTTATTCAAATTCATCATTATGGTGCTCTGCCATCATAGAACAATGG
>CAUOFW020005689.1:0-22500 GCA_963454935.2 Ilex paraguariensis | reverse complement strand
ACCTTGAGGATCGCCATTGAAATGCAATATAATAAGAAATGCTTGAAGCAGTGGCTTTCTCTGTCACTGTATATAGATAGCTCCTCTTTCTTTTCTTTTTTTATTTCATTGATTGAAATTGTCCGTATTAATTTATGCGTTCCTCAACTAGTATTCTTGTCGGTCTGATCAAAAATAGATCATCAATATTAAGATTAAGTTATTTATGAAAAATAAATCTCATATAACTCTAAAAAATTACTAAATTTTAAACTCAAAACGATTAAATTTACATGCGCCGTTATTTTGGGTGTTTTGCTTCCCGCTATGATTTGAGGGGAGAAAATGTGGGGTTTCTTAAGAAGGTTCGTACTTGGGTTTACTTTACAAAAATGCCATTTGCATGATAGTACTTTAAACGAGGAATCACACTTTACACCTCCAAAATATTTAATAATTTTTATTTTGCACTGAAACTCCTAATGTATTAAAATTATGCAATTTGATCCTTTCGTTAGCTTTCGCTTCTCATTTCGCCAAAAATAACTCCATTGATGTTGACGGACTGAGCAACAAAATTTAATATAAGAGTCACATTATAACATTTTTAATATATTGAAGATGCAATATAAAAAATTTAATAATTAAGGGTATAAAGTGGGAATTAAAGTGCAATTTAACCAACTTTAAATTTCATCTTTTTTCTTTTTTAATTAATTCCTCTTCTCATAAAATAAATAATGTTTCAAAAAAGTACAATTTACCCTCTAAGTACACATATACTAAATGTCCTGGACAAACGATTAGAAGGATTTCGATCCTCACCATTAGTCTTTCCTTTTAATTTCATGTTAGATGAGTGATATGTGTAAAATTTAATTTTCAATGGATAAGATATTTTTTTATTTATTTCATTATTGAGTGTTAACCATGATTAAAGAATTTTCTCATAGAAAAAAAAATCTTGCCTATTAAAATTTAAAATTTTACACATGTCACCCATCTAGCACTGTATAAAAGGGAATTGAAGGGAAGCGAAAGTATAGGAGATCTAAACCTAAAAAGTAAGTAAGATTAAAAAGGGAGTTTAATAGTTATTTACAGAAAATTTTGGATATTATTAACATTTCATGAATTGAGACACTAAAGTGAGTTATAAATAGTTATTTAGGAAGAAAATAAAGAGCATTGTGGATATTTTAACAAATGGATACCAAACCCCTTCTCTTCTTTTATTAATAGTGTATATATATAATAAGATAGCTTACAATTTGAATTTTATCTTCTACATATTTTTCCTCTTAAAAATATCACATCACTCATTTCTATCACATGCTAATTATTTTAATATTTGATTAATTTATAGTTGAATATAATTTTTATTTCAAATATTATTCATATACGATAGTATATATATGTTGAGAAATTTTATCGAATTACGTATTTTTAAAAAATTATTATTTAATATAGTGAGATAGATTTTTTTGGACATTCGAATTTTATATTTCATCGTGTCTTCAGGCACGGGTTATAACTAGAATATATATATACTAGTCATAACCTGTTTCTGAAGGCACAATAAAATATAAAATTCGAGCATCTAAAAAATCGATCTCATTATATTAATTTTTTTCAAAATATATTAACTACAAATTAATCAAATATTAAATGATTAAATATATTATAGAAATGAGTGATGTAATATTTTTAGAGAATAAATATATAAATGATTAAACATATGATAGAAATAAGTTATGCGATTTGACGTTTGAGTCTGACAAAGGGATGATGGATGAGATAAGTGATTGATTATGATTTTGAAGAGGAAAATATGACTAGGATAAAATTTAAATACACTCCTGTTTTATTATATAGATATAATTAATTGTACTTAACTATTTTTGAGGACTTAAACTTTGTACCACAATTCTATTATTCAATAGATTTTTGTTTTTTTTTGAAAGAAAAAAAAAAGAGGAAATTCCTTCTTTTTATAAAAGGACAGTGATAATATTGCAAATACACTCAACATGTAGGGGCATTAGTCTTTAATGTAGTAGAAAAATTGTAGGAATGACACTTCTACAGTTTATACTTTATTTTCCTTTGGTTATGCTATGCTGAACTGATCTCTAGAGTGCAAGTGGGGGTGACAGGAAGATCCTTTTCTCAAAAATTCAACTTAGACTTCATTCCTTATTAGACTGGACAGAAGAAACTGGATGCTTAAGCAAGACAACATAGATACGTGCACCTCCACTATACGTATTCTAATGGAGAGAACCCTCCTTGGTCAACAGACACAATCAACGTGACATCCATTTATCTCCATTGAATCTTCTTCTCTTTCTGCACTTTATCGACACCGATGGAGACATGTATCGAATTATAAAGATACTAATGCTATATCTTCTATGGTTACTTACCAAAAGAAGAACTTTTACATCAAGTGGTGATTGAACCCGGTTTGAAGTCTTGCATTTATTAATGGTAGACCACCCTACATTAGTTCAAATAGAACTCTCTTTCGGTACATTGTTTTAATCACGAAGAAACAAAAAATGATTTGACGTGTTTTAAAAATGTTTTTACCTGTTTCAAAAACAAAATGAAAAAAAAAAGATAAAAAATTTAAAAATTATTTTTTTAAAATATTTGTTGAAATATATCAAAATATCTTAAAAATTTTGAAATATTCCGAAATAATTGTGCAAATGTATTGAAACGTTACAAAACACCTCGAAACATTATGAAATACTTCGAAATATAAGAATTTCAATTCCATTACTTATTCGTTTTGATTTTTTGGAAACAGAAATATTTCAGACAAAATTTTGATCCTTGGTCCCCTCCAACAATGCCCGATTGGTGATCTACTACCGCAAAGATTCAAGAAAAATGCACTGAAGAGTCCACCTTGCTACATTCCTGTTTCAGGGATCACAGAGTCCACGTTGTTACCATTCTCAGGACTCTAGGACTTCAAGGTATTTGGAGTGAGAGGCAGCAAGAAGAGCAGCCCCAATGCCCGAACCATCATTGGAGTGCTCAAAAACGATGCTTTGTGAGACTTCCTCTCCAAGTAGTTCGTTTAGAGTGTTCTCCAAGCACTTGCGGTATTCAGTGTAGTGCTCATACAATCCACCATCCATAGCTATCACCGTCTTCTGTGTCTCCCCATCCCTGAGAGTATCTCTACCCATTTTCTTCAGGACACCCAAGATCCCAGCAGCAGCAAGTCTGGCCCCACGTGTGGCGACAATGTTGCATAGCTCAACCACTACTCTCCTCGTTTTTAAGGAGGTATTTGATATCTGAAATAAAAGGAAAATAAGAAAGAAAAATTATGAAACAGACAAAAACTTATACGTAAAATGAAACAAGTAGTAAGTTCAGGAATATTTATTTATTTTTTTTTTTGGTACAATATGTCTTGAGTGTTATGTTCCACTGATGAAATGGAAATAAAAACAGTTTTGATTACTGACTGAAAATTGAAACCTTGCAGAAAATAAGATATACCTCTAAGATGTCCTTTAATTTTTTCCCCACCACTCTAAGATCAGATGAAGTGTCATGATGCATTGCTGACATGTCAGGCGTCCTGCATATTCAACAGCTCAGAGTTTTAACAGTTAGCAGATCCTAATCTTGGTAACTAAACTAATGTAATGTACGTATGTTGCAAAAGAAGATTGCAAAAAAATGTTTGTCAACAGATCAGATGAATTTGCAACAGCATGAGACAATTAAAAAGGTTAGAAGTTGGGCCAAAAATAGGTAATAAGAAGCCTTTAAAACAGTCTTGATCATAATAAACAATGAAATAAGCCTTTGTGGTACTTAATTTATGAGTATCAGACGTTTCTTTATCACATACCCAAAACGCTTCCAAAATTTGGAAATAATAAATATGACAAATCGATTTGCCAATACTAGTATAAGTTCGAACTCAGACATCACAATGCAAATGCTTTCACAACATTTCTGGTGTTGATAGTAGGTCAAACAAAGAAGCCATTACACATGCTAGTTCTCATGGTTTGATTAATATCATACATTCTCTGACAGATCTAGTGATCTCAATCATAATCTTCTCAGTAAATTCAGACCAGTACAGACTGCGTGTAAGGTCTTGTGGCGAACTTCATAATACAAATTGTATGTTGGACTGAATGCCAGATATCAGCCTCAAATCTCAACCCCTTACATCCTTCAACTTCAGAGCAAAATACCTCCCATCTAAATTTGTGTAATCATATAAATGTTGGGAGTCTTTCTATAAATATCGGTGGTGAATATGTCGACACTAAGATGAATTAATCCTGGACTGGAAACAATTCAATGAAGAGTATGGGAAGACAAGCAAATATGTTTTCAGTCGATCAGACTACGCTGCCCCTATCTTCCCACTTTTGTTTCCTCACTTTGCTA
This sequence comes from Ilex paraguariensis, assembly GCA_963454935.2. Lineage (NCBI taxonomy): Eukaryota > Viridiplantae > Streptophyta > Magnoliopsida > Aquifoliales > Aquifoliaceae > Ilex > Ilex paraguariensis. Next base: position 18,087 of record CAUOFW020005689.1, on the reverse strand, counting down.
CAAGCAGATGGCAAGAAGACTCATCCCAACACCAATACAGAGGCCAACGCATCCACAATGTCATCCTAAGAAATATATGCATTTGTAAGACAACACAACAAAAGAAGTAATTCTTAATAACACAAACATTTTTGGTACGAAACCCCATGGATAGTAATGTGGTACAAGGATCATGTTACCAGTAGGGTGTGTCTCAATCCCCACCCCACCCCAACCAAGAAAAACCGAAAAAAAAAAAAAAAAAACCCATGCTTCACATACTTATGCAAGTTTAACTTTCAGTAACAAAAATACATAGTTATGCAAGTCTAACTTCCAGTAACTAAAATAGATAGCAAGACTCCAGAATAAATTGGCCCAAAACTGAACTAGATTATCACTGTAATTGAATCTTTTTGGCAAGAAACTTGCAAGTTTCAAATTATTTATGGTTTGATCAAGGATGGATCCTTTAAAAGGCAAGACTACTTAAGGGACTCTGAAGAACAACCCCCAATGCTAATCAGCTTCAGAAAAGCAGATTAATCTTCTCGTATATTAGAGTTTAGTTATCTTCCCAGAAAGGTAAGATAGTTCAACTTCATTCTGACAAACAGCCGCCTCATTGCCATTAATTCAAAGCAACAATAAGCTGATTTTCAACCCTACAAGATACATGGATGTGCAGGGGCACCTCTGGCCCTCTTCAGAAACTCTACATAGAGCCCTTTACTCCATAAGAGAAACTTTAATATGTCTAGAATTCACACTGAAATACAAGTAAAAAACCAGGAGATCATGATTATTAAACAAGTGACATAATATATGAGCTCGACCAAACAAAAGGAATTCCTTTAGAAGGCAATGGCAACTAGGCAGTGCAAGTCTTTAAGGACTACCTCAATATGAAGGAAGTCCTTAGTTTTGGTGGAACAATGTCACCAAATAAGGCAGCTTCTTCGGCCAACTTGCATAGAACTTTGCGAACAATCTCTCCCAAATACATACCAGACGTTAACTTTTCAAATATCTGTTAAAATTCAATACAAGGATTTCAGATGTTGCACAAAATCATATTCATTTGGACAGACAAAGACAAGTGAAACCGTTTAAGCACAGATAAACAATCACCTGTTCACTGGGGTTTAAACTTTCAGCATCCAATGCATGATCATACTCTGTCAAGGGAAGATGTGATGACCTGAAATTACCCCACTCCATGTTGATAACCTACAATTTAACATAAATTAAATGGCAATTTTCATTCACACTTCCACATCTCATGCAGCTATTCCATAGAGATACCCTTAATTTATGCTTAAAACCATGACAAATGGAGTTTTGTTGTCGGTGGGTGTAGAGAGAGAGAGAGAGAGAGAGAGATTTAAAGAGAATCTACAACCACACAAACAGTGCTAACCATCTCTCCGGATTTAGGTGGAGGACCATGCCATTTTGGTATTGCTTGAGCACGTTCCACATATGCTGCATTTGTTCCAGTACCCATAATCACAGCAATAAGAACATCTTTGTTTGAGTACCTGCCTCCAGCTAGTGTTCCAATTGTATCATTGACCTAGTGCACAAACCGTTGACGAAGAACTTACAGATTGAATTTATATAAACCAAAAGAAGTACTCTATATCAGATAAATTTCTTAAAATAAAAAAAAAAAACAATTGGCAACACAAGATTGCTTTCTTCCTTGAAGTCGACAGAAATGTCAGTCATGAATAGCCAACACCACATTTACTTACCAAAGCTGACACTTGCATATCAACGCCTTGTCTTTCCATAGCTTCTGCCAGTTCTGCTACCACATCTTGACCAACCTATTCATTCAGCAATTAAGACGAAGAGGACAAATGATGGATCAGTAATGGAATACTGTATTAGTAAATAAGCATCCCAAATTCATGTGATGGCAATAGGAATTAATTGTTCCTTCAGGTGATATAAGAGGTGCAGACTGCAGACTTTTAAAATTGATGCACAGGATACACATTCTAATTTCGCTTCACATTTTCTCTGATGAAGCAACAGCTGATGCAACAAATAGTTTTTCGTCAATGATACAATCCAATATGGAAATTGAAGAAGCCTTGGATGCTAGAATTTTAGAACAGAATACATACAATTAACATAAATATAACTTAGACGTTTTATGCCAGAGCCACTAACATGGAAACTCACTGTATCAAAATTGCTTGCCATGGAGAATGATTACGTGTATAATCCTATAACAGAGAAACGAAAACACAAAGGCACTTGTAAAGCAATTTGTTATTTTCAAAGCCCAGTAAAAAATCTGCTCCTTTTTGAGGTAGACATAATTCTAAATGAATCAGTGCTAACATTCCATTCTCTGGCATGGGGCTGCCAAAGTTGCGAACCTGACCACGCTGTACTCTCACAGCCTGATCATCAACCTGTAGATACTGATGAGGGATTTTTCTCACCATAAACTGAAAAAGGAGAAACGATATACAAGTGGAGCAATTTGGGATTGACAGAGGAGCATTATGCAAATGAAATTACTTTTTGAGCCAAGAAGATCCAGAATTAAGATGTATGGTGCATAATACTCTTGATGAAGGGCACATTAAGGGCATAAATAGAGATTGACTGGCAGAGGTTAAACAGACAGGAGCATTGAAAATATTGATCCTGGATATAATAGCCAAAGCTGTAATGACAGATGGAAAGAAGACCCAAATTTTCAAGACTTACAGAAATAAAATCAGTAAGTTTTAGATACTAAAAGAATTCCTGATTCTGAATTTGACATGAAATTTTGAAATGTGGCCTTATTCAAAACAAAAACATATACTCGGTTGCTTTTATTTCAAATTTAAAATGGATCAGAAAGTAAACTTTTGATTGGAAAAATGTCAACTTTTACGCAGCAGGAGTAATTTCTTTAATTTTCTCATATATGTGTGCAAGGAGATGGTGGAAGGCCTTGAGAACCCGAGTTAAAATTCTGTAGCCAAAAGATGACTATGCACTTATAGTGAAGCTGATAGGTTGGAAATGTGTTTGAAAATAATTGTCTTGACACGATAATTCTTATTATTTGTCAACTCTTTTAAGTTTCAGCCAATAATTTAACCAAATAGAGTTTCCTACCGCATAATATAGGTACTGAATTAAGATAGATGGTTCTGTATAAAACAAGCTTTTGAGTCCAAGGAAATCCCAGCTATGTGCATCAAACCATCCCAATTGAGTACTATAGGAGTCCTTGTATGCACTAGGATACAGAATGAAACTCAAAACAATTCCAAGGAATTGTGCCAACCAACAAATATCTCAGCTGATATATTAAAATTTGAGTTTCCAGTTTCCTTCCTATTTGTTTTCAGAAACGTTCAGTTTCAAGCTTTCATGAATTGGAAAATTAATCCCACTTCATTGAAAGCAAACTATTACTTTACATTCAAAATCCATGATCCTTCTCATATTTATATCTAATGTATTCAAGGTCAGCTACACTGTGAATTGCAGTTCCAACTGATGGTTCAAACCAGCCAAAAGTTGACAAGAACGCGATTATATGCCTGCATAACAATTCCCTGTATCAAGAAGTGGATTCTTTCATGAATGATAACATGTTTAGAGAGAGATCGCATTCAGACTAATAGATTTTCCGTGATGATATAGAGAATGAAAGAGATCTGACCGGAGAAATGTAGAGTTCTATGTAGTTCAAGTTGATGATGATCTATAGCATAATCAAAGGAATAAATTAAATCAGAGAATATAAAGGGGCCCCAAGCAATCAGAAGTAACCGTGTCATCAATGGAGAATCCTTTTGTCCATCTAATTAGAGTCCCGGAAGAAATTGATGTTTGCATCACAGGGAAAGAGAAGGTGAAACCAAGTTCCCTTTGCCTACCAGGAGGAAGATGAAATTTTTGACCTTCTTGGGCAACAAATTTTGCAAGTTCTGCTGCAATATAGTCAAAAAGTGCCTGAGAACACATTAATCTTGAGCATTCAGAGATCATCCAAACAGAATGGTACAATCAGGAAGGAAGGATAATAGACTCAAGAGAACAGACACTTACATCTGAAGTCCCAACCATCAAATGAGGAGGAATTGACACCTCAGAAAATTCTTGATCAACTATACCACCATCCTTCCCTCCCAATTGTACCCGTAACACTCGGAAGTTTGTTCCACCAAGGTCCAATGCATAAAACACTCCTTCCTCGTCACTGGAAAGGGAAAAACAAAACAGATAAGATTTTCAATTGCAACCATTCTTAAATAAAGATATGTTATGAAAACAGTGAACATTCACGATATTTAAAAATCCTTCAAAATGCCTTTCTCTGTGATATATTCTTTTTGGGCACTTTGACATGACTGTTTCTTTTGAAATAGCTATTTCCTTAAATACTCTCTGCTAAGTGAATTTCTAGGAAGTAAGCATTTATTGGTGTAGAAAAAAGCAAAACCTGAAATTGATTCTGTATGTTAGAATTATATATTGGCTTCCCCTATTTCTTTTTGGCCCATATGGCTAGTTGGTGACCCATATGCCACCTGGCTGTCCCTTAGGAGCATATTTTGGCAATATATGGCTTTGGAGAATTCCCCAAACACTAATTATAACCTCATATTTCAGCACAAAGGGTAGAGAGAAAGGCTAAATTTGGTACAACCTGTTCCTAGAGGAGGAGCTTCAATTGAAGTAGGGGTGGAATCGAAGCGGAGAGATTCATTTTTAGTGGTATTTTCATCCAACCCTGTTACTACCAACCTACTGTCCTACTCATAATCACAACACGTTGACCTTTGGCCCAACAAGCGGTCTGCGACTGCGACAATCAATGTGCTTATTTGCAGTATACAATAATACAAAATATCCAGTTGTAAGCCTTATAGTGAATGAGTAACTAGATGCATATCATTAGTTGTAGTGTTGCTAATGTCAGCAGATATGGCCGCATGGATGTAATTTGTATACAAGCCCAGACCAATGTTCACAAGGCCAACAACAGATACTACATCTTTAATTTTGGCCTGAAAATAGAATATGGTATCACCCCATAAATAACTGGTAGTGCTATCAGTTATGTAGAATTATTCCTTTGAAATAAGTTGGTTGCACATATAAGCATGTGAAAAAAAGATAGGAAAAGAGAAGAGAGAGTTAGTGATAGGAATCTTTCCAAGCCTATAATAAGCAAATTGAAAACCTTTAGATACTGAGAAAAAACTGCCACCTCTGAATTATGAGAATGTCAGAAAGGGAAAAGGGCAAGCTTTATAGAACAAATTCTGACAATCAGATCACTCTTAACAAATTTAGAATTTAAGAATTATTCAGATTGGAACACTAGGAATTCTAAACAACATAGGGGCAAATGTAAGGACAAATTTGACCATAAAAACAGTGAACTTGTGATAATTCAACCCATAACCCATGCAAATTTTATTCCTTAATTTAAAAGGCCTATCCAAACAATTGTGCCGTAAAATATACAATATACACAAGTCAGTCAACAGTGAATTGGCAGCATTTGTCATTATCAAAAAATTCTCGCCACCCATTCTCCAAATGCAACAAATTCAACTTACGAAACACAATGCACATCAAGTTCATATGTCAAATATACAAATACATACTATATATCGATCGAGAGAGAGAGAGTAATTCACCCCGTGGGAAGGTTGTCAACGTAGCTGATGAGCATCTTGAGCTTGCTGCCACCTTCGGAGGCGAGACCGGCGTGCATTTCCACCGTCATTGCATCGGCCACTTGCATCAGCTTCGAAGTAGGGGTCCCACACTTCTCCTCAAATTCCTTCAGAATAGCCACAACCCGGGCCCACTTGCTAGAGCTCCGCATGCGGTGGCGCATGATCAGCACGACCGCCGCACTCACCGCCGCACCGCCTATGACCGCCGCTGACACTGCCACCTTCCCCATTATCGTATGCAATCGACAGAACTAATCAGAGACCTCAAAATAAAAAGATATCAATTTCAGTTGCGAATCACGCAATGCAAATCCTATGAATAATTTAGTTCGTAGTTGTCGATTAAGAAACCCTAAGTATGAGAGAGAGATCGAAAACGAAGTCGGAGATATGATTGGATTTGAATGTTTTGATTGTTTGTTAATCTTCGCAGGCAGAGGAGAAGAATTAGGGTGTGATTGGACTTTCTTAGCAAACGGATCTTCCGTTATATGAGCCACATCCTTCCAAATTAGCTGTCAGTTTAACCATCATTGCCATCTTACTCCATCTCAAGAATCTTCGGATCAGATTATTCCTCCCAAAACACTTTAATCAAAATATACATATTCGTCTAAACACCCCCTAACCGTTAAATCAAAAATATAAAAAATTAGATAGTAACCCGTGCCTAAAAGTAGAAAATTACCTAAGTAAAAAGTAATAATTTAAGAAAAAAAATTTAATATTTTTGAAATGAATATTAATAGCCATTAAATAAATCTATTTGACATCGTCGTCAAATGAGGTTATTAAAACTTACTTTATTTTATATTATAGATTATCAGTGTCTTACGAAAGCTTAAAATTGGGGGTTCAAAATCCACCGATTTTTTAATGACCACCACTTTATTGAATTTTAAAATCATAGATTCTAATATTTTTTTTGTTTTTTTGCTGGTTAAAAATAAAGGGGTGGGAGGCAAGGAATAGTGCCCAACGACCACCCCCGATGAACCCTCACCGATGAAATCATGAGGTCTCTGACCGCGCCTGGAACACCTCTCGAGATTAGACCTAGTTATGCTAGCATAACGGCTAACTACCAAGCTCCAATGAAAACTTCAAAACTCAAATTTTCAATCTCAAAGTGAGAAGTAAGACCGGTACTCCATTAGACCACCCTCCTTGATGGTATAGATCCTAATCTAATCATATCTTAGTACTTGACAAAAATAAACAAACGCTACATCGTTCATTCCACATACAATTCATTCCACATACATGGGGGCTTAGAAGACAAGTTAATGTGCATGTGATATAGACGGGTCAACCATCGCATCATCAATAAGTCTAGTTATTAGGGAAGTGAGATTCATTTCTCTTTCAATTTCTTTAGACTTGTTTACCACAAAAAAAAATTAATATCATACCAATTTATTATATTTATGAGTATTTTTATGGTTATTATGATAGTAAAAAAAATAATAAAAATAATTATCACAACAATTATACAATAATTTATAATTTTTTTGTACCAAAAAAAAATATGGACAAGTCTCTGAACCCCAGAAAAAAAGAGTATGCGCAAGTATATTATACCAAAATAATAAAAAAAAAAAAAAGGGCAACGTACCATTATTTCACTTTTTGTAGATATTTTTATTATTTTGTGAATATTCTTAATTTCTTATCACTTTTATGGTAATTGTAATCGATCTCAAAAATGTTATCAATTGATCACAGATACCACAAAAATAATAAAAACAACTACCACAAATATGATAAAAATACTCAAAAAAATTATAAATTACCAACAAAAGTTATAATATTTTTTTGTTATAAAATAATCCACAAAAATTATAAAACACTTATTTTTTAATTAAAATTTAAAAGAACGGTATAATTTTTTTTTTTTTGGGTATCATAGTCAAGTCCTAGATGTATAGAACAGGTATACATCTCCGTCCAATCTGACCAGGTGGACCAACAACTTACCAGCCACATGAACCATATGAGATGTCAACACCTTGACTTCTCAATTACAACAGCCATGGAAATCAATCCTATGCAATAAGCGGAAGCACACATCACAGAATATTTGGTCAGTCCACCAAACATCATACAAAGATATTCACCTCTTGATATATCCACCACTAACTCACATCATAAGAAAACTGATTTTGAAGAGAGAGAGAGAGAGAGAGAGGGCTGATAATATGTAATTTCAATGATTCAAGAAGTCAAGAGTAAGTTAATTTATGGTACAAAGATGTTGAGGCACAAGCCTGAGTCAACACAACCACTCCACACTCAACCATGGATTCAGATCCAAGTATTCAACCCTACTGATGTATAATTAATTAATACCCCCACCCAAATCATTAAAAAAAAAAAAAAAAAATCCCACAACCTCCAAGAAAAGAGACCACCAACCCAATGATACTGACTGCCTAGTCTAGAAGATTGGAAGAAGGAAACTACTGCCGCATCCCCGCATGACACCATATTTAAAAAAAATATATAAACACAGAAAGATAAAACCCCACAGAGCTCTCCCAATGCCCACCCCTTCATTTCCCAGCCGCAACATGAACTAAAGAACATTCCTGGAGAATAAGAAAGAAATGAAAGCCAGCAATTAACAAAGTACTTACCGGAACTGCTGGCTTTCTGTCTCTCTCTCTGGTCCAACATGACAACTTTCAAGGCTTCAACTTCTGATCTTTCACGCCATCGATGTAAGACTCAACCTGCTATAGAAAAAGAGGCACAAAAAAAAAAAAAAAAAAAAGGGCAGTATAAAGACAAAAATGGCATGAAAATTTCCAGGACACAATATTCACAATTTCTGTGGACCTGCCTTATCACTGTCTTCTGCACAGGGTCTGTGTCAATTCCAACCCTAGACTTCAGCGCCATTCCAAGTGCAGCATTTGCCTACGTGCAACAAAAGCCATCAAAATAGTACTACACAATTTAATGACTTCTAAATTTTAGACTAAAGGTCCTTTTCTGTTGCTGACAATGACTATTTCGTATACATGACACCAAAAATCCCAATTCAAGCAAAGCAGAAAGTAAACAAGGAGAGTAAGTAAAGTGGAACAAAAAGTAAACTGGAAAGCATAAACGAAGCAAATTAGGGGGAAGAAAGAACTCAAATCTGAAACCTCTAACTCTTCCTGCAATCCATCTTTGAAGTCTTTGCCGTCCTTGTCATGTCCATTATCTGGTAGCAGCTCAGAATCAGCCTCACATGAATCGCCCTGTGAAGATCCCTGGTTGTTACTGCCTACAGAGCTGCCTGGGTTCCCCTCTGTGTTACCTGTCAGCGACTCAAGTCCAAAATCCTCGAAGGAACTGACTTCACCTGTAAGGTTTGTGAGAACACTGGAAGTTGAGACGCATCCAGTATCAGTATTTTCCGCGCATAGCATCCGTTGAACAGGTTTAGCTGACTCCACATTGACCTCATCACATTCAACCTTTGGCACCTCCTTCCTGATAGTAGGTTGAGTCATCGTATTCTCCAAGACATTCACAACCACATCCCCGGCTCGGCCTATACCAACCTGGCATCTTCCATTCACTACCCCACTCTCGTTAGTTCTCACAAAACCTGATGCTGAACACTGCCTCAATGTACTGCCACCACTCCCATGACTAACAATTTCTGGGGAGACTGAATCCCGCCTCTGAGGGCTAGATAATTGCCGTTTCTCTGGACTATCTTGCTTCAACTCTGCTCCATCAAGCTCTATTTTCCTCTTTAGGCGTCTTTCACCAGATTCAGACCTGCAAAGCTCACCATCTTCACGAGATGCTCTTTCAGCATGAGGCTGGCTCGTGAGCCTCGGTGGTCGGATACGTTTATAACCCTCTGGGAACACATAAGAAGGGATATGCTTCCTATGAACATGAGAAACATATATTTCCATCCCAGGTTTCCAGAACAAATACATATTTATCTGATGCCTAAACTCATCGACCGTCCCACGTATGTCAAACTGCTGACCTTCTTGAATTATCTCTCCTTGTTTCCTCTGCAAACCCATAAAAAAGGCACAATGGGAACAATGCTTCAAATTATCGACATAATCATGGGGATAAGGATGGCACTGCAACTTCCCATATGTATCCCGCTCTATCTGCAAAAATCAAAACGGAAAGCGTATATCAGAATAGAGGAAATTTTGCTTCATACTTCATCTCGGAAAAATCCATACGGACAGACTTGCAGGTTAACAACACCATTACAAGTCAAAGTATAGATACTACCATCAGTGTCAGCTGCCTTAGCCGGGATTCAACCCAGCCTTTCCAAGCACGCAAGTCATCAGCATCAGCTGCAATTATGTCAACCTGCAGATAGTTCTTATAGCTTTCAAAGAACATATATGGCTCAAACAAATCGCTCCACTGGGCTTTATTCAGTTCAATCTCCTATATGTGGACAAGAACAACAGTAGAGGGAATTAGACTGTAGCCATAATACAATACCAGAAGGAAGGAAACTCTGAATTTCCTTACCTCACAGATCTTGTTTCCGAACTGGAACTGCTCCATCATAACTCGGAGCGTACTTGTTGACACATTGTAGCTAGAATTCATGCAAGGATAGGCAGGTGTTATAATTGGCATATGATGAGTTCGGTCCCGAGGATTCCTACGAGGATCCCATACGGAAAATCCTAGTTCATCCTCGTCTATTGCACAAAGCATCACTGGATTTGGCCATCGCCACTGTGTATAAACCCTAAAAAATCGAGAAACCAGCATACTGGGAACTGCATTGGGATAAAGCTGACACACGCGAGCTACAAGGAGAGCCCAGTTCACACCGCCAAGAAATCCAGTTACCTGAGGAAAAAAAACAGTGCTCCCAAAAGGCATGGACAAATATTGAGAACAAAAAAAATAAAGCAAGAACCGAAAAACAGAAATAAGCTGTTGTACAAGGCCAACTCACATTTGAATAGACGCCACGCCTTTTAGCCCAAAACTTTAAACATCGGAGTGTCATTTGGAAATGCTATAATTTATGAAGACAAATTTGGACATTAGAAAGCAGAAGAGACCAAACAAATAAATACATTCAAGAGCATAAAAGATCACTAAAAGACCATGGTGCATTTAAAATAATCACCTCAAAGTTTGGAACAAGCTTAAGAATTTGATCTGCCACCCTGCATCCATTAAGACTCCGAACAGTTGGCTCATCAACATCATACAATACGGACACATGGGAGATATCCAAGTCCTGTGGAAAAGCCAGTGACCACGTGGAACTATGAGAAAAATGTAATACTTGAAAACTGTATGTGCTGCAACAGATGATGAAGCCAATGTGAACAATAGCATATGAGTGAACATGGTCACAAAGAATTAACCGATGGGTGCTACCACAACATGACAAGTTTGAATTGATGCCACAAACATCAAATTGAACTAGAGGCATTAGAAGTTAAGAGCCAAGTGCTTTTATCTTGTGGTGGTAGCTCAATTAATTTTGGTATCGTATAGGCTCATACTGTGCTAGTACAAAATTCATTCCCATTTCAACTCAGGCATAAGCATACTGTCTAACCGACAATGAAAATTATAGATAAGATGAAACAAGATTTGTTCTTCCCCATGCGCACATCTGAAAACATATATTTAGATTCAAATCATAGTTCAAGTGAGCTGAGATTTTACGAAAAAAGAAAGCAAATGTTGATCTTCTTGTTTTCTGCCTTTTTTTTTTTTCCTTTTTGTTGTATCAAGGAGGACAAAGAAGTTGCAAACCCCAGCCTAGACCCCCCCAGGACTGTACTACCTCATGGAGTAAAAGCCAGGTATAACAAATAAGAAACAAGAAACAATTTAGTATTAAGAAATACTATATAGAGTTATATAATCAATGTAAACATTACATTTCAAATTCTGAACTAACAAACAAAAGACAGAATGAAACGAAGAAAGTAAAACTACAGATAATGAATTTTGAAAGGGTCATGACTTTGCCCCCATCAAAAAGCACCCTGACTAGAGCTGCCAGCGCGAAATGATCTTTAAATTATCAATTAATACTATTTAATTAACACTTACATCTGGGACAACCAAAAGAGAAATACTTGCATAAAGGAGATCTATTGAAATTCCATCAAACTTGAATTTCATAACTGGGACATGAGCATCTGGAACAGGTTGAAGTTCAGTAATTTCATCCATCTTTGCCAATATATCATGCAGTATGAAGAAAAAGTCTTCCTGATAATGAGAGTCCACTGTTAGCCGCAGATGCAAATCAAAAACTATAACATAACATCTTAACACATAAATTACCTCCCGATTCACATATGATGGCCCAACACATAAGGTGTCTATGTCAGCTCCAGGACCATGTACCTAGCAAAATAATAAGCTTATAGTGATGAAGAAAATATAATGATGAGACTCCAAACATCAAGTCAAAAATGGTCATAGAAAGTAAAAAAATTGCATGGCCAATGCCATGAGGTGAAGAAAAAAATAATATTCATATCGAAATAATGGAAAATATAGCATTCGAAGTTTACCATCAAGTGAAGAAGCAAAGCAAAATCTCGAAATAATGAAAAATAGAGAGCATATTGAGTTTACAATCGCATTAAGAAGTAAAGCAAAAAGAACAATAAAAAAGGTGCAAGGACAAGGTAAATATTAAAACAGTAAACCCATTTAATAGGGCATAGGCTTCATTCATACTGCAAGGAATATTACTTTAGGTAATAAAATAGGAGAATTGACTTACTTAAGTAATATAGATACTCTGGATGGGTGCTAAAAGAGTTGATATAGATGGAGGAAGACGATTCAGAACTACAGGACTAACATGTAGCTGAGAGCTAGAAGGGTAGACAAGTAGGAGGAAGAGATTTTGAACCACAAAACTTTGTACTAGATCACAATTACATCAGAAGAAGCAGAGCAACATACATTTAGGTTCACACCACCGCACACGCTAGAAACATAACAATCTAATCAAATTCCCAATACAAAATTGAAACCCTAGGTCAACGACCCCTAATCAGTTGTAATCACTAAGACCCAGATGGAATACATTATTTAACTTGATTGATGAGTCTTGGATTTGCCCATCTAAAACAAATGTTGCAGATTAAGTATTGGAGTTTTGGAAGGAAAACAGAAGCTAAAGTACTATGACATTGTGTGTTTATAGCAACTCTTTGGTGTATTTGAATGGAGAGAAATGCTAGAATAAATACAAATTGTTCTCTTTCTTCTGAGTAAGTGTGAGAACGATTGGTTTTTTATGACTTCACTTTGGACCACATCTACAAGAAGTTTTAGAGGGTTGCCTTTGCCAAAAGGGCGCCTTTATTTTACCTTTATTTTCTCCTTTTGGGGGTATTTTTCCTATGTTTTTTCTTTACTCATTTCCTAATCCATTTATCCAACAAACAACATATAATAGCATTTAAAAAAAAAAAAAGAAACCAAAGAGGATTTTCAAACTACATGCCGCCATATAAAACTCACAGGAGCAAAATGGCCAAAAACTTAGATGAACAAAAGAAGAAAATATATTTACAGATTGAGAGTTCTGACAAAAATGGAAGATTCAAACTTGAGACAGGTTATACTGAAGCAACAACTAAACGAAGAGAAAAAAGTTGGCAAACTGATTCTAAAACACAAACCATTAAACTCATTTTTGTCTTTTTCGTGCCAAATACAACTCCTGCCAAACTTCTAATGCCATCCACCAACCATTAAACAATTTACCTCCTGCCTAATCACCCTCTAGTCTGCCCATCATAGTGTAGTTAATCATCCTCCAACCCAACCAAGGAGTAGTGGAGTACACTTCATAGAACAGATAAATATTCTCTATGATGCTAAAGAGAAAGATAGAACCTCTAATACAGGCTGAATCCTAGGCATGCCAATTACTTGAGCAAATTTTCCAGAAACCATGCCACTCATTGAGAATTGCACCCGGGGGGGCCAACAAAAAAGGCACCCAACAGGTGCACTAAAGATTAGACATGGCTATGGCCATCAGCCTATTGCACAGAATGCTATTCTCTAGACTCTATTGTCCAAAAATAAAAAACCAGTATGTCATGGACACCAGAAATACAAACAATAGGGGAGACCTAACTCATATACTAAAACCTATGAAGCACGGATACGAACACGGGGATACAGAAAAGTTCAAAAATATAGGATACGGATACGGTAAGGGTATGGCTAATTAAAATAATATATATTTTTTAGATAATAAAAGAAATATAATATATTCGAAACAAAGCATACTTTATAACAATATTAATAATAAGACCTAACAAATATTAATTTTTTTGATTAAAATTGAAATAGATCAAAATAAACATCCACCATTATCATCAAACATCCATCAACATTCATAATATATAAGTTACATAACAATAAACACAAAAATAAATAAAGAAATCACACTCCTATTAGTAGTTAACAATAAAATCCTGGTCGTGTCCTTGCCGACTGAGTCCACAATTCAGGATATTTCTAGCTGTGTCCGACGCATTTTCGACACTGCCACGACACCCTTCAGGAAGTATTAGTGCTTCCTAGACCAAAACAGAGTATGGCAGCTCCTTTTTTCTTTAGCATTCTGGAGATGTGAAGTTCAATTGTGCAGAATGTTAAAATTGTTTAATAATTATCAATATACACACATTTTTCAAACAATTGCTTTAAAACATGCATGGCATTTCATCCAATCTCCAGTCAGTATCATATTGAACCTTGTACTACTACATAAGGTATTATACTTGTATTTGGAATTAGAAATCAATTTTACCAAATAGCAAGCTCATTCAATTGAAACAAAAATGGGGGTGTGAGGGAAAGCACCGGTGCAGTAAAGAGAAATGACAAAATAAAAGTTGCTTACTCCAAGTCGATAAGAACCAAAAGTAAACAAAACAGCATTGGCATCCTCCACCATTTGGTCTGTGTACCCTCTCAAGCGAGTAAGCTCCTTCACCCAATCTTTCACAATCTAAAATACAATGAAACAAAGTTACCAAAAGCTCAAAATGAACCAAAAACAGAGAATAATGAATCACAAAACCAGAAAATGACTGGATTGAATAACAAATTCATTCAAAAAAAAATAAGTATCATATTAGAGGCAAAATTCAAGGGTGTGAAGAATACGTATGTGACGTACACAGCTCAAACAATCAAAAATTATGTCACACATCGAAAGAAAATATTCCACTTTTAATATTCTAGTATACCCATACCCATTTAACGCTATGATTTGATTCTCATCTTCTGTTTTGGAGCTTTCCTTTCCCATCTCTTTCTCTCATTCGACCCAACCGTCACCATGGAGCCGATTCGGGGGAGGATTCAGTCATTTCACTTTCTTTAACAAGTGAACCCACTAAACACACTAAGGTTGAGTTAATTTAACCTTTTTAGTACATCCCTGTGCAAATGCATCGCTGGAGAAACTTAGGCCAAAAGTCATGAAAACGGTTCAATTGGATTAGTGCTTTTCTCCATCTTCTTATTTTGTTTAACGAACCACAATTTCAAACCTCACTTAGAATCAGTATGTTATTTTCTCCAATCAACATCATCTGATTATTAGGTTACAGGACTTTCATTCGGTTTCTAAATGATAGGGCCATGATATATTTCTTTCTTCTGTTCTCAGGTCATTCTTCCCTCTTTCTCAGATCTAAGCTGTTAACTTGTAGTATTGAATTTCATCTGATTACCATGTCAGTTACAACTCAACTCATCCAGATTAGTCAATGATTTGAAATGGTACCAACACCAAAATTACCATTTCTTCTTTTTCGTTTGATTCTTAGGTTGCAGGACTTTCATTCAGTTTCTAAATGATAGGGCCATGATATATTTCTAACTTCTGTTCTCAGGTCATTCTTCCCTCTTTCTAAGAACTAGGTTGTCAATATGTTGTATTGAGTTTCATCAGGTTAGCATGTCAGTTACAACTCAACTCAATCTGATTAGTCAATGATTTGAAATGGGACCAACACCAAAATTACCATTTCTTCTATTTAGTTAAACAATGTTTTGTATGACCATTTCATTCACAAGCCAAAATTGTGATTTCAATATTTGTACAACTTGCATTTGGGTTAAGACAAAGCCCATCTTGCCATTACACAGGCATGATACATGATACAGCTGCCTGCCGAACACAACACAACGGCCATCCCGCTGTATAACAATATGGTCAAAGGGCAGGAAATGTTGATCAACAACACAACGGCCATCCCGCCGCCTAAGATACTTTAAAAATAAGTTGAATTTCAGATAAGTTTAGAAAAAGTTGGCGATACACTGACATGACATTGATAAACGTTTAGGATATGGCAAGACGACGTTTTGGTTACATCAGAGTACTTTGGGACTAAATACATCATTTTTGTTCTTTAAAATAGGTTGTTGAATAAGGGAGTTCATCAAAGAAAAAAATGTAATTTCAACCTCGCAATGGTTGCCTTATCCAGTATGTTCTTTAGTTAACCAGACCCTCTTATAAAATGTCCCAACTCACTCACATATTTAATATTTTACCGATCTATAAGTGAAAGTAAGAGACCGACTTGAATATCTTTATTTTATTTGGTTGTAAATATAAAATTCTAGATGGTTAGTACATTCGAATACCTGAACGATGAAAATTTTATCATCAGTTTTTGGTCAATTAAGATTAATGGAGTTGTTTAATGTAACAACTTTTAGGTTCACTTCACAAAGTTTAATGTCCATTATTTTTCTAGAATTGCTTACAGTTATGCTTGCATTCCAAAATCGCATCTCTGTGTCATTTAGGTTACCAGAAAATTCCAAGTTCCTACAATACCTGGTTCCTTCCCTAACCTTGAAACTCTAAAATCTAAAGACCATGTCTTCTGAGGATCACAATATACCAACTACCCAACTGCTCTACATATACAAATATGGCCATGCTGATATGCGTAAGTGATGTAGGGATAAGAAAAATAAAGTAGACCCCACAAGGTGTTTCTTCAATGCAGGCCTTATATATGTGTATAAACACAAAACAAATGTATATTGAGCGCATAATCAGGATAAACTGATCGAAAACTTCTCAATTCCTAAGTTAATGTCATGATATAGTCTATGTACTATTGGTAAATCAATTTGACCCAAGGCGAGCCAATTTCAATCTAAATTAACAAACCTTAGTTTGGGAGTTAAGACTCTAAATTCAGTACAATAAATAGATGCAAGAAAAAATGGAAACTACTGAGAAGTTCCAAAAATCAGGTACCTGCTTAATACGACCAAAGACATCTTCCCTCTTGGAAACTTCATCCGGGCTTTCATATAGCCCAGCGTCTGACAAACACTAGGGTACACAAAAACAAATCTCAGAATAAACATAAACATTAGGACAAACAACCAAAATTTTCAAACAATGTACCGATAAACATACCTTCTCCAACTTCCTGCTTCTTTGAATATCAGCCTCCGTAGGCCCCGCAAGAGATATCGGCTTGGTGACTCCGTATTGCTTTGGCTTCAGCGCCGGCGGTTGCTGACGAAATGGAGAATCGCACAAACTCTCTGATTCCACCATAATCAACAGTAGAAGAACCCCAAGACTAACCCTATATCAAACAAATCAGTCGACACGCGCATACACAGAAAATCAAACTCAATAACGATTAGCTTAATGGAATGAAACCCAAAACCCTAATGCAAGAAGAATGATCGTTCGACTCAGGCTAAATCAGACCAAAAAGGAATCGAAATTTGTATGCGAAATTCAAACAGGATCAACAACAGAAACCCTAGATCGCAGTAGATAACCACATTCACCACCGTCCGAACAAGGATAATTGAGTTGATCAATTATTGAAACGCCAGAAAACGGGCGGTAGATCCAACAAAGCGCGAAGACGAAGACAACTGAACCCTAAAGATGCGATTGCAGACGCGCGCGCACACACAAAAACCACGGACACACGGAGAGGGGCAAGAGAGCGTTTGGGGGACAGCAGATCAGTTGGTTGTGGAGGAGAGAGAGAGACAGAGGGGGGGGGGGTTTGACACGAAGGAGCTCGATCACATCTGGTTGGCGGTTGGGGATGATGGAGTGTTTTTTTTTTTTGGCTTTGTGGGCAATGGGGATGATGGAGTTGGAGAATGGAAGAGAGAGAGACAGAGAGGGATATTTAATAAACGCACCGCACCGTTTGGGAGCGGTGTTACTAAAAAAACGATATTCGTACTTGGAACATCCTTATCCTTTTAGGATTTGGAATTTTGGAGTAACGTCACTAGCAAGGAAGCTAGCTGTTCATGGCGCCAGTGGCCACGCGGCATTTTTGGGAAAATAGCACATTGCATCCCTAAAGATTCCAAAATT